>JARFIW010001135.1:153320-753320 GCA_036346225.1 Platerodrilus igneus | reverse complement strand
CCGTGTATGCAAATGCAACTTCAGCAATGCAGATGATTTATAAGATACCACTTGATTGCGTAAGACTTTATTTCAATAGTGTGCTCGGGGCTGTGGTATCATAGCCGCGAGCGCCTAGGGACGTCGCCTTAACAAAATCAAACTTAGTTAGACAAAAAATTAACAGTACACAACAAAGTGTTTTATTGCGACTGACGGGGGCTTATGGGACTACTACACATGATGCACTTCATGTACTGCTGGGAACTATGCCCTTGGACCTAGTAGTGAAACAGCGAGCTGCAATGTACTATCTTACACACGATGACAACCAACAACCACAACGCATCTTAAACACAAACCAACTGCCCACGACAGACGGAAATAAAGAACTATATACTTGCAGAATAGCAGACACGCTGGGATGAAAGTACAACCGGTAAAAGGGTATATGCAATGATACCAAATATCAAGAACCGCCTAAAAGCCAAATACCAGGTGCCCAGTCAAGGATTTATTTATTACCTAACGGATCCTATCCAACTTACAGAGAACGCATGAATTTAGTTGATAACAACATATGCACGTGCGGAGAAATAGGAACACCGGAATATCTAGTATTCGCTTGTGATGATTTACAACCGTACCTTTGCGCACATAAACAAACATTATTCAACAAGACCTTACCCGCAATGATTTGGAACGAATACATTTTTCCACACTTAAATGCACTCACACAAAAAACCACGGCACTCATCCACCAACGTTATCTTGACGGATCAAAGACACAAACAAAACTACCCGGACAGAGACGTAAAAGTACCACTTTTCCTCGGACCGAGGCTCCCCGGACACCGGAGACCGATCTCTTGATGACCAGAAACAACAAGATCAAAGCATCAACCCGACTCTGAAACAACCTAAACCCTTAATATGTAGAATTTGCATGCTCCTACATATTAGCAACCCCGTCTCTAACAAATAATAACTAACAGTAGTAGTATAAGTTAATCTTAAGTAGTAGAATAGGGAATTTCTTTTCTTTTTTCTAACGCTATATTTTAATAACCAAACTTACACATATACCTGAGGCAAATAATACAACAAACAAAATACTTTCCTTTGAAAAACCTAATTTCTTATGTAATAGTATAGGTTCAAACCTGTACAAAATTACATCAATTTAATCCAACCTTTTGGTAACCTGGGCAAACATGAACACAAATTAACATTTCAAACACACTTCAAGTACATCTGCTAAGCATTCTTTCCCATAGACTGGATTTCCGGCTGCCAATGTCCCTACACAACATACATATACACACACACAACCTCACCAACACACATAACACATGCCCTCGAGCGCGCGCACACACACACACACACACACGCACACGCACATACACACACACACCTTACTGACGGTTACTTTCTGGGAGGAAGCCAGGTCTGCTTAAATTTCTGGTAGCAGACTACTGAAACGTTGGAACAAATAAAAATATATATATGTACTACTTATGGCAATTTACAGTCATGCCATTTGGACCCTGCAGTGCTCGAGCCTTCGAGCGTTTAATGGATAACGTCTTGAATGGGTTATCGTGTAAATAGTGTCTATTACATTTGAATGACGTGATCGTGATTGGGAAGTCGTTGGGGAACACTTGGGAAATTTAGAAAAAGTGTTTCAAAGTCTCAGAGAAGCTGATCTAGAGCTGAGTTTAAATAAGTGTCGCCTACTAGGCAAAGAGATCAAATGCCTAGGGCACGTAGTCTCACGCAATGGTGTCCTGATAGAAGTTGTTCTATTGGCTCCGGTATCATCTAAGAACTTGAGGTCAAACTGTCCATGTATGAAAATACTGTCTGCATGCTTAGATCGTGCGATGCGAATGATGGTCGCCGGGGCAGAATCCGTGCAAGTCGACTTTTACCCCTTCCTGTCGACCCTTTTTAGTTTTCTGGGTTTTTTACTTCTTTCTTGTACTGTTAGCATTTGGTTTGTTTATGCCCAAACTCGCCACAATTCCAACATCTTCGATTGATGTTCACGAAGCACCCGTCGAATAACCTCCTTTGTGCTTTCTATACCTTAGAATTTTCAGCAATAACCATTGTAAAATGATTTAAATTACGGTATGTATACGTGGTTATCGGATCTGGTGATCATTTAAGTGTCAAGAGAGAAAATATTTTTTAAGTTAATTATATTTTTTATATTACGAAGTTTTGTGAATTGATTTAATTTTTTTTATAGGATAAAAGTTATTTGTTATACAATACATTCTGATTCTAACAAGTTTAATTTTTTAAGGAAAATAAATTAAAAGTTTGGAATGATCTATTCCAATAGGGTTTCGGTATCTATCCTAAAAACACTTCACTTTTAATATTTCTTAGATACAGTGGTGCCCAACTTCACTGTATTTAATTTTCGTTGTGACGAAAAATATTTCAACCCTGCCTATTCTCACGATCTTCCATGGGATAATAGCCAAGCTAGCAGTCGGAGCAGCAAGTTTTTAAAGTTCCAACTCACAAGCGCAAAAGGTTCAAGTTTCTTTTCAGAATTGTTGTTATATTGCCTCCCTAAGGGCCTGAGTAGAAAATACTAACAATAGAAACCCCATTTGCGCCGCCCGCGGGGTCCGATGAATTCTTCTTTATTTCGGTAATTTTTTTTAATACTTATTTTCTACAATAGCGCCGAACATCGTGGGATTAAAAATTAAAAATCTGCTACAACAGAAGAGAGTATTGTAACGAAAACTTTATTTGCAATAAAACAGTTCTTTATTCTCAAACAAATTATACAAGTATGTTTACCTAACAACTTGAAGTCACAATAAAATTTTTAAAAGCTCACCCAATAATTTACTTTCAGCTCGTCGCTAACAGCACAAATATAATTTTTTTAAACTACGATTCCTTCTTCTAAATTAATTTAACCTCGAAGTACTACAAGTTATTTTATACACGAAGCACTAATTACTAATTTATATTTATATAATCGGAACTGAACTGCTAAACCCCGTAACGCTAATTTATACCTTATCGAATTGTTCTGATTTAATTTGCAACAACCAAAAATATATAAATGACGTTCTCGAGATTTCTTATTGTAATCTTTAAATAATCCTTAAATGTAAAAGCCTTGTACGTCACTCAAAATTTATCCTTAAGGTCGAAGGCCACTGGGAGCCATTAATCATCCTTTGTGTACAAACGCCTTGCTAAGTTTCAATGTAATTACTCCGGCCACAAAAAAACCGATCGGCGTTACACTAACCTCTTTTTAAAGATGTTCTGTGAAAGAACACTCTGTGACCCGGACGTTCAAAGTTCCTGCGGCGGTAAGGACAGTCAAAACTATTTATGCAGTTCTCATGTTGATAGAAGTAGCCGTCAACATTTTTCACAGCAAGCACCTCACCGTTTGGATTGTAACCACACACATAAGTCTGGACTCCTTCAAATTCGATCATCTGACTGTCCACTAACGCCTCCCACAGATCCTGGTAATCCGATTTACCAGAAGGCCGCTGATTAGTCATCAAATGGAAGATGCCCCGAAGCCGGTTCTTTAGGCGTAGGATCTTTCCAACCGTTGGTTGTTGTCAGCAAAGTTTATTTAGATCAGCAAATCTATTTCTAAACATCCAAGCAAGTCCTCAAGAATTAGTAAGGTCCTCCACTACGCAATGATCACCTAGAATCTCTTTCGTAACTCTAAATTTTGCTATACAGAGACATATGGCGGCTCCGTGGCGTAATTGGTATGCAATTGACTACTAGGCCCAAGGTCCAAGTTTCTGAGTTACAATTCCGACACGGTCTGCTTGAAAAAAGTTAGGCGATCATTTTTCACAAATACGCTATCATTCGAATGACAGGTAAAATGGAGGTCCCGTGCGTGATTATTGTCACGCACGTTAACGATCCCTATTTTATTAGAACAAAATTTTCCAGGTAGAAAACTCGCTTCCTGGCTAATTTAGTATCTTCGGGTGGAGCATTGAAAAAAATTAAATGACAGTGTACAGAGACATAAACCAATCATGGCTCGGGCCATCCCATATTCATTATCACGAGCATAACTATTTGTTCGTCCCATCATTATTATAGGGTGCTAATCGGTTAACATGCACCACTACCGTTCTTCTTTTGGGAGCTAACGAATTCAATATACTACGTCACTGATTTTTTTACAACTTCCTACGAACCCTCCCAATGTCTTTGTAACTTTGGCAACAGTCCACTCTTCCGTGTGTGTTTGTTTAGCTAGACGCGGTTGTCCTTTTGAAAACTCGATTCCTGCGTCTTGATGAAATATCTGGTCTTCATTTGATCGCTTGCGATGTGGAGATTTTTCCTGACTTCATCATAGATGTCATGCATCTTGCGTTTGAGCTTCTCGACCGTAATTCTCGCCCACCATGTCATCTCCGGGCTTACACCCAAACTCAAGATCACACAGTAGACGTGTCTCGCGTCCCAGCATAGCACACTCAGGTGCTGTCCAATGCTCTTATAAACCGAAGACCGATAGACCAATAAAATTAGATGTAGATATTGGTCCCAATCTCTCCGATGTTGGAATACCACCTTTAAAAGATACTTGCCCACGGTGCGGTTAATACGCTCTACTATACCATTCGATTGCGGATGCAATAACTTCGTTCGGGTCTGCCCCATTCTCAGCAACCGGCAAACTTATTGAAATAACGCCAACTAAAGATATCTGCCCTGGTCGATGTGCAACTCCCAGGCACTCCAAAACGGCAGAACAGATGCTTTACCAGCACCTCAGTGACGGTTGCAACTTCTTCGTTTGGTGTGACATACACTACGGTCCACTTCGTAAAGTAGTACATGGCTAGCTAGATGTATTTATTCCGGTAGTAGGTCTCAGGAATGGACCGGCAACATCGATTGCCTTACAGTTTGACAATGGCGCGCACAGCTTACACTTGTGGCACCACTCTTCTACATCGTCCTTTCATCCTATTCAGTAAAATCTTGCCCGGGCTGTTTACAGAGTCTTCTTAATGTCAAAATGTCGTCCCGATGTCCCATTATGCGGATGTCCTTAAACTCCGACATTCAGCGTCAAGGAACCACAACCTGAAACGTTTTCACGGATCCAGCTCCATTCTTCTAGGAGTAAGTGCACAACCACAGAAAACTGTCTAACAAATGTTCGTCTTTTGGCGTTAGCCAATCTTGTACCGCCTTAACCTTTTACAGGTCTGAACCGACTCTGTTGTTTGCAACTACGTGCCCTAGGTATTTCACCTTTTCGCCTAGTAGATGACACATCTTTCGACTCGGCTTCAGATTAGCTTCTCGGAGTTTTCGAAACATTTCTTCCAAATTTCCCAAGTGTTCCTCAAACGACTTCAAATCACGATGGCGTCATCCAAATGTACCAGACACATTTTCCACGATAGCCCACTCAGGATGTTATCTATTAATCGCTTGAAGGTGGCAGGACCATTGCAAAGTCTAAATGACATCACTGAAAATTGCCATAGGCTAGTACCGATAGTGAAATCAATTTTTCTCAATCTTTGGGTTCCATATCCACTTGCCCGTAGTCACTCTTCAAATCCAAGATTGAGAACGATTGCGACCCTGAATGTATACCTACAGTGTCGTCAATCCTTGGGAGTAGGTAGGTATACTTTTTGGTCACGTTATTTAATTGCTTGCAGTCCACACAAAATACTGTTGTGCCGTCCTACTTCTTAATGAGCACGACATACTATGCCCAAGGGCTACTAGAGTGCTCAATTACTCCTTGAGCTCCATATCTCCAATCTTTGTTTAGTCTCTTCGCCTTTGGACAATAGGCGTCTCCGCGGCTGTTGTCTTGGCCGCGCATCTCCTGTATCAATTCTATGCTTGACTATTGCAGACTTTGTTAATCGACAGCCTTCGACTGCAAACGCCTCCGAGTACCGCCGGATTAAGTTTTTAAGTCCCGTCAGTTGTTGTTGTTTAAGATACCGGCACCGTTTCAACTTGTCCAATGACTTCGCAGAACATTGTTTGGTAGGTGATTCGTATTCAACACTGACATATCCCGTTACGTAAACGACCGAAGAACACCACCCAACTGTTGTATCCTTTCACAGCGCGTTATTGTAGTCATTAGGGTTTAAGATTCAAACATGTATACAATTCGTCACATTGGTCAGAGCGATCCCCACACGCACGCTCTTTCCAAGAGATTCGTCACCAGTCGGTTCAATAGCGCACACAAAGCCTTCCCGGAGAGCACCATTCACGCGTCCCATTATCACACTTTCTGTCTTTCCAGGATGTACAACGTTGTCCGTCAAACAAACTCGCACAGACACGTCGTATGTTTGGCAGAACGGCACTTCCACATTCCCTACTCTAGGGACATCCAGTTTTATATCTATATTGAATCCATCTCTCGTCAAGTCATCCATTCCCAAAATAACTTGTTTGGAGGTGTTAACCATTAGTATATGATGGTCAACTACCTTGCTCCTAACTCCGATTTGTATATCTAGCATTCCGTGTGTTTCAATTTCCTAATCAGTCACGGTTCGAAGACGTAGCGTCGTGGGGACACTTTATCGCACTCGTGCACTACATACAACCTGATTAGCAATTGTACTAATGGCTCCGGTATCAACCAAGAACTTCACAATCTTGAGGTTAAAGTGTTTATGTATGAAAATACTGTCCGCGTGCTTAGATCGTGTGATACGGATGATGGTCTACGGGTCAGAATCCGTGCAAGTCAACTTTCACTCTTTATTGAGGGCCCCTTGGTTTTCTGGGTTTTTGCTCCCTTCTGGTTCTGTTTACATTTGGTTTGTAAATGCCCAAACTCGCCACAATACCAGCACCTGGGTCTCTTGCTCTTTGGTTGATGTTTACGAAGCACCTGTCGAATCACCTCCTCCATGGTTTTTTGGCCCTGTTCCTCTATAGAGCACCTTACGTTTTCGTTAATACGAAGAGAAACCTGCTTTGTCTCTTCAAATTCTGCAGTATAAGCTAGCGCATCACTTAGGGTTCTTGGTCGAATCAGCCGTAGTACTTGTTCGATATATCCATCACGTATCTCGTCAATAAGTGATTGTACTGATAGCTGTTCTCGGAAGCTCTCCGGTGCTGTTGTGTAAGCGAGTTTCACCAAACAAGCAATATCTGCTTCAAACTCCTGCAAATTTTTGTTGGTCTTTTGGTAACGCTTCTTTACTTGAGCGTGGTATACTTGTTGTGGATGAGAGTCGTCGTACCTCATTTCCAACCTTGATGTTAAGACCCCGAAGTAAGTAATAGTCTGGAATGGTCTACAGAATGTCCAAAGCCTCACCTCGTAACGCGACAATAAATGTGGTTGTCCTTTCACTTTCTTTCCAACAGCTAGCTCTCGCGCCAGCTTTGAATTACTTGAAATATGTCTGCCAAGGTGACTTTTCATCAAATGTGGGTGTTTTTACTTTGAAGCTTGACGTTTGTTCTCATTTCCCAAAATTCTTAAATTTTGGGACGTGCTGTTGTATCACCGACACTGAGGGCCTTGGTACTTGCGCTATTAAAGAATTACTCCGTTCCACCATTTTCAGTACCTCTTTTTCCATTTTACGGAAGTTCTCTAACAGTTTTTCTTAAAGTCTTGCTTCTGGTTTTTACAAACATTTAAATAAATCACATAAAACTTGGTTTCCAATTTCTGTAAACCGCCGGAAATATTTGCTTACTGTATAAACTCCTGATTCAATTGTGCTTAATTTTTAATTAGTTTTTGTTCAACCACATTTGCATTATGGTCTAACTGCGCTAAGTTTTGGGGCATACTTCCTGTTATTTATCCGAAAAAGTTGCATTACTTACTTCTAAATTCGATGCCAAGCTCGCAGAGATTTGGTCTTGTTTCTCCACATTTTGAGGCAAGCTCTCTACAACGCTCGATTTAAAGTGCTTTAAAAATGACAAAGTTTTGCTATACATTTTAAGCATTTGACTACGCGTAACAGGCATCCAAATAGAAACCGTTCGAAAGTCTTTAAAATCACCACACTGACACCAATGTAACAAAAATTCTATTGCAATAACACTGTTCCTTATTTCCAAACTGATACGAGCCTGCTCAACAACTCGAAATTTCTTAAGGCTCACTCAACGATTTATTTTCAGAGCTTTAACTAAGTATACGTATAATATGCTTAACACTACGATGCTAATCTTTTAATTAACGTATATCGATGCACTATGAGTAATTTATATTATTACTAAATAAATTTATACCAATCTCTACAGTAACTTATCTCTCATAAGGTACTTTATTTGTACTACTAATTTATATCACATCACGACTTTCAAAGCGATTTCGCACCGCAGGATCAGACAATCGTCTTTATTTGAAGATGTCACGTCATAGGGTGCCCACCAATTGTATTTTGTGTATTCAGCGCCAGACCAATTGGGGCTACAAAACTATAATCAATAATTTAAATAAATAGAATGCTGAAAAATAAATAACAACTAGAAGGTTGCGATTAATAAGTAAAAGACTGAAATGTAAAACATTTATATTTTTATAAAATATTTGTATTTGCCAAAACGGTTTTTAAATTACAATCAAATATGTCTACTTGTCTAAAAGGTAAAGTGTATTAACCTATAATACAATATTTACAAACTTTGGCATTTAACAAACCATGTTGGTCAACTTTGTTATTATTAATATTAAATATTAACAGGAATTTTAAACACCATTTACATTTTTACTACATTGTATGATATGTACAAAATACACAGATCTCAAATTAGTTATTGTTACTAATCTATCATATGATTGTCATATAAAGTATATACAAAATTACAAAAGTATTCTGCCTGTACAAATAATTTTTTTTTACTTAATTTAGTGCAAAAAATAAAATCATACACGTAAGTAAATAACTAACAACATGATTATAACAAATTATTGTAACAGGCACCGTTTATTATAAATACTAAGTTCAACTTATCCTATTTAATTTAGTTAATACGCTGAGCGTACAATAATTCTAAAAACAGAGATCGTAAAAGTCACGAACCAGATTATTAATTTGGCAGACTTCGGTTTGGAGGCTGCTTTACAGTTTTGCAAGATTTCTTTCCACTTATACATTGCTACAGAAAAATATCAGCTGAGTATTTATAATGTCTAAGAAAATAACGTTTTGCTAGAAAGGAATGAGGTACAGCTATACTTTTTAAATCACCCAAATGAAAATTAATATAACAGCAGTTGCCATTTAAATTAATTGTTTCGTTATTTCCATTTCCAAAATTATTGCAAAACTAAATAAAAATGATGTTAGAAGTGTCTCTTGTGATGCGTTTTAAACATTCACTCCAGAAATGGTACAAGCTAAAGCAAAAAATTATTACTCAAAATTGCACACAATAAACATTGTAGTAAGAAATCTTGCCAACTGTACTACGGCCTCAATTAAATAATAAAAAACAAAGTACTGCCAACGAATCTGAAGTGAAAAACCTAAATGATTATTACAAAACATTAAAAAATTACCAATTTTGTATACTCTTGTCTCCACTGAACCGCAATATTGGCGTTACATTCAGTAAAGACTTTACTTAAGCCTCACAAAATTAACCAGTGGGGGTTTGTTGTAATTTGGATAAGTAATTGATTACCTGTCATTTTTTTAATTTACGATGTTGCGAAAGCAAAGGTGTTGATTCATACTCTATTATTCGTTTATTTCTTAAAAATGGAAATGTCGTAGACGAGATTTGCTTTACATAATATTTACTTTTAATAATTTTATTGAATACATTACTCTTTTCTATTTTCGAAATATCTGTATTGGTATTTTATTTGAATCGTATTAGCTTTTAATATAAGACACCCTTCAAAATATATAAATAAATGCAGTATCCATCTCCGTAATAGAATAGTAAATTAATGTTTAAATAACTACTTTTGAATATATATATATATATATATATATATATATATATATATATATATATATTAATAGTTATTAAGATGAAATGAAAAGCTTCAGTAGTATTAAGTATAACATCATCTAAACAATTAGGCTAGATAACTCAATTGGTTAGAGCACTGATCCGGAAAATCAGAGGTTGCAGGTTCAAATCCTGCTGTAGCCGTTCTTTTAGTGGTTTTCAATTACTAGTTCGATTTGAAATGGTAATTCAACTTTAAATACAAAGTTGGGTTTTCATTTCATCTTAATAACTATTAATATATATCAAGCATTCATTTGCATTCCAAATGTGGATTATTCTTCTGTATTAATAATAATATAATTACATGTTTGTATTATTCCGAACGTTGCAAAAATGGGATGATCAAGTTATTAGTACATGAATTATGTATATAACTAGATTCAATTTCCTTAAATGCAAGACGTAATTGAAAATTATTAACAAGGGCCAAGCTTCAGTAGTATTAAGTATAACATCATCTAAACAATTAGGCTAGATAGCTCAATTGGTTAGAGCACTGATCCGGAAAATCAGAGGTTGCAGGTTCAAATCCTGCTGTAGCCGTTCTTTTAGTGGTTTTCAATTACTAGTTCGATTTGAAATGGTAATTCAACTTTAAATACAAAGTTGGGTTTTCATTTCATCTTAATAACTATTAATATATATCAAGCATTCATTTGCATTCCAAATGTGGATTATTCTTCTGTATTAATAATATATATATATATATATATATTTCTGAGAAATTTAAATGTTATAAAAGGGTAGATAATAGGTCATTTCATAATTTATTCTAAATTTCTACATGTAATTAGAATTAATTAAAAATTTGAAACGATTTTCATATCTCTAGCAAAGAAAGTAACAATTTAACGAGAAATTTTCAATAATTTTAAAAGGGCAATTTTGCTTCATATTTTAGCGTGTGTAAATATTACAAAAAACTTTCAGGATATTTGAAGGTTAGGTAGCATAATCTGTTAATTACAAATACTAATTGAAAAGAACTGGTATTATAGCTGTAAGTATTCTTAGCGTGTATATTTAATCATAGTTTGTAAGTGTAAATACAATTAGTAAACACTTTAGCATTTGTACGTAACCTTCAAAAGCTAAAGCAACAACGAGTAGTTTATAACGTATATTATAGAAAGAAGTTTTTTTAGTATTGTTTACGAGTTTTAAAAGTGGTTGTACCAAGCATTTCTAAATATCGTTGTAAACAAGTTCTACCGTTGCTAGATTTCTACGTATTCAAACAGAGAACGTGCACAGATACCGTTCAGATTCTACGAAGGATGGCAAGTGCTATTAAATTGAAAGGGATCGATTGTAGAAGTGGGATGAGCGAGGTAGTTGGCGGCTAAATATGCAGAGACCAATATAGAATAAAGAGGGATTGTGTATAGCATGCATGGAAACAGGATAAAAATATCACGTGACAGGTGTTCGTTGTACTTGGGGGAAATGCAGGGAGACAAGGAAAGATTAGATTTAATAGCTACAAGTGAGATGCCGCATGTTTATATAAACATCATTGGAAGATTGTAATATGTTGAGTAAGGAATAAGGTAGAGAGGTTATAAGTACAAGTTGCCAACAATATACAGAGAAAGATTATCAGATAGGATATGTGCTTTAGTGAGACAGACTTATTTTGAATATTACTTGGAGAGGATTATTGCATCAAGAACAGAAGCAACTTGAAAACAAAGTAAAGGATATGAAATTGTGTGAATAAGTTAAAAGGAGACAGAGATTTTAGTAGGGGAGTACTTGCTATAACGGTTGGCAGTAAGGCCTAAGATTTGACAAAGTGAATATCCGTTACCGGGCGAAACTTGTGTTCGTAAAAAATATTTTGTTTGTATCGTCAAAATTCTGAGATTTCGATGGCAGTTGAAACTGGGTTGTGAGAATTATGTAGACTGTTGGAAAATTTACTAAAAAAGCTATTTTGTTTGTATTGACCAAGTTCGAGAATTTACAAGTTTACAGGGGCAGGGAGTGTATATAAACACCTGGAGGTAGTGGTAGGTTCTCTTTGCTCTTTTGCTTTTCGTCGACGAGTCCGCTAATAGCGGTAAACAAGATTACTGTTAACTTCTTAACAAGTGATTTATAGTATTTGAAATGAAGTTTATAATAACCTACACACGTGGTGTAGTTTTCCAAGCAGTCCAAAATTGATGAGAAATTTTTTAAACTGCGAAGCATGCTTGATTCAAAGTAAGTACAGACTGCTAGATATTTTGATGGGGGTGCAAGGTTTGCCCAAAAACGGAGTAAAGATTGATAGTGGATGGTTTTGGTGATTTACCAATGGTAAATGGAACAGTAGCTGAATTGGAGGAGCGTTGATATACCTCCGATTGGTATTCGAGGGACTAGAGTGGCAGCTTGTTGTTACGGATGGTGTAATACAACTTGGAGAAGTTCCAGAACGTGCAGTCATTGATGATGGCTATAGTCGTCTATGGTGTGGTCACAGATCCATATGCGGGAGTGAAATCCAACTAATTGATTTTTCTGTAACATTTCTTTTGTGTGGTATTTGGCGTGTAATGACATTTTTGTGACTTATGGGTATATTTTTATAAAGCTAATAGACAAAAGAATTTCTGAGGAAACTTTTGTATTATTTTACCATACTTTTAAGTAAGAATTTATGTTCGTAAAAATAATCTGTGTACTATTGGTTTATGTACAAAGTAAGAGAGACTTTTAGTAATTTGCTTTGAACTAAGTAGCACGACTGTTTTAAGGTTTTGCTATAAGCTCGTAATAAACCAGGGGGTAACATTAGTTTATAATGAAGCCCTGTTACTTTATAAATTTATTGAGAGATAAAATTTAATCAAGTGATATTTTGAAAGAAAATGTATTATTTCAAAAGGACGATGTATGTAATTTAAATGATGTGTGAAATAAGAATTGAAGAGGACTTTAGTGTAGAATTTGTTTCCTCGGAATAAATCGAGGTGCATAATCGTAGTCGGTTAAAGGTTTCCAATTCACATTAAATATTATCAATCTAAATTTAGTACCATCGTTGCAGATATGAAAGTGCGTACGTTATTTCCAGCTCTTAACAGATTGAATGAATGTTTTCATTAAACATTACACAATCATATTCTTCCTTATTGAAGAAAACAGAATATTTCTAATTTCACACAAATGAAACGAAGTAATGTTTCTTGGAAGAAATCATTCGAGGTAACTCATAGAACGTCCTTGATTATTATTTCCGTAAAACTCAAAGCAATTCAGTTCTGTTCTCGCGAGGAAGACCTGCATAATTATTATTAGAAAACCCAACTTTATCTCCTTTTCCATAGAACAGGTTGTAAAACGTTCTAAGCAACACAAAAATACCTCAACGTGAGTAACTAGAAAAAGGAATATCTGCAACCAAACTTGTATAATCATGGAATATATGTAGTATTGGTGGTCTAACTCCCTGCATAAAATTACAGAAATTTAACATATCAATACGTCGTATAAGACAGCGAGCGGAAACTCCCATGGGTCGAAATTTGTGTTCGTAAACAACTTTGTAGCAACACGTATACAGCTGATTACAAGATTTTCGAAAACAAAAGTTCTCATAACTGATACAACGTTCAGAAACTCATTGCAATCTTTTAAGAGAAGTACCAGGTTTTAAAACTATATCGAAATAGAATATATTTAAGCACTTTAACTTTATATCTAAATATTTTTTACAAAATTCTACAGGGTGTGAATAACCAATTGTTTATGTAGAAAAGCTGTCGCAATCGCTAATCAAAATTAGCAAATGACCGTGAATACATTGAGGAATATAAAATTTAATTAAGTACTGGCGAAAATATTTACCTACAGGAACTGCACGTAACAAATTTATATTAAGAAGCAAATTGTATAAAATACGTACATATATGATTAAATAACGAGTATTCAAATTTATAACATACTCAAAGATGCCGTTTGAAGTATATCATATGATTATATGTAGCTGTTAAAGCTAGTCTATTTTTGTTCCAATGTTCAATGGCTACTTCTTTTTAAATGTTTCTATTTAGTTTGTTAATACTTATTGGTAACTAAAGTAATTGATTAAAAACGTTGTTGTGATAGACTGAAAATAAATTTTATAAGTGTTGTAGTAGATAGTTTAACGATTTTATAAACGTTTGACATTGTAAAATAGATGGGGAGGTTGTTTAAAAATTTTGTTTTGAAATTTTTGACTAATTACAATTTTAATATTTTGGAGTTGTAACTGGTTAGACACGTGCCCTTATTGTTTCCTATTCTGAGCTACCCTACCCATTTCCCTAAAATTTACACAGTCTGCATCTTTCACTAGAGGCGTGCAATAGGCTGATCTAAATCTACCTCTACCTTCTTTTTTCTTATCTCTGCTTGTACTATTTTCCAAAAATGCCTTAGAACATGCCCTGCCCTTCTATTTCTTGTATTTATCTTGTTTTCTACAGATATACTTATTCCCTTACTATTTCTATAACCTCTTTGTTATTAACTTTGTCTGTCGATGCGATCATTCTCATATATCTGAGTACAACATTCCAAAAGGCTTCTACCGTTTTCCTGCCTGCTTCTCCTACTGTCCCTATTTCACAGACGTATTGTGCTGTGCTTCACACATATGTTTTCAACAACTTTCTTCTTGTTTCTACGTTTGTTGTCTTTTGCTCTTTCTTGTTAGATGCAGTTCGGTTCTCCTTCTATTGTTTTAAAGATATATATCCTATTTTCCCGATATTCAGTGGTATGTGAAGAAGGTTAAGCAACTTGCGGCTACCAAGATCCCCCAGCATTTAGACATTTTCCGAATTAATAGTTTTCCAATATATCCTTTCGCACAATCAACATTAGTTAAAAATATTTCAAAACCAACACCTGTAGTGGTTTATAATTATCGTCAGATTTAAGTGTGATTATTGTTTTTGTCATTAGGTTTTCCGTCTTGGTACTTGTTGGAGGCTTACCTACACTTATTTCTATTCTAAGCTTTAGAAAAATAAAAAATTATTGTAAATACAAAAGTTTTAGAGAACCAAGTGCTAATTATGAAAAACTTTAAACTTTTTTAATAGTCCTATGAAATATCTGTTTATCCAGCGATGGGGGGATAATTTTTAATCTAATACTTTAAGAAATGTACGTGATAGATAACATGTATTTAGTCTGGAAATCGTGTGCTCCAAAAAAGCTATTCATTAAATTAGGCAAAGCAATAAAATCCAAAAAAAATATTGATTAGAAAAATAAATCGTGCAGTTTTGAAATTTGGCAAAACTGTGGTGGAAAGTGTCCGAAACAACATATTAAAAGTCCCGAGGGTGTGGCTTGTGCTAAGGAGGGAGGGGGTTTTTTATGTCGTTTTTATCAGTTTTCCGTAAATATTTAGAAAACTACGAGTTTTAAGAAAACAGTTTATTTACAAAATTAATCTACCATAGAATTCCTACAAAAATGATTCGTATCATTTCTGTGAAGGGAGAAACTAACGACATGATTTTCAATATTCGCTTAATATTTGAACAAAAGCATGTTCACTGACTAAATGAAATGTCGGGAACAAGTTTCATTCGATTTGTGATCAGTATGTAATTTACGTTATCAAGTGTTATGGTGAAAACTGCACTACAGTATTTGATGGTTGAGGAGATGTCAACAGCACAAAACGAACAGAACAAACGCGCAGTATCACCGCGAAAACTTCTGTTGATATTTACTTTTATGAGGCCATAAGCGCAGTCGTTCAGAAGGATGATATTTTGGCAAATAAAAATAATAAGACCAAGCTAATTTAATTCATCTTACTGAAAATGAATGCAAAACGAATTGAAACTAAGATCGCTACCGGTGATGCTGATATAACCATCGTTTGGTGTGGGATAGAAAAAGCAAAAAAAAACCTAATACTGTTGTGCTTTAATAGTGAAAGATATGGACTTAATAGCGCTACTGATTAATTTGACACCATGAAATGTAGCGCTTACTTCTTGCAGCCGGACAGGGGAAAGGTAGAATCTAAATCATTTGCAACTCGGCAACTGCAAGAACTTAGCTGCTAAAAATCCATTTTACTTTTCCATGCATTTAGTGCATGCGATACAACTTCAACAATCTATAAAAAAAAGCAAAGCAATAATGGTCACACAGTTTAACAACAGCCTAAGCAGATGAGAGACACTGCTGACGTGCTATACAACCGTGTCACAAACCGGTGAGAAGACGTTCTTTGATGTTTATGCTAATGAACATGATTTGATCTAGCATCGGTATTCATCTTTTATCAAATCCTCAACTGATATTAAAGCTGATTTCCCATCATTTCCTACAATCAGTGGCTCAGCTGAGCACACTCGTTGGGAGTATACATATAGGTTTAACAATGGCTTGATAACCGTTTACCCCCTGACCTGTAGGGATGGGCTCTTGGAGAGAATCAATCCCTTTTCCCGATAAAAACAAAGGATCCAGTAGCTCCTAACATCAATTTGAACAGCATATTTTGCCGCTCTACAACTGGATGCGGTGGAAGATTTGGATGCCAAACAGCAGGTATCAAGTGTTCATTTGTTTGTGAAACCTGCCACAGTCCGTGCATCAATAGTGCATCAGAATAAGAAGAAGATGAATTTCAAATGAATAACGATGACGCAGAAAAAGTTGTTTAGGTATTCTAATATACATATGCACATCATGAAAGAGAACGCCTTAGTGGCGCCGTAGCTTTAATTTTTGTCGATTAATTTGTCAGAATATTATGTCTAATAGTTTTCAAATGATCATGGAATTGTATCTATTTTTGCACATTTTTCTTCCATAATAAATATTTTTTTAAAAAACCTATTTTTGTTACTTGGGCCAACTTCGCTAAGACGGGGTTGATAATATGTTATTCTCTCCTAAATTCGAAACCTATTAATTCTACAGAAATATAAGAGAAATCGTTTCTGTATAAAATTTTAAGTAGATCAATTGATTTTGTACATAAGATGTATTTCTAAAACTCGTAGTTTTCAAGATATTTACGAAAAACTGATAAAAACGACTTAAAAAACTTCTCTCCTTCTAGCACAAGCTCCACTCTCGGGGACTTTTAGTATATTATTCCAGACACTCTCTACCACAAGTATGCCAAATTTCAAAACTACAAAAAAAAATTTTATTTTGCTTTCGTTGCCCGCACTACTTTCGTAATAGCTTAATAGAATGTTCCCGTCTTTCTAAGGTACTAGAGTTCCTAAGATGTTAAACGTTTACAGAATATTAACAAAAAGCTAAAACACACATAGAACATTGAATCGATTTTTAAAGTCAAATGTTAATTTGTAATTGCTCTACTTTTAGGCACCAAATTGATTTCGTAGTAAACCGATAGAAAATAATAAAATTCATGCATAAAACGGCGACGAAAGCTTATACACAGAAATGTTCTAGGCATACGTACAACTGCCGAAAAATACATAAGCAGAGCTTTGTGGAGCCTTGCACAACACAAACTCAAGTGATCAAAATTCTGGCTACTGCCAAAGTGCTAACTAACAGTCGATAACCAATAAGTGTCGTAGGAAACTCCAAAAAATATTATTGTGTTACAATAGTCTCCCAAAGGCGTTGTATTTGACAAATTGTTATTAAATATGTAAGTATCATCATGGGATCGAGAAACAAGCTATAAACAGCTTTTGACAATCAATTATGGAAGCAAATATTTCCAATTGCTTATATGGAGTTTAATTTTATCGGCAAATCTTCGAGACGATACGTCAAGACCTCAACTTAGTTTAATGTGCAAACCATAAATTTTACATACTCTAAAAATTTGCAACATACATAGACTGCTTTGTAAAATGTTCAAAAATTAACATCAGTTGTTCTAGACTAGTTAATATTATTAAATTTTGTCTAACAATACCATCTCCACTGAACTACCAGAGACTTGCCGAAATTTCCGATAGTTATTTGTTTATATTCAAGTACAAAGGGCGCCTGGGAAATGTTTTGTATATATTGACACACTATAGTTCCTTTATAATTCAAGACCTTTGTTGGTTATTTTGCAACAAGAAATGCGCCAGTCTAACTAGCTGCAAACACAGCGAAATCGGTTATTAGCTTTTCTTTTTGTAAAAGAACCACCAAAGTTAATTTTCGTTCACTATACTTGAACTACTCATTTCCAGACAAAATTTTGTCACCATTAACAAGAAGTGTTCAAAGATATTTTGAATTTGAGGTTAAGCAGTTTAGCTACCACTTTGCGTGTTCATGTGATAAGTCAGAGCTTTTCGTAATAAGCGAATAATATCTGCGCAATTGCTATCGGTAATTAAAATGGCAGAGTTACAATTGATAAAAGTTATGTTTTCTCCTTAGTAACAGACAAGATTCGTATATTTTTCTAGCTTTTTTCGCTCTTTTTAGGTCTTATTTCTTGTATGAACTGAAATACATAAAACCAATGCTTTCTTTTGTGACCATTAATTACAGCATTCAAATTACCAAAAATTAATTATCCTAAATCTAAGTATTCGTCAAACCCTCATCATGTTAATTTGTAGATTGAGGCATATAAGGCACTAATTATTATTACGCTATTTCTCTAAAACATTGTGGAAATGTCTTTCCATGTAATCACATAATTATTGCACTTTACTACAAAGCTAGTCTTTTACCGAATCAATAGCATGACACCATGGACAGCAATTTAGTGCAGATTTAAGGTTGCAAAGAGAACTAACCATTATATAATTAAATGGACGCCATTTATATCTCTCGGGTTGACATAACGACGCCAGCCACGTGTTGTTGCCAAATTTCAGATTTGTCAGACTGTTTTATTTATTTACGTTTGCGTTAGTAATATTTTAAATTGTTTTCACAAGTTGATATTGAAACTATTCCTTTTAGAACAAACTTTTCTGGTAGAATCGTTCACAATCATTTCTATGCATGAAAATGCCGAAAGCATTTAGGAAATATTCTAAAGAAATCATATTGGCAGCTTTTAAATATTTTGAAGCTGAACGAAACAATGGAGCTCTGCTTCTTTCTGTAACGTCCGTTAAAGTTGTAGGTAATTACTTTCCCTTTATGCTTCATTAGTATAGTGTTTTAAAAACTTTTTATTTTAATTATTACATACTCTTGATATCAGTACAAATTTAAACTTAAAATCGGAGATGGTAAGTGACAGAATAAGAATAAGGATATGTTCACAGTTTACATTGTGCATCATAAAATTTGATAAACAGTATGGCAACAATGGGTCATTGCACGCATGACGTAATATGCTAAGTCATACTATTCATTCGGTAAAAAGACCATATCACCAAACTAAGCACTATAACAGGTTTTTCTAACATCTGCTAAAATTTCACTAAAATCATCATCAGTTTTCGGCACGCAGTTTGGGAAAGCTTCAGGAGCCGTATAAACTTCAGGGTACTGACTTAACATAGGTTCAGGCTTTATATTAGTATTAGGTAATATAACAGAAGTGTGATGATAATTGTAGGTTAAGTTGCTACCTACATTATCGTGCCGGTGGTAATTGTGATTTGAGTCGATAATATTTGAGTCTGTGTTAGTATATTTTAAATACTTATCAAATTCTCTAGTATCTACATCACTATCAACGTCACTTCTTTCTTCATTATGGTGTAGGTGTATCATTTGGATGGGATACGAAGGAGGATATGGGTCGTTCATATTCGATTTGTACGATTCCATAATGGGATCCTTCATATTTTGGCTATAGTTTAACGTGGTTTGTTCACTAATTATCGGAATCTCTTGTTTGTAGTAGTCCTTACTGGGGTAATACTGTTGTAGATTACTGCTGTAGTAGTGAATTGTGCCCGAGTTTCCAGCAGATGAACTTTGGGGTTGAGTGGAACCAAGAAGTTGTTGGTCCTGTGATGTAGCAACTGGTGGATAAAAGGTACCAGTTACCACGTGTCCTTGTTCAACTGAACTTTTGTTTGCACACATCACGTACAAACCATTTGCCATTGGTACAGAAGTAATTGGCTGAGAATCAGTGTAACTTATAGTAGACTGTCTAAAATTTTGTACCCTAGTTGGATAATTTTGATGCGTTGGACTTACACTGTTAGTATTAGTACTACTATGCTGAATATTCGAAATGCGTTGTTTTTCCTCTGAATATGAAAAATGCTTTTCTTGCTCCAGAGGGGAAAGTGCCGGACTAGGAATTGACAGGCATGTTTCATCTTTACTGTCATCGTCTAAAGAAACCTTAGAAGACTTTATTAGTGACTGATGTGGTTCTGGACTATTTGTCGGTGAGACATCAGGCGAATGATAATCATAAGGGCTTTTCTGAGTGGCGTAGCTACGTTGATACCCAACATAATTATTATAGTGGTTGTATTTTTGTTGGAAATTTACTGGGCTGTAACGTTTTTCGCCTGATTGCTGCGTGAAATCTGAGTTGTATTCTAAGGAACTAAAACTGCTTTGTTGAATACTGGGAGATAAACTGGCATTTGGGATATACCCAGTGTAACGAGGTGACATGTTAGGTACGTTTGGACTAGGTAACGATGTGCCTATGCGAGCTACACTACCAGACGTCGACCTTTGCTTATTGTGTTTCCGCCGCCTTGGTCTGTACTTGTAGTTTGGGTGCTCGGTCATGTGAATTACTCGAAGTCTTTCAGCTTCTTCTACGAAGGGTCGTCGGTCTTGTGGAGTAAGAGAACGCCATTTTTTCCCTGAAACAATAAACTACTGTCAATTTTATGATTAAAATTATATAAACATAAAAAGCATACATAAGAAATGATTATCCAAATATAAAAAAAGATATATAATGTTATAAAAAATGTTTAAATAAACAATTATTGAAAAATAGCATTGTGTGATATATATTGCTGAGAAAATGGCGCAATCTTAGTCTATGAGGGCAAAATTCCAACTCAGAGTAATTAATTGTAGAAGAGCAAATTTTAATTAAAACCGTTCAGTATCTGAAAAATGCGCTTTAAATTAGTGAAATTGATAAACATCTTATGTATATTTTACATTCATTTAGCATCGAAAGTTAGTAATGCGGTAAACGCTTTTATTCAAGCTGCAAATTGGGTTATTGTAGAAAAAGTCACACAAATGTTTAGTTTGTGTAGAATCGCAAATTGTTATTATAAATGTACTACTTCCAAATAGTCAGTCACGTAGTCTAGTTAATTTTGTTGTGTAAAACCATCATTTACTATGATAAAGGCGACACCAAAAGAAATTTGTTATTTGCACTTGGTGAGATTACGAGTTAATAAAAATTAATATTACTAGAATTTACGTATGATGTCATCAAACGAACAATAAACAGAATCTTATGTTTTGAAAAGGATGGTCGCTCATGAGCCAAGGGCGTACGTGTCTTTTACCAAGTCTAGTACGAGGAGTGGTATGAAAATTTATTGGAAAAAGGGGCTCTGTAGCCCGAATTAAAAATTATAAATAAGAGTAAATTCACTTAGAATGGGCAATTGTTGCATTTTCAGTGAGCTAGTAAAAATTTAAAATAATTAAGTGCTGCGGTTTAAGTATGAATAAAAATATTGTATTTGAAAAGCGTAATTTAAGCGAGTTTGACTTAGCCGATTGAAATTCGTAAGTAAATTGTGCATGTTTAAATTATTTTAGTAATGGGGTTGTAATAGGGTCTCTGAGTACCTTTTGAATACCATTTAAGTATCACTATAAGCATAATTTTGAGTACGACTTTAAATACTATCCTAAATACGATTTTGAGTACTACTAATGTTTCAATTCAAAGTTCTAAATATTAATGCAAAGATTTCGTTGATTATTAATGCTTCATAGTTTTACTAGATCTTTTATACCTTTGCTACGAAAATAAGATTCAATATATTTGGTTTGGCGTTGCTGAAATAGAATTACTAACGGATTGGGTTTTGTATTTAAACTGGGATTAAGTTTTGTGTAACATTGTTTGCATATCAATCCTTGAGATAGGTGTATGCGTTGAAAAGCGATTTAACTGGACATAATTCAATATTAATGCAATCAAGGTTAGGTTAGCTTTTAAACTTTTTGCTTTTCTATAAAAGACTATTGGAAATGTCCATGATGTATTATATAATTTAGTGTTAAATCTTGTAGTTGTAAGATTTAATTAATTCAAATATTTATTTAGAAGATTATTAATAATAAAGAGCAATTTACACGCATTTCGTAATCAAAAATATATTCTGAAGAGACAATATCAGAAATAAGAGTACTCTGACATTGAAAAATGATGAACGTTAAAGTATACCAAGTGTAAGTTGATACCATGGTAAACTTTTTGTGATTATTGTCCGATTTATTTTGTACTAATACTCATATTTAATATTATCTGTAAATATTCGTACTTCTGAAATTTTTAAAAGGTTTAATATATCAATTTATTTCAGTCGGCGAGAGTTTACGTTCTACTCACTGAAAAGTCGTGGAAGTGGTTTTTTTGTTTAGTTAGGAGATACTGCGGCTGTTGGATAGTGTTAGCTATTAAGTAAGCAAAAAAAAAATTAGCGCATAGCGTATGGAATTATCATAAATTTTCTATATGAAAGTAGAAAATTTGGACCCAAATCATTGGGATTATTCAATAGCTCAGTAGAAAAGAAAATTGACGCCCTGTTCATGGGGCCCATCTTTGTAGCCTTCTAGTTTCACAGCAGAAAAGTGACACCCAAATGTGGGGCTTATTCAATAGCAGTATTTATAAGAATCTGCTCTTTAAACGGTTGAGTAAAATTAAGTTTAAGCAGCCTGATATAAATGGTTTCCAGATTCCATCTTTTATAAATATACATATCTTGTATTTTAGTACAGCGAAGTGAGCTTAAATAAGTTCTAGAAGGAAGTGCAATAAAAATATAGCAAACTATTTCTGTATTAAGCGATATAATTATGTGATAGTGCTTTAAAAATGTAAAGTTCGAATAAGTTTACTTAATAAAGTCGAAACAAATTTAGGGAATATAAACGAATGGTCAATTATAGTTTCTTGATGTTTATAGTTAAATAAATATTATGAGAGAGAAGAAAAGCTTTTTAAAAATATGTTATTGGAATCCATTCGAGAAGTATTTCGCAGTAATATACCGATTTTTGAAACGCAGGTTCTATTTTCATAGTTTGTACTTCAGTAGGATAAATCAGGAAGATAAGAAGAATTCAAACAAAAATGCGAAAACTTAGGTTTAGTTCGATATACAAAGTTCAGCTTTTCATTTCCGTTCCTTTTATCGTGCTCTTGATGGGAGCTTCAATGTAAAGTTTTTTAATCATTTATTAGTGCAATACTGCTAACAAAAATGATAAACTGTGGCCACTTTTTAAAATGGATAAGGTTCAAAAATGGGTTGCATGATACATAATGACCTAAGTGAAAACAGCAAGACGTAGCGGATGGCCATATATATACCTCGGCTTGCACGTAAACAACATTCGCCATTTATATTCGAGATTATTACTGGTGTGAAAAGTAAGCCTTAATGTTAACATCAAGAAAAGAAAGGAATGGCCGAGCTCTAAAAAAGTTATTGCCCTGCAACATTCCTTTGGAATGTTTATAATCTCATTTTATTTTAATAGCTGTTTCTACATTGATAAATCACTCCAACAGGGATAGAGTTACTTCTCCTAAGAAATATAATTTTTAGGTTACGTGCATTCTTGATGTAAGAAGGATTACTTTTGTATCCTCCATTGTCAAATTCATCACGGCGGTTCTAGGTTAGAGAGGATATCATCGCTACATTATATTTTAAATTAGTGTTGTTTTATGATTTATTTATTTTGATTAATAATGTATAACGCTGGTACTTATGCCATGATTCTAAAAATAAAAAAATCACCTTTGCTGATTTAAGTTAATGTATCAGTAAGATAACTTTACGTATGTTAGATAAAGGAAAACGACAAAAGCAATTTCAATTTGCAATCTTATTCTATTTGTCCGAATTCTGTCGGAGATCATCTCATCGTGTATGGAGAGAAGATAATTTTTGTGAAGCACTTTGTCATTACCGTTGAAATAGGTAACATGCAAACTTGAGTAGATACAGTTTAACTCTAAAGAATAAGATATCGGACTAATTAATGTGATTCATCAACGAAGTTCAGACTAATATCCTACCAAGTTAGGCACTTTTAATTATAGAAACAATTGGTTCCTACAGACAACTTCCTATGAGAAAAAAAGCATGTTTATTAAGAGCATCAAACTTTTTAACAAAATCCCAGAAGTCCCGTGGGATCTGGTTAGAATGAATTGAGTGAATATGTTTGATTTTAGTTGTTTCCAAAGGTACGTACAACCAATGTGTTCTCAGGTATTTATAATAAATTTTCTGAAACTATCACCTACAGTAACTGCATATTAATGAACTTTTTTATTGAATAAATTTATAAATATACTTACAATACGTTCTTGTTATTAGTTTAAGAACTTAGAAAGTAATTTTGTTCGCCAAAAACGTTTTCCATAAAGCTAAGTAATGTTTTACCTATTTGTTTTCTTCCCTTAAGAATGTTTATATGTACCTGTGATGAAAACATAAGTGTTACTGGAATCCATTTGAGAAGTATTCCGCAGAATATACCGATTTTTGAAACGCAGGTTCTATTTTTATAGTTCGTAGTTCAGAAGGATATTAATCAGGAAGATAAGAAGAATTCAGAGAAAATTGCTAAAACTTAGGTTTAGTTCGATATACAAAGTTCAGCTCTTCATTTCCGTCCTTTTTTTCGTGTTCTTGATGGGAGCTTCAGTTTTTTCATAATTTATTATTGCAATACCGATAACACAAATGATAAACTGTGGCTGCTTTTTTAAAGTGGATAAGGTTCAAAAATGGGTTGCATAATACATAATCACCTAAGTGAAAGCATCAAAACGTAGCGGATGGTCATCTATATACCTCGGCTTGCAGGTAAAAAACATTCGCCATTTATATTCGAGATCATTACTGGTGTGAAAAGTATGTTTTAATGTTAATATCAAGAAAAGAAAGGAGTGGCGGAGCTCTAACAAAAGTTATTGCCCTGCAACATTCCCTTAGAATGTTTATAATCACATTTCATTTCAATAGTTTCTATATTGATAAATCACACCAATAGGGATAGAGTTATTTTTCCTAAGAAATATAATATTTAGGTTACATGCATTCATGGTCTAAGGAAGGACTATTTTTGTATCTTCCATTGTTAAATTCTCACGACGGTTTTAGGTTAGAGAGATATCATCGCTACATTATATTTTAAATTAGTGTTGTTTTATGATTTATTTATTTTGATTAATAATGTATAACGCTGGTACATATGCCATGATTCTAAAAATAAAAAATTTACCTTTGCTGATTTAAGTTAATGTTTCAGTAAGATAACTTTACGTATGTTAGATAAAGGAAAACGACAGACAGCAATTTCAATTTGCAATCTTATTCTATTTGACCAAATTCTGTCAAAGATCATCTCATCGTATATAAAAGGAAGATTTTTTTGTTAAGCACTTTGTCATTAGCATTGAAATAGGTAACATGCAAACTTGAGTAGGTACAGTTTAACTCTAAAGAATAAGATATCGGACTGATTAATGTGATTAGTCAATAAAGTTCAGACTAATATCCTACCAAGTTAGTTACTTTTAATTATAGGAACAATTGGTTCCTACAGACAACTTCATGTGAAAAAAAAGCATGTTAATTAAGAGTATCGAACTTTTTAACAAAATCCCAGAAGTCCCGTGGGATCTGGTTAGAATGAATTGAGTGAGTATGTTTGATTTTAGTTGCTTTCAAAGGTACGTACAACTAATGTGTTCTCAGGTATTTATAATAAATTTTCTGAAACTATCACCTACAGTAACTGCATATTAATGAACTTTTTTATTGGATAAATTTATAAATGTACTTACAATACGTTCTTGTTATTAGTTTAAGAACTTAGAAAGTAATTTTGTTCGCCAAAAACGTTTTCCATAAAGCTAAGTAATGTTTTACCTATTTGTTTTCTTCCCTTAAAATGTTTATATGTACCTGTGATGAAAACATAAGTGCTACTGGAATCCATTTGAGAAGTATTCCGCAGAAATATACCGATTTTTGAAACGCAGGTTCTATTTTTATAGGGCGTAGTTCAGAAGGATATTAATTAAGAGCATCGAACTTTTTAACAAAATCCCAGAAGTCCCATGGGATCTGGTTAGAATGAATTGAGTGAATATCTTTGATTTTAATTGTTTCCAAAGGTACGTACAGCCAATGTGTTTTTAGGTATTTATAATAAATTTTCAGAAACCATCACCTACAGTAACCGCATATTAATGTGCTTTTTTTATTGGATAAATTTATAAGTGTACTTGCAGTAAGAACTTAGAAAGTAATTTTGTTCGCCAAAAACGTTTTCCATTAAGCTAAGTAATATTTTATCTATTTGTTTTTTTCCATTAACGATGTTTATATGTACTTGTGATGAAAACGTAAGTGTGTAATAGAATAAAGACTTTCCTATATTGATGTTTTTAACAATTGATGTAAAGGTAATAGATACAGCTTTGATGTATTAAAATATATTGCAATTACCTAGAGGCATAATTAATATTCAGGTAATTTAGCATTTGATTTTCGAAACCTTTTCAGTTAGCAGTTTTAAAATAGGTATATTAGTGTCCTTATCATAACGTTATATTAAGTTCGTTTTAGCATTGGTGTACTCGACTATTACTCGCGTGAATTTTTAGTTAGTGTCACTTTTTTGATGTCGGGTTTTAGTATCGTCTTGTTAATTCTTCTGGGACTTTTCCCATAGAAAATCCCGTACTTTCAGATAAGGTGGCGCTCCTGATTAAGACTGGTATTTTTCACACAATAGCATTCCGGGACCCTTTTCAAACACTTACACCACCTTTCTCGCCGAGTTAGTTGGTAACCACTCTTGTTGATCCAGTAGAGGCTTTTGAGATACTTTATCGAAAAATTTTTTAGCGGTGAACGTGTTTCTCTGTGGGTTACGGGGTAGATTTTCTGGGGCCAAAACTTTACGTAACAGTCTCTGGATAAAATAATATTATGCATCTGATGCAACGTAGTGATTGCTGTACATCACAGTTTCTTCACAGGAATGAGACAATCACTGTTGATAATTATTGTCAACAATTCGAACGTCTTGCGGGCGTAATTCGAAAAAAGCGTCCTGGTACATTGCACGATGTTAGCTTCTACAGGATAATTCACGCTCCTACACTGTTATGAAACACCCTAGACTTATGCACCTATCTAATATTTCATTCTCCGTTTATTTTTATTGATTGTTTGTATAGTAGTAAAGTGACGTTTATGTAAAGCAGTTTTAAGTGGGACTCTTTGCGTTTGTTCACTACAGTCCTTCTGTAGAGATGGGACACCTCTGGGCCTACAAGAGCCTTCACCTCCTTAAGTATGGTGCTAATCCATTAATCTGTGTCTAAATTATCACCTTCAAATTTCTTCATTCCACAAACTAAAAGTGGGTCTGCAGTATAGCCTGCAGATGACAAGGTCTCCGAGATTTCTTGTAAGCTGCCCGTTGAAAATAAACAAGTTAAATGGATTTTTCTAGTTTGTTTATTTATTCATTCTAATTATTATTAGAAAACGGACACCATTGAACCATACTGTTACTGTCACTTAATATCTAAATTTTAATGCATTTGTAAAGAACTAAAACACCTTCTTGCTAGAAGCAATTAACGCCTACAAACCTTCACTCTGACAAGAAGCATACCTATTTTATTTAATACAAAGGTTGCCATTAATATAAACCACAAAAAGTATAATACAAATGTAAAGTAAATTAAAATGGTTGTTGAAAGCGGCAAAATAGTTCTTAAATTAAAAATAAATTTAACATCATTTATTATACAATAAATTTTATAACATGACAGAAAACACGTGTTTTAATT
This sequence comes from Platerodrilus igneus, assembly GCA_036346225.1. Lineage (NCBI taxonomy): Eukaryota > Metazoa > Arthropoda > Insecta > Coleoptera > Lycidae > Platerodrilus > Platerodrilus igneus. Next base: position 725,335 of record JARFIW010001135.1, on the reverse strand, counting down.
TTGTAAAGAGCAGGTTTTCAAATGTCCTGTCCACATTAATAATCAAGCAACTTGAATGAAGTTAACACGCTTGAACTAATGCACCAATTGGTTTATAAAACTTCTCTTTTAATAAATCACAATCTTTATACTACGTGGTGACACCTGTTAATAGAATTACCAATAAACACAAATATATTACCAACACTGTCATAATATATTCAAATTAAATACGTTGAACCGACACGTAGGTGTCGCAGTCACTTGCTGGACATTGCTTCTCAAGAAAAAGATCCCAAAAATAAGTGCTAAATATGGTACTATATTACAGGCGAATCTAGTTAATGAAAAATTATGACTGCCAAGTAAATTGGATTTAATGGTTTTAAAATGAAGAATGTGCATTGCTAAGTACTTTTTAATTATTTTTTATTATACAGCTCAATAAATAACCTTGTAGTAGAGATTCCATCCAGATAAATTGAAATAGAGTTGACATTTTCAAGAGAACTGGAATATCTTCTTTGATAAATTGGAATATGAAATATGGTGACACTTGTCAAAATTTTGTAGAGTCGAAGCAGATGTAATTGTAAATAGATTAAGCAGCCATAATTTTATGATTTTACACCATTAGGTTGTGGACAACTGAATTATATTTAAGTTCACACATAAATTGTAATTCTGTTACCCAACTGCGTGTGAGCATTAATAGTTAGGCGAGGCCTTATTTAAAACTCAGTATGGCTATTTGGTACAGTTCCTCAAAACTGTGTGTGTTACAGTACATGGTTCAACTGGACTCTGAACATGGGGTAAATCAGCATATTGATCAACTACGATACATCAGTTCGAAGGTTGTACCTAAATTCCAGTTGGTCATAATTATATGAAACATTTCCAAATCTTTCGAAATCACTTACCAGATGTTCCAGATTATGAAAAAATTATTAGGACAGTAACAGAAGACGGACCAGAAGGACCAATATGTAGAAAAAAGCAAGGATTCAAGTATAACGATACATATTTAAACAGACGTAAACAAATATAGTTCAAGACTTAGAAAGGGTTAGCTTAAAATAGAAAACTATGTCAAAATAATCTTAAAATTGTAAATAAAAGACGGAGAGCAGCTTTAAAAATTTTAAATATGCTCAAGAAGACTTTCGACGCATCGAACTGATCAATCGAAACGTTGCAAGGAGGCTGGGAGACAATAATCTTTACGAAATTGATCTTACCAGGACAGAGCAAGTTAAGGACCTTATCAAAGTCTTAAAGATCAGAAAGGCTCTTGGGCCGGACTGGATATCCAAACGAACTCTGAAAATACTTCCGGATAATTTGTTGACCAGAGTCATCGGTGTCATGTTGAGACTACATCACTTTTCAACATAATGAAAAACGATGAAAATGGTAGTGTTCTGTAATGTCGGGAAATCCTTTATATATAGAAGAGAATCAAATAGTACATGATGAACAGTTAGGGTTCCGGTTCACGGTTTACCAGATCCTGTGTGTAGGGAAGCACATTGTGGAAGGTTTACTTTACAAGAGGGAAGGTTACCGGAAGGTTACCACACGCTTTCGACTAGCTGAAGTTGCAAACGGCGGTGGACGATCTTAAGGAGGGCTGCGTCTTTTTCGGTACTTAGATTGGCAGAGACAATAGAGATCGGTATGACAGTCTGAGACACACGACCGCATGTGGATGGTAACGGGAAACCACCACATTACCTCCCAAGTACACAACGTACTTAAATTGTAATAAACATGATGACACCCTCTGGGGTAAAAGTTTCCGGAGTTAAAATAGTCCCGCATTTGGATCTCCGGGAGGGACTATTTCGGAGAATGCGATCGAAAGTTTCAGAATAAGAATCGGGAACATTTAGCGAGTCGTATCGTGGAATGTTAGAAGTATGAAGCAAGTAGATAAGCTAGAGAACCTGAAAATAGAAATGAATAGGTTAGCACTAGACATGGTAGGGATCAGCGAAGTTCAGTGGCAAGAGGCGGAGAATTTTTTGAGTGGATACTTCAGGGTAATTCATACAGGAACAGAGGAAGGAAATTCGGGTGTGGGCATAGTTATGCGAAAAAAGATAGCATACTGTGTAGAAAATTACTTACATAAAAACGAATGAATACTCATGGTTAGATTAGAATCTAAACCGGTAAACACAGTAATAATACAAGTATGCATGCCCACCTCTAGCCACACAGTGACGAAGAGGAAGAAGCAATTTACAATCAAAGACATATTAAGATACGTAAAAGGACATAAAAATTTAATAATTACGGGGGATTTTAATGCAGTGGTAGATGAGGGTAGGGAAGAAGCGGTAGCAGGTTTATTTGGTGTATGTACGAGAAACGACAGGGGAAATAAACTGGTAGAATTTTGTGACAAGAACAATTTAATCATCACAAACACATTATTTCAACATCATACTAGAAGACGATATACGTGGAAGATGCCAGGAGATATAGATTACATTCTTGTTAGATAACGGTTTAGAAATCAAGTAAAAGACTGTGGAAGCTACCCAGAAGCAGATATAGACACTGACCACAACATCGTAATTATGAAGGCCGCACTTAAATTTAAAAATTTGAAAAAAGAAACGGAAAACGGCACTTGACTTTGAGAAACTAAAAGATAAGTATATTTAAATTGCTGAAAGATATCAAGAAAATATCTGATACTAAGGAAGTAGAAACAGAATGGAATAAGATTAAATCCAGCCGAGACATGGCGGCCAGAGATATTCTGGAGTATACACAAAAATAGAATAAGAAACCAGGAATAACAAAGGATATCCTGAATTTAATACAAGAAAGACGAAAATACAAAAATAAATCAGACGAAACGGGAAGACAGAGAAGGAGCCACAAAATGGAAAACTATTCGCAAATGCAGGAAAGCTAAAAAACAATGGATTGATGAAAAGTGCAAAGAGGTACAAACTAAGATGGAAATAGGAAAGACAGATGAAGCATATAAATAAATAGAATCAATTTTAGGGATATAAAACCGTATTGCAAAAATATAAAAGACGATGGAGGAAACGTCATTATAGAAAATGTAGAGAAAGTGCGTAGATGGCTAGAATATATAGGGAATTTATATGCATGAGAGGAACTAACAGCATTAGAACAGAAATCAGACATCGAAAATGATGACTTGGCTATCCTATACTTCGAGATGAGTTTAAAATAGCATTAAAAGGTCTGAAAAATGGTAAGTCGCCGGGTACAGATAAGGTGCAAACGGAAACTCTAAAAGCCGCTAGACAAGCACTAACAGAACGTCTCTTCCAACTTGTAAGCTATATGTATGAGACAGGCGAAATACCCAAAGATTTCAAACATAACATCATAGTAACTATACTAAAAAAGAAAGGCGCGGATAGATGTGAAAATTTTAGAACAATAAGTTGACAGCTCACGTGTCAAAAATATTAACCAGAATTGTACAAAGACGAATGGAAAAACGAGCTGAAGAAATACTAGTAGAACAATTTGGGCTTAGGCAAAACAGGAAAACACGGGAGGCTATTTTAGCTCTGAGAGTGATAATAGAGAAAACAATAGAAAAGGGGGAAAAAGTGTACATAAGGTTTGTAGATCTGGAAAAAGCATTCGACAATGTAACATGGAAAAAATGTTCGAAATACTCAAAAAGATTGGAAGACGAATAGTACATAGATTGTACAAAGAGCAAACAGCAGTAATAGAATTAGAGCAGGAATGTAGAGAAGTAAACATTAGGAAAGAGTTGAGATAGAGATGTGCCCTATCGCCACTAATTTTTAACTTGTACATGAAGAGGTAACGAATACTGTCAAATGCAGGAAGACATTTGGGATTTCTATGCTGGCACAAAAGATTGATTTGCTTAGATTTGCAGATGATATAGCGGTATCTATAAGGAAGGGTTAGAAGGTGCTCTTAATAAAATGGAAACGGTTAACAGAGAGATACAGTATGAAAATTAACAAAAATAAAACTAAAGTACTAGTATGCAGAGAAGTGGGAAATAAATCAAAAACAAAAATTTAAATAAATAACAAGCACTTACAAGAGGTTATGGATTTCTGCTACCTAGGAAGCCAAATAACGCAAGATGGGAAAATTAACACAAAGTCGAGCTACATTTAACAAGAAAAGGCAACTACTGTGTTCATAGACAACAAACACAGAAACAAGGAAAAGATTGCTTAAAACATATGTGTGGAGCACAGCACTGTACGGTTGTGAAGCCTGGACAGTAGGAGAAGCGGACAAGAAAACGGTAGAAGCCTTCGAAATGTGGTGCTACAGACGTATGATGAAGATATCATGGACAGACAAAGTTTAGAAAAAAGAGGTACTAAAAATGGTATGGTAAGAAAGAAATATGTGGAAAACGATAAAAAATAGGAGAGATATGATGATAGGCCACATACTACGGCATGAGGAAATAGTGCGGAATATATTAGAAGCAGAGATAGGAAAAAAGAGAAGAAGAGGTAGACCTAGGTTAGACCATTGCACACAAATAGTGAAAGATGTAGGCTGTAGGAATTTTAGGGAAATGTGTAGGCTAGCTCAAAATAGAAATCAATGAAGTACACATCCAGCCAGTCCCAAGATGGATAAACTAAGAACGAAAAAATAACTTTACTTAAACATGATCATTATTATAAGCAAGCTACAAATATTGGTTGGACAATATTCTTGAATAATGTTAATTGTATGAAAGGAGTTACTGTAAAACTATTAATTTGGCAAATGTTCAAGTGCTGGGAGAACTTGGGAGCCACAGGCTGCTTACCACCCTCCACAACCACCGAATGTCGGAGAAATACGGTATATAATTGTAAAACAATATTAGGGGACCGAACTGCATCTAACAAGAAACGTAGAAACAGAAGAAAATTGTTGATAGCATATCTGTGAATCACAGCACAGCATGCCCATGTAATAAGGGCAGTAGGAAAAGCAGACTTAAACGGTAGCACCCTTTTGGAATACTGCGCTTCAGATGTGTGAGTTAATAGCAAATCGGTTATAGAATTAGTAAAGGAATAAAGATATCTGTGGAAAAAAATAGGAGAAATAGAAGGGCAGAATACGCTCTAAGGCATTTTTTGGAAATAGTATGGGATATATTACAAGCAGAGATAGGAAAAAGGAGATATATGTAGACCTAGATCAGATGGTGATTGATGCAGACTGTGCAAATTTCAGGGAAATGTGTAGATGAGTTCAGAATAGGAAACAATGAGGGTACGCGTCTAACCAGTTCAAGGACTGAAGACCTAATAATGACGATGATGTCAATAGAAAAAGTTGTATTGGCAAATATTTAACATGAGACTATTATTCCAGAAATTTGTAAGATATTTTGTTGTTATTCGATTTAATATTTTTATTTAAAGTTCTTATAAACTAAAAACTTCAATATTGGACGTTTTATACGTAGTTCTTGATAGAGAGGTGCTAGGGTTTTTAAATATTTATATATGCTACCGTTATATTACTTCATGTTTCAAGTGGCTTCACAGGTTAGTACCCCTTTTCCAAGGTGCCGGTGCAAACAGAAACATAGTGAGGAAAATTTCCGCAATCGGGCGCTATATCAGGGTAAAATTTTAGTCTAATATTTTTGTATAAAATGCTGTATATCGAAAGATTTTGAAGTGTCTGGAAGACTGTTGTATATTGGTTTTGGAATGGTTTCTAACATTCTTCATTTGTTCGAAAGCGAAAGCTAGGACAATCTTTCAACTAAAGTAACATTTCAAAAACGTCCAATTTCTTGCATCGGAACTCTGTCAAGGTTTTATCTCATTCCGCCGGTCAGTAATGTAAATTATAATTACCACATAACTTTCTATAGAAGTGAACATAAAATTCAAATTTGTAATAAACTTATATATAGAAAATGCCTAAGTTACTCTACAAAAACTGAACATTTTTATTGTTCTTTCTGTCTGGTTTTTAGGATATATAGTATTCGTTTAATTATTGAATGCAGTTCGAATAATAGCAATAATTCTTATTAACGAATAAAAAGCACAATCTGCGCAAAGATTCTTTTTGTAGTCTAGAAACCTTGATATTGCAGAAAAGTTACTGAATAAACGAGATGAGAATATAAAGAAACGAAGACAAATATCGGAAAATGTTATTAGATATGATCAAATTAATAGATGAAAGAAGATTGAGTTGCATTACTCAACCCTTTACTGCGCAAAATTTTTATATTTTGTGAAAAAAATATATGTTATGGAAGTTTGTACAGTAATTACTGTAAAAATCTTTAAAACATGTGCAGTAAGCGAAATATGTTTTTTGTTAATTTTTTTTTTTATTCATATATGCAACACTGCGCACTGAAAAATAGTAATGTAGTAGTAATGTAGATGAACTACATTTAGGATTTAGTATATTTTAAGATATACAAAAATTGGTATTGAAATTTATTTTAGGACATTAATACTGATGAAAGTGTTTAAAACAATTTTTATTTTTGTTGAAACACAAAGCTGCCCAACATTTTTGGCACTAAGTAAATCCAGTACAAGTTGGAATCTTGCAAAGGAGTCTCTTTTCCATCCATTGTGGCCAGTGAGAACATCCATCTGTTCTTATATCTTTGGGCGGAATTGAAGTACTACATTGGCGTTGTCTACCATCTAATCTTCTTTCCAAGTCTGACTTTCGTCCTCTTTTGGTTTCAGCACGAACACCCACCATACACAATGTTTGTCCAACTTCAATTCTAAATTCTGCCAAACCCAAGCTTTTTTCATTATTCTTATGTTATTGCACTTTTTGTATATAATCCAGGCATTTACCATGGTAATATCGAGGACATGGTAGAAAAGTCGGAAATATCACATTTTCGATTTTATACGTATTCTATAACGACCTATAAAACTGTCAACCAAATCGACTCTTCCCATATGTTTGTTGTAATTTTTTAAGATGTTAGGACAATCAACTTCTATCTTCTTTTTCTCTTTTTTGTCATATCTTTCAACCTTTTGTTTAGGAAGTGTTCCTACATATGTTGATAATAAATTTACATTTTTATTATCTTTTCATGTAACTAAAGAAAGAAGAACACCATCCATTTCTGTCACAAACTCGTAACTCATGCCACAAGCTTCATTTTTCATGTCTGCTTCAGTTGGTAAAGGGCAATATTCGGTATTCTGTTTCTTCTCACAGTACCGAGGCTTAAAATACCTTGTTCTGTAAGTAAATTATCGAAATATACCGTATGGTTTAATTTTGTTGGTAAGTTACGTAATACCCTTATTACAGTATTGGCACAAGCTCCCAAATCAATTTCATCCATTTGATTTTCCAGTCCGGTATATACTTCAAAATTGTATATGTACCCAGATACCCCTGAAAGCACAAAAAATTTGTATCTCCATTTGTGGGGCTTAGCAGGCATATATTGACGCAAAAAGTGTTTGGCTTTAGTAGCACACATCTGTTCATCCACTGACAAAAACTCTTCATATGGAATTGTTTTGAATCGATCCAATAGATGGTTCAAAATTGGTCTTATTTTGTACAGGCGATCATGGACTTTATGTTCACGTAGTAACATAGTACTATTGTCATTGAAGTGCAAAGTTCTTTGTATTTTCTCAAAGGTTTTTTGTGACATTGTCTCCTTTATTATATCTACTCCTATGCGTGAAGACCAGTAACTTCTGACATTAGGCAAGTGAATCACAGACATAAGAATGCACATTCCTAAATATTTGTGGACATCTATTTCTTATAAAACAAATTGAGCATTAGGTACAGTTTGGGATGAATATTAATTTGATTGTGTGACAATTAATGCAATAAGAGTGTTCGGTCTCTTTGTCGCACGTTTGCGTGGTTAATTTTAAGTTGCTTTAAATTCTTAGTTGTAAATCAAATCCTAAAGCTGTTATCTCTTATCCCGTTACATCCTGTCGTAAAACCTCCTTGTGCATGTGAAAATTAAGTAGAAAAGGAGTAGTGACAAAACACTCTCTCGTCGATCTCGAAACGCAACAGTTGTGCGTTCGGTGAGTTAGTCAATAGTGCCGCCGAATTAATTTGATAACCCCCTAAAAAACTCAGTGAAAGCGCAAAGTAACAGGTACTATAATCTCGAATACAGTCCACTTAGTTGAAGAGTAAGGAACTACATCTTAGAAAAACAAAAAACGCGGAGGTAAGTCGATATACCAATTTATAAGACCCCCCGCGATTAAACATGGATCTTCGAGCCGGATTATTAATGAATTAATTAGTTACTATTACTTTTTGCTCCTTATACTTTAATTTAATAATTGTCGTAGTGTTGATTATGGTTAAATGTGTTACAAAGAGAATAACATCCTGCTTGCAAATTAAATGGTAGTAACATTTGGTGCTATCGGTAGATTTTACAATATATCCCTTATCCTTTGTTGCAAAGATTAGTGGACAAACAGTTTACGTTAGATAAACTAAATTTATGAGGGTATTGTATTGTAAATCTTTACCTTATTTTTCGTGTCAAGTTCGAGGAACCATCGGGTTCATGCAACTTGTATAACAAAGGGGTTGGAATTTGTGAGAAACGTTAAACGTTTTTGTCGGGCGAGCACTGTAATTAGTTGCATTTGTTTATTAATAATTTAATTTCGTAGATTAATTAGTGTCATAGCATATTCGAGTTACGCATTGTTTTTACATTAATTTTTATTGTCGTTCATTAATCATTAATCAAATATGGTTATATCAATTGATAAAGCTATTCTTGAAGCTAGATTTGTAGTTAAAAAGTTGGATCATATATACAGTAAGATTAATCAACCGGAAAATGTATCGATTGCTTTAATTAGGGCATCGATTAAAAGTGTCGAGCAAATTGAAACGCGTTTCAAGTCTTTTTGCAAGGATATTTTTTTGATGAGCAGAGTCAACAATTAGACGAATTCTCGGTCCTTAAGGTGAAAATCGATGATTATCTATTAGATATTCGAACTATCGCTGAACAATGCGAATTAGATCGCGTAGAAAATAAGCCAAAGGTGAATAATATGAATAATTCTTTGTCGGTAAATAGTGGGGTTTGCTTGAAACATCTTTTTATCCCGCGGTTCTCAGGACGCATTTCGGATTTTGAAAGTTATCATGCAATTTATAAGCGATTGATTCACGATAATGTCGGTTTGTCCACTGTGGAAAAATTTTGCCATCTCGTTGATACACTAGATGAGTCGTCGCGTGCATTAATAAAACACTTGCTATTAAACGATTATGCATGCGATAAAGCATATAAAATCATTACTTATCGTTTTCAGTCCAAGAGGTTATTACTTTCAACATATTTTAATGCTCTTGAAAAATGCCCTAAAGTAAGTTCCTCAGACTCGCATACGGAACTCAGGCAATTAATTAGTTGTTTTGATAAAAATATATTCGCGTTAAAGCAGATGGAAATAGATTTATTAGATTTCATGTTGTTTAATCTGTTATCGAAAAAATTAGATACAAACATTTTAAAGCGTTTCGAATTAGGAAATAATGACGAGATTCCTTCGTTCAAAGATTTAAGGTCGTACATTGAAAAACAATGTAAAGTGTTGGAAATAAATGACATTGCTTCAGAAACATGCTTGAAATCTCCAGATTCCGTGAAACAAAGGGAAAAGCTCGTTAACTTCGACTAACACTTCTTTAGTTAGTACCACCAATGATTGTAAAAATTGTAGTTTCTCGATAAAACCTCTCAAGGAATATTAGAGGTGGTAAAGGTTACAAATCTTTGTATTAAATGTTTAAATACTTCACATTCGGTGAAAAATTGTAAGTTAGATTGGTCGTGTAGAAAATGTCATCAGTCGCACAATTCGTTACTTCACTTCGATAAACGAGCAAAGTCGGTCTCTCCACGCAGACAAACTCATCGTCATAGGTCAGCGTCTCCTCGGAGAGCGGCGCCTAGACTTACTTCTACTAGTAGACCCAGTGAAGACCATCTGTCGTCGGCGGTTGTGCATTAACAACCTGCCATTAGCTCGTTAATTTCGACGTCATTAGAACATAGAACCACGCTGTTAGATTATACAGGAAAATTGCAACCTGTTTGTGTAATTTTAGATAACGGATCCATGGAAAGTTTTATGACTGAAAGGTGCCGTCAGAAATTAGGTTTAAGGAAACGGAGAGCCAATGTCACTGTTCAAGGACTTGACTTGAATTCGTCGTTGGTGTCTGGCGCACTATCGTGTGTAGTCGGCCCCTCGGGAGCACGGTCTCCAGCATATGAAATTGAGTGTTATATTTTACCTAACATTTGTAATCAATTACCTTCGTCGTCGACAGGGGTCAAGGAATGGTCGCATACTCGAGGTTTGGCCTTAGCTGATCCTAATTTTAATATTTCTGGTAAAATTGACATGCTACTCGAAGCCGAAATCTTCGCTCAGGTTTTGTTGACGAATCTCGTTGGGGTGTCGCTAACGAGCCAGTTGCTATTAAAACAACCTTTGGTTGGGTTTTAACGGGAAAGGCCGTTTCCCAAATAGTTCTATTACGTCGTTGTGTGCTTTCGTTGAGCCCTTAGACAGCGATATTCGTCGATTTTGGGAATTAGAAAATATTCCTTTCAAGAAACACATTTCTCCTGAAGAAGAAAAGTGTGAAAATCAATTTGTAGAAAATTATAGACGTAATAAGGACGGCCGTTTTGTAGTGTTCTTGCTTTTTAAAATTTCGGAACCCTCATTCGTGGTTGTGAGATCAATTTGTATTAAAAGATTTTTGTGTTTAGAACGTCGTTTGCGAAAAAATCCTGAATTGTATTCGGATTATAAAAAATTTATGGAGGATTATTTGAAAAGCGGTCACATGGTTCAAGTGGAATCGCCTAAAAATTCGTCGGTTCATGAGAAAATGTATTACATTCCCCATCAAGCTGTACATAAGCGTGACAGCATTACCACCAAATTGCGTGTGGTTTTCCATGCTTCGTGTCCGGATCAATCTGGAAATTCGTTAAATGATAGCTAATCTATTGGCCCTGCTCTGCAAAAGGACATTGCAGTTTTGTTATTGCACTTTCGTGTACATCCTATCGTAATTACAGCTGACATCAAACAAATGTATCGGCAGATTTTGGTTAAAGATACTTCGTGATTATCAACGTATCGTTTGGAGATTTGCTCAGTCGGATCCTATTATAACCTTTAAATTAAATACTGTGACTTATGGACTTTCGTCGTCGCCTTTTTGGCCTTGCGTACTGTTCGAGAATTGGCAAGGTTGGAATCGATTAATTATCCTTTCGCGTCATCGGTATTGGCGAGCGATACCTATGTTGATTACTTAGTCACTGGATGCAATTCGATTGAAGCTGCTAATTAATTAATTGGTGAATTGAATAGTTTTGCACTAGTGGTGGTTTTCAGTTAAGAAAATGGAGTAGTAATTGCTCGGAAGTGATGTCCAACTTGAGAGAGTCCCTGTCCAGTTCAGACGCAATTACATTTCAAGATAAAGATAGTGGTTCAATAATTTTGAGCCTTTAGTGGCGCGCTCTTACAGTTGCATTTTTATACAATTTAGACGCTGAAGAGCGCACTTGCACTAAGCGTAATATTTTGTCGACTATCGCAAAAATTTTGGATACTCTCGGTTTGATAGCGCTTTTAGTACTTTTCGCTAAACGTTTAGTTCAAGATCGTTGGCTTTTAGGTCTCGGTTAGGACCAAGAGCCGCCATTGGAAGTCGTACAAAAATGGAAACCTTTTTTGGGTGAATTGCCAGCGGTTTCGAATATTGAGATTTCGCGTCGCATTGTATATAATAATTTTAAAGAGGTGGAGTTGCATGGATTCTGTGATGCTTCTGATGCCGGGTATGCAGCTGTCATCTATTTTCGTTCGTTCGATTTAGAAGGTAATATTACCATGTCATTAGTATGCGCACAATCGAAGGTTGTTCCTACTAAGCGCGTTTCATTGCCCCGTCTCAAATTATGTGCTGCCGTACTCTTGGCAGATTTAGTAGATTTCGTCAAAACTACTTATACAGATATTTTATCCTTTAGTAATATTTTCGCGTGGTCAGATTCTACTGTTGTTTTGTCTTAGATTCGGTCTTCCTCGCATAAGTGGAAGACATTCGTTAGCAATCGCATTTCGTATATTCAAGAACGTATTCCTCCATCTTTATGCTTTTATGTTAAATCCAAGGATAACCCTGCGGATTGTGCCTCACGTGAATTTTTGGCTTCAGAGTTGGTGCATCATCCATTATGGTGGACAGGACCTTCCAGGTTAGTGCGTCGTAATGAAGAATGGCCAGTAACATCGCTGGCAAAACTTATCGACTCATCTCAGATGGACATCGAATATCGTACTTTGTCGTTAACAGTCGTTATGTCTGAGAATTTCTTAGATTTGTTGTTGGATAAATTTTCATAACTGCAGAAAATTTGTAGGATTATTACATGTATTCGTCATTTCATTCGTAATGTTCAATGTTCGGCAGATTTGCGTTCAAAATATTCTGATGGTTTGTCTCTAGCTCATCAGCAAGAGCTATACATTTATTGATTAAAAGAGTTCAAACAAATGTTTTTGCCCAAGACATCGCAAATATTAAAACTGGTAGACTTGTTAGTAAACAACTTCGTAGCCTTAGTCCGTTTCTAGATAGTCAGGATTTGTTGAGGGTGGGCCGTCGCCTACGCAATTCTGAGTTGTCACATGATGCAAAATTTTCAATTTTGCTTCCTCGGTCGCATCGGTTGACTGAAATTATTATATTAGATTGTCATGAAAGACATTTAATCCTGGAAATCGAACAACTCAATTTTTACTAACTCAAAATTATTGGATCTTGTCCGCAAAGAGGGCTATTCGGCAATGTTTGAAATCTTGCATTCGTTGTTTTCGTGTATACCCTGTGGCTTTAAGTCGCCGTATGGGGGATTTACCAGCTTCTACGTTAACTCCCGGTAAGTCGTTTTTACATACGGGAGTCGACTTTGGTGGACCTTTCTCTGTCACGATGAATCGATGTCGTGGCGCAAAATCATTGAAAGCGTATATTTGCTTATTTATTTGTTTCAGCACTAAAGCTATCCATTTAGAATTAGTGTCTAACTTGTCGACAGACGCTTTCTTGAGTGCTTTACGTCGATTTATTGCTCGAAGAGGCAAATGTATTCAAATTCATTGTGACAATGGTAATACTTTCGTTGGGGCCTCTCGTGAAATCTCTCAATTGATGCGTCATACGGCAGGCATTGAGGAAATCGAATTTGTGGTTAATCTTCCTGCTGCTCCTCATTTTGGTGGGTTGTGGGAGGCCGGGATTAAATCGGTAAAATCCCATTTGAAGAGAACTATCGGTGAACAAATTTTGTCGTTTGAAGAATTCTTGACTGTATTGATTCAAATCGAAGCGATTCTCAACTCACGTCCACTATGCGCACTGAGTTGCGAACCGCATGACTTTTGGTATTTGACCCCGGGTGATTTTCTTAATGTTGAACCAGTCTCGATGTTACCAGACCCGGATTTGCTCTCCATAAACCCCTCTCGTTTGAATCGCTGGCAACTGTTGCAGAAAATGCAACACGGGTTTTGGAAAAAATTGAGTGCTGAATACCTGCACACGTTGCAGCAGAAAGGTAAGTGGTTGAGGAATTCCGCTACCCTACCTATTAATTCGCTTGTCCTCTTAAAGAAAGAAAATAACCCCCCTCTACAGTGGCGCTTAGGAAGAGTGGTAGATGTTCATCCTGGTAGGGACGGTATCGTTCGGGTAGCTACCGTCAAGACAGCTCAAGGGTTAGTTAAACGGCCTCTAGTGAAACTATGTTTACTGCTAATTACTTAATATTTAATGGTGTGTATACATATATTCACTTATATAAGTTCGTCGGTTTAGGTTTTGTAGTTAATAGCTATAATTATTTTTAAATATAAAATAAGTTAGTTCATACTTATTTTGGTGGGCGGGATGTTCGGTCTCTTTGTCGCACGTTTGCGTGGTTAATTTTAGGTTACTTTAAATTCTTAGTTGTAAATCAAATCCTAAAGCTGTCATCCCTTATCCCGTTACATCTTGTCGTAAAACCTCCTTGTGCATGTGAAAATTAAGTAGAAAAGGGGTAGTGACAAAACACTCTCTCGTCGATCTCGGAACGCAACAGTTGTGCGTTCGGTGAGTTAGTCAATAGTGCCGCCGAATTAATTTGATAAACCCCTAAAAAACTCAGTGAAAGCGCAAAGTAACAGGTACTATAGTCTCGAATACAGTCCACTTAGTTGAAGAGTAAGGAACTACATCTTAGAAAAACAAAAAACGCGGAGGTAAGTCGATATACCAATTTATAAGACCCCCGCGATTAAACAAAGAGTTTTATCAAAAAAGAATCTGTAAAACTCGTACGGCGTTCCTTCTTCAATGCAATTCGGTAATTGCCCATTACATATAAAATCGGTAGAGCCCTCACGCAAAACCAGATTTCCTCTTTCCCAAGACATTGCCGAATAATTTTTTTTTTGAGTTCTTCCTTTTGAGCTTTCATTTCTTTAGATTTACTTTCTGACTTGTTTATTATGTTTTTCTGTATATTTTCTTTATTTGATTCATTATTCCTCTTCCGGGTTGTGCATAGTGCTAAGGTATTTTTGACCTTACATTTGATTTTCCAATGCTCCACCTGAAGGTACTACATTGGCCAGAAAGCGAGTTTTTTTATCGGAAAAATTTTTAATTTTTCCGAACCCTTGCTGTTCCAAGCAAGGTAGGAATCTTTAATGTGCATGACAATACTCACACACGAGACCTCCATTTTACCTCTCATCCGAACGAAGGTGTATTTTTGTGAAAAATGGTCGCCTAACGTCTTTCAAGCGGACCGTGTCGGGATTTGAACCCGGGACCTTGGGCATAGTAGTCACACACATATCAACTACGCCACGGAGCCGCCTGGTGTTTCTGATCTCAGGAATTATTTAGAAGCCGACATCATATTCAATATTCATTTTTGAGGGGACACTCTTATCTAAATTCTCTTGTAATAACTGTGAGCCTGGTTTAGAACTCATTACAGATAATTCTGAACTTTCAGGCATTGACAATATTACAATTGACATATTCTTTATATTAAAAGCATCGTCATCAGAAATATTTTCAGGCAAGCACATATCAGTTTCTTCGTAAGAATCATTACCAAAAAATATATTTTCCTCGTCCAGTTCAAATCCATCGACACTTATTTCAGATAGGTGATCAGCAAAATAAATCAATTACTGATCAGTTAGGGGTCGCTCGTTGTCCATATTGCTGAAACAAACATGCATATTATAGAAAATCCAGAAATAAAGTCTTATATTGATGTACTCTTAATGCGCACCGTAGCATATATGCACATGTGCATGTTAGTTACAAAGGGTAATGCATCATATGTGCATCACTTTGAAATAATCAAATAAAATGTATAAACTTTGATCTGCCACAATAATTAGAATTAGCAACACAAAGGACCTACCATCTGATACTCTCAAAAAAAAAAACTTATTACAAAAAGGCTTTTAAGATAAAATTTACCACTGAAAATATGGCAATTAACAGTTACATACAAAACAGGAGATTACAATTTTTAAATGGTATGTTGTTATTGTGGTAACATCTATCCAAAGAAAGTTTAAACCAGAAAATGAATATGTTTCTCAGAATGTAGCCACATACAAGAATCGTTGCTGATCTTGTAAATTTCTGTAAACTGACTATTTTAATTAGGTGATGCATATGTGCATCATTGCGCAGTAAAGCGTTAGGTAAATTTGATCCACTAATGGAGGCCCATATTAATGATATAGTACAAAAGAGCATTAAACACTACAAAAAAAAAGTTGACCTTGGAAAACCTGGCAGCTTTGTCACGTTTCTTCCAAAACTACCTTCATTTAAATAATAGAAGCAATGGATTTATTAATAAAAGAAAGTATTGCAGAAGAAATGAATTATTCAGAAACATATTCAATTCAAATAGATACTACCCAAGAAATAAATTTTCGTGATCAGGTAAACATAATTGTCGGATATGTAACGAATTTAGAAATAAAAGATCGTTTACTAGCGGTTAAGAAATGCAGTTCTAGAACAGGTTAAAGTTTATCTGCAAATGTGACTTCAGAATTATTTAAAAACTCAGTTTCAAAGGAAATTGTATTGGTAGTTCTTCAGTTGGTACATCCAATATGCAGAACCAAAATAATGGATTTTCAATCTGAATGGAAAAAATCATTGACGAATATGCATGTTTTCATTATACACATGTACTGAATCTTGTAATGCACGTAACACTCAAGTCTCCGTAGTTTGTGGCATTATTTCGTCCTACACCTTGGCAGTGTTTGTAAGTGAGTCGTAGTAGCGAATGTTTACTTGGAAAGAAAACAAAACGTATAAATTTATTTTCTATAATTGGTGAAACACAATAGTGGGTCAAAAATAGATACATGAATAAAGTTTTAGGAAGTCTGATGGCTCCCGAAAAGACTTTGTTTGTTGTATAATTAAAACATTAATTAAAATATCAAAATCAATCAAATTTAACGCAGACATTAGATACCGCGCAAAATGTCTATTAAAAAAATGATATATTACGAATTGATAATAACTGCTAATGTATATTTACAAATATTTTTACCTACTACACTTTTGTCTCTTTATTTGCAGACAACTGCCTAAAATATTATTACAGCATATAAATTGGTCAAAAGGGCGTTAAGTACTTTAAAAGACGAATTGAGAAATTGAGATTTGAATGAAGAATTGGAGAACGGAAATGAAGAGTTATCAAAACAAGTGTGTGATCTAAGAAAAAATACCCAGATAGAAAAGCATCATCCACGCGATAAGTAATCTAAAACAATAGCATATAATACAGTTTATTGCAGATCGGTGTCCAGCATCGAAAATAGATTTGTGAAACAAAGTTTTATATGTAGAGATGTCTTAGGTTAATTCAAAATTTAACAATATTAATGACTTTCAGACCAGAAATTTGAACCCTTAATAAAATGTTTAACTAAGTTTTACCCAAGTATATCTAAAGATATTATACAAGCGAAGTTACGCGAAATGGGATTCCATAAAACATATTCATTACTTAAATATTGAAGGTGACGCTGAAGAAGGGAACGAGTAAATGAAATGCAAAAACTGTCAAAATTGTGTTTTTTAATGTTTTTAAGGCTTTGATTAAATATAAGCTTCATACGATAGCATACCAAAATTTGTTCGTCGTTTATAAATTTGTATTAACTTTATTGTGCAGCCAAGTTTCGTGTAAAAGAGCTCAAAAATATTTTGAAACGGTAAAGAAGTTCTTTATCACAACAACAATTAAACATTTGTTACTGTTGTAATAGAAAAGTGAGACTATTATACGAGAAATTTGTAAAGACAAGACTACTTTAAGAAATCTTTTATTTTGATGTTATTCGGATTTAATACTTTTACTAAAGTTTTTATAAGCTAAAACATCAATATTGGACGTTTTATGCGTATTTCTTGATAGGGAAGCTTTAGAGTTTGAATCATTTTTTATATGCCACCATTATATTATTTCATGTTTCAAGTGGCTTCATCGGTGCAAACAGAAATTTGGTGAGAAAAATTTCCCTAATCCCGCGCTTTATCAGGTTAAGATGTTTGTCCAACAAATCTGTGTAAAATACTGTACATCGAAAAAGTTTGAAGCGGATGGAAGGCTGTTGTATATTGCTTTTTGGAATGGTTTCTAACATACCCTTTTGTTCGAAAGCGATCGCTAAGACAATCTTTGAACTGAAGTAACCCTTCGAAAAAGATTCACTTCCTTTCGCCAGAACTTTGTTAAGTTTTAGTAACACCTTTTTTTAAAAATTTACATGAATAGAAATCGTGTTTACGTATTTCAAATTGTTTCCGTGTATTTTTATATTTTTCTTCATTTTATCTAATATTGTTTGTGAGTTACACTAATTTAACATGTTTTCTTGTAGATAGAAGACTATTAACAAAGTTGTTACTTGGAATTACATTGTAATTGTAAATTTCGGTGGTACCTATATTTTTGCTACGCAAAAACTTTTTCAACAAATTCTAGTAGATCTTTGTGGTTGTTATAATATCCAAAGTTGGTTTATCGTTATGAGATCTTCCATCGCCATTGTCTTCTTTAGTTGTGTATTAGTAATCACTCAAACCAAGAATTTGTTTTATGTAAAACTAAATATTTTCTCATGATTACAAGCATAAACATGCACATAAAATATGAAATAAAATCTTAGATAAACTGATAATGCTTAAAGCTATGCAGGCGTATGCATTAAAGTTCATAAAAATTATAGCACATGCTGGAAATTTTAATATCATTTTATATTTGTATGAAGACCTTCAAAAGTTGATGTGCTTTTGTTTATGACCTTTGAGCTCATTGGTCCGACAACCTCGCAATCAGATGTTATCATATTTAATTGAAAAAGTGTTCAATTTGAGCATTAACATTTTATTGCCTTACGTAAAGGAATTAAAATTTTCAGGTAATGTTCGTTATATTTTAATTTGAAATTAAGTCTGTGTAGCAGGAAATAACAAACCTAAACTTGATATACTGTGTAAGGTAAATTCAAGGTAGCTTTTGAAACGGTACTTTGATTTTAATTTATATTTGGCAAAGACATTCAAAGGTTACGATAATTACTTCGTGATTCATGATGTGTAAATACCATTTTCTACATAAAATCAAGTTGTTTTTGAAAATATGAATATAGCTGTACTGCAAGTACTTTTCAAGTTAGTAGGTTGTAGACATACAGGGTCCACAGATTCGCAGAGACAACATGGATAACTTTTAGTATTTGAAGAAATAAAGGATGGTTAAATTAACAAAAAGGTGCAGATTCAAGAGCTCGTAAGAACTCATTTCAAATTTTACTTGCCATGACCAATTTTAAAATTAAAAAAAAACGAAATTTTCTAATTTGACGTAACCTTCTTGCTACTAACATATTGAGATAAGGTTTGAAGGTTTGCATTGTAATTTAATTACTTAAGTAGGTATGCAAGATGCATACGAGCGCAAAAAATGCAATTTTTACATGTATTTTCTTATGGAAAAATTTAAAGTCCGTTTTGTACCAAGCATTGAAATCCCCATAAGAAGGATCTTAAGATCAGTTCAGGTTACTTTTCAGTCCAACACCCACGACGGAGGAATCTATTACTTTTGTTTTTAGGGTCCGTACCTTATAAGGAACCTTTATCACTCTCGTGTCGGTCCGTCCGTTTGTCACAGAGGTATTTCTCAAAAACTATGTAACGTAGGAATTTGAAATTTGGTACAATGTTAGGTCTTTATGGCGTGCACATATATCGACAGTCAGAAAATAGAAAAAAGTATTTTTAGATTAAAATGGCGGGGGTTAATTCGGTCAAAACAAAAAAGTTGTAATAGATATATCGTGTGAGATATCAATTGAAAGAGAATTCTAAAAGGCTTCTAAAAATATTTTTTTTATAATTTTCGGTCCAGTAGTCTTCATGGTAAGCTCAAAATGAGCCAAAAATGACCGTTCCTCCCTTCCATCCTACATTTCCAAAGATAAAATTTTGATTTTAATAGGGATAGTAGCTATTGAGTCATAGATTATCGGAAAACTACACGTTTTTTTGACAGTGTAATAGTTCCTTGATATCAAAATTTTAAACAAAGTAATAAACAACTTATTTACTAACGTACCAGCACAATGTGGGACTATATATTCATTTTTCACTTACCACAATCAAATTTGGATAAAATTTAAAAATACATAAAAAATAAAAACAGCAGGTACGGAACCCTAATAGTGCGAGCTCGACTCGCTCTTGGCTAATTTATTAAGAATTGGATAACACTAAACTATATAAAATTTTATTATAGATAATATATTTACAATCAATATTCTACATTTGCAATAAGTATTATATTTCTTCTTGCGCCATAATCGAATAATGTCGAACAGGTAGTGTTGCATATGAAGCCAGGAAGTAAGTGGCGTTTATAATCATGCGGACTTAAAGCAATCTTCTCCTGAGCAATGGTGTGAACTTGATTCTTGGATGATTGAACTAGATTCTTCGTCACTTCCTTATAATCTTCTACACAGTCGACATAATCCTCAAACGTAATTCTATTCTTTACTACTGATTTTTTAATCTCCTTAATTTTCCTTGGATACCAAGTGATTCTTCCTTTTCTCGTAAAAGTTCAGATTCTTGTTCCTCAGCTGTCATAAAAATTATGGTAACATATAGCTTTGATGGTAACCCAATAAAATCTGTCATAATTTGTTCATTATTTTCATCTTTCATAATCCCCAATACTTTTTTGTTAATTAGCGGAATTCCATAAATGTTGTTGAAAGGATAGTCGGAGGTATCGAAACGTTGCTGAAAGTCCGCTCCAAAAGCTGCGTTCATATATCCATAGTAAAAATCGTAGATCGTCAACCTGGTTATGTCGAGAATACACATACCAACATGTATAGGTTTATTAAAATATATTTCAGATTTAAGAAGTTCCACCGCCACAAGGTTTTCATCAAAGATTGTAACATTATTGAATAGAGGTTTAGATATCCTGGCTTCGGCTCCATATCTTCCTTCCCAGTTTTGCACAAGTTTCACATTACAATGTTTGCGTATATTCTCATCGTTTACCCAAACACTGCATTATTCATTAGCTTGAACAAGTTCTTCTCAAATTCATTCTTTGCCCGTTTTTGCTAATTTAAGTATATTTTCCAAAGCTTGTTTCAGATTTCTATAATGGATCACATATCTTCCTCACGAGGCCGGAAAATCTTGACGATTAGAAACAGCGAATAACTCAAGAAATTCGTCTTATAAAGGCAGACACAATAAACAATGTTCTTCAGGAATTTTTAAATAGAATTGCTTATTGTCAAGAATGAATGGGTGAGAATTAGAACATTTAATATAATTTTAGTTTAATTTTAATTTCTTGATACGTATTTTGGTTGATTATTGATTAAATAATTTGTGATTGTATATTTATTGTATTAGTTCATTCTTGGAAAAATTAATTTCTAGAAAACTAATCGACGAAGATTAAAAACTAAGACATTTTTAAAAAGAGTACAAAATAAGCCTTCTAATGATATGTCACTTGACTCCTATTGCTATTGTCATGAATACAATAATTTGCATTTTTACATTTGTATACTTTAATTCCAAGAACAGTTTATTTTAGTTAATCTGCTTTGTTCATTACTTTGTAATAAATTACTTTATTAAGGCAGAAACCTCAGCATCCTATTCGGTGCATTTTAGTGACTCTATTCCATTGTTACTTTGTAACTGTCACATTCATGCGGAAACCTCAATCTCCTGTTTTACACACATTTACTTTATCAAGTTTCCGTTGATCCAAGAAAACTTTGGATAACGTTACGGTTTAACGTTTCACGCGGTCCACCGCATCACAAGGACTTCCTGAGTTACAGTTCTGGGATTCCATCTTTACCCTCGAACGTCCGCCCAGACGACTATATATTGGAGAGCCAACCTTCAGACCAAGTAGTAGTACTCCGAAATGCCTAGTAGTAGAGACCAGTCAGAAGAGACCACTCCTGTTCAAGCTCGAATTCGTCAACCTCAATATTCTAGAACTACAGTAAGCCGTACGCCGTATCTTATCATTACGCACTTTCAAGAAATCATGTAAGTCCAATTTAGCTTACTAACCTAGTTTATTGATATGCCATTAATGTAATTCTGCTGCTAACTTTAATGTATTAGAATAAAGTGACTATGTACCGAATATCTTATAATTAACGCCGATTCAGTAGTATGTTTAAGAACCCGTATGGGTAGCATTATTGCTCGATCCCCAGGTTCTAAGGAACCTGAGTTAAATACCACCTAACGCTCTACCTCAACTACGATCCAACCTTCGTAGCCAAGGGTATTAAAGTGTTTTTAACACTATTTAAGATTTCAAGAGTTGATTTCGCCCTACCTTAAGGGATGAATCTACAGAGCTTAAACTATAAGCAATATAACCGCAAGAAAAAACTAAAATTGACGTGTTTTTGGAGTTTTCAGAAAAATACGTCGTTTTCATTTTATTATTAGGGATCCGAACTTTACGGTCGTACTGTATAATAGGAATAAAATAAGTGTATTATACTTCTTTTTATGAAGAAATTTTGATTCCTCGATAAAAGTTTATGCTTTAATTATATGCGACTCTACTTTTGAATATAATCCTTTCACAGAAATTGTCAATACATTTACTCATAATTAAATATTGTATTTGTTTTTAATAAAGTTGTAAAAAAATGTAAGTGTTTAAATTTTGCTAAAATTTTGAGCGGCCGCTCCCTGCGGTACAGTGCAACCCAGCGTAGTCCGGCGCGGCCAGGCGTGGCGCGCCTCAACCCGGTGTGCGACATATGTCTGACATATGTCCGCCATATGTCCGTTTTTAATAATCTGTTTTCCTAAATATTAAAAACGAAAAATTTCAACCAATCACAATTTGGCTATTCAATTAACAGTTAAAGTAGATGACCTTGGATTTTTAATTTGGAGTGGGGAAAGCGTGTGCTAGTAAGGGTCATTCTGTTTTTAAACTGCTTGGATTAGTGCAGACTTCACATGGTGTCATAATTATGAATGGTCTTCGTGAATGCCGAATGGGAATTCGTCGTATAAACACTACGATTGGAAATGTAAAATCCGTTGGTGAGAAGCAAAAGTTATTGGGTTCGTTGGCAAACATAAAAACTATGCGTTCACAATTTAAAGTAGCCCAGAAGAAAGGAGCGGGGCCTAAAATTAGAAAGGAAACTGCATATAAGCATATACATTGGGAAGAGTCCGTCTCAGCCTTCACAGGACGAACTAAGACTAGGTTAATAAGCAATCTAAAGCATAAGAATATTGGAAAATTTTTAATAGACTGTAAAGTCTTTTCAAGAAGAGGATTCAGAACACGCTTAAAAATGAACGAGGCCGTTAAAATTAATACGGCGTTTTGTAGAGAGTTTGAAGTTTCAACTGGTTCCAAGCTTAAACAAGAACTTAAATATTTCACAACATCGAATGCTGCCATCTTCAGGGACACCGATCTAGATAAATGGTTTATGGAAAAAGATATGAAACCAATAATGACGGAGTTGGAAGAATTCCAAGAGCGAGATAGCGGCTAGTGTTTGAAAATATAATTAATTTGATAATCCATATTAACAAATATAATACCCTGCGAGGATTTTCGTATATTGAGCTGCCGCTTGAAATCAAATAAAAGTAGACATGTATCAATGTGAAGAATAACTACCAAGCTTGCTTCGCGTGGTTCGTAATGGCAGCGTTATATCCAGTCGAACAAGATCCCCAAAGAGTGTCCAAATATCCACATTACTCTTCAGTTTTAAATCTGAACGGTATCCAGTTTTCGATTACTCTTAATCAAATCAAGAACTTTGAGTCGCAAAATGATATATCAATTAACGTCTATGCCTTAAAATTGAAGAAACACAAGTTCACTACCGTTCCTATATTGGTATAGGAGAATAAGAAAAATAATCATGTTAATCACCTAGATTCATAACCAATATTATGATGAGGATATGGAAAGCTTTAAATACACCAATGGAATTGAAACATTCAACATCCACTGTGTGAATAAAAGACTTAAGCCGACTGGTATCATCCCAAATTAATTCTAAGCATGCAAATAAACATTTCTGTGATCGCTGTGTACACTACTTTAGTACTGAGAAAAAATCATACCAGCGATTGCAAAATGAAGCAATTATGTATACCTTGACTGCCTACAGAAGAAAATAAAATACTTCGCTCCAAGAATTTCAAGAATAAAGTTAAAGTTCAGTTCGTGATATATGCAGATCTGGAATGAATACTAAAGTCTACTGGAAAGGAATAGAAGTATCAAGAACATGTACCATATAGTGTTGGATATTATGTGAAATGTGACTATGATGACTCATTATCGTTTTACCGATCTTATCGTGGTGAACATTGTGTGAAGTAGTTTACTATGGAACTACAACAGCTTGCAGAAGATGTTGAAACCATTTTTGTGTCCCTATGAAATGACTCCGTCGACACAAGAACAAGAAGCTGCTTTTACGACCGCAACTCATTGGTATATTTGCGAGGAGCTCTTCAGTACAGAAGATAGAAAAGTTCGGGACCATAATCATTTAGTTCCGACTAATAATTATAAAGGACCAGCGCATGAAAGCTGTAATATCAAATATGAAGATTCTCATACCATTCCAATAGTTTTCCACAACCTAAGTGGAGATGATAGTCATTTTGTAATTAAAAGTATTACCGTTGATTTGGATGGTTGTGTAGAAGTACTACTACTAACAAAAGAAAAATATATCTCCTTCACAAAATATATTCCTGAAAACTTAATCAACTATAGATTCATCGATAGCTTCCGCTTTATGAGCTCATCCTTAGAAACATAGGCTTCCTACCCAAATGTATATTCATTACTAAAAAATAAATTTCCTGGATTGACAAATGAAAAGTTTGAATTACTAACTAAAGTTAGAGTAACTGATAATGCACTTTGTTACGATTTCTTAGCGTCACTAGCTTTATTTTATTAATTAAACATAGGGGATTTTTAATCCTAAATTGCAAGTGCATTTTCCATTATAATTTAGCTAGTATAAGTAATCCTTCCCATATCTTATCTCTGTTCCCTGTTTAATGTTGTAGACTAACTCAACGAACTCCTCAGCAAAAACTACAAGAATGCCAGAAAACTCTGTTTGAGTTCGGCTGCCGTAACACTTAGTCCATAATGTTCTGCAAATAAATATGCATTGACATTGATTTGTTGAATCGTACATAAGGACTTGAGCTTCACGTTTATAAAAAATTAAATTGTTCCGCATTAAAAAGATTGTGGTTTGGTTAATTGAATGAATTTGTATCAAGAACTGGCGCAACGCTTGTATGATAATAAAAAATTATTCCACCATATATTTAGACAAAACCCAGGTTCACGTTAACGACTATATATATAAGCAGAATGCCGATACTGGAATGATGAAAATTCACTTCGGTTACATGGGAAATCTTTGCATATTCCTAAAGTTACAGTTGTGGTGTGCAGCAACCTTACCCTGTAGACTAATTCAGAATTTGGCTTTTTGTAGTAATTGCATTTTCGTTATCTGAAATTACTAGATCTTTCTTTTTTTAAGATTGTCGAAAAAAGCTTCAATCGTTACTGCAACGCGTTCGTTATGTGTTAAGTGAATTAAACCGTAATCTGCATTTCATTTACTGGATTCAGATTTCCATTTTTCATATTTATTAAATTAATGGTATTCTGTTTAAAAGTAAAAAAATTCCTTCGGTTTCCCAAATCCGGTCCTGGATATTTTATAAACTATTAGTTACATTGTAAGAATAGGATGATTTTAATGCGCAAAAATACTTTAAAGTACTATCGGGGATTTTTAACGCCCTCAGGGAATGTTATCTTAACACGCGTTACTGAAGTGACAAAGTTATCTCCTCTAAACGGCTGTAAGACATTATCCGATTTAAATAAGTCAATCCTAGGATTGATGAATAAGTGCTGGGACAACGGAAGTAATTGCATGAGTCACTTTGGTACCGGAATTCGCTGAAGCGACAGTGTTTTCAGAAAGTGCGTTTTCGTATGTGTTTCGATGTAATATCCGAAATTATCGCTCCAGCATTTCTTACCTTACCGAGATCTAGAAGGCAACAACGTCGTTAAATATTAATGGCCGTACTATCAGTACTGGTTTAGATTTGGCAGCATTTGTATATTTTTCTTAGTCTTCTTTAGGAATTAAACAACTCATGCTTGTTAAAATCGTCTTATAACAACTATGAGTGGTTTAATTCTAAAAAGAAGCTTAAGAAAAATACAAGATAAACCACAACTAACATACAAGGGTATTCACTTACATATGATTTGACAGCAATATTCTTAGACGGTGCAGCATGCTGGTAAGATGTGCTCTTCACATTTTGCTTGTAGTAAGTTCTCCAATATTTCCATATGTCTATCACCAGTTTTAGATTGGTATTCTTTACAGTAAAACAGAAGAGTTCTACGTTTAAACTCACGACTTCGTATTTCCGAAGAAGTGAATCCACTACAACCATCGGCATATAATTGATCTGCACTTGTCACGATTGAATGTTTTATCGTTGCTTTAGCATATTGAGCAGAGTGACATATTAGCCACACTGAGAATAAAGCAGGAAATACTATAGGATATAAATTTGAATTTAAATTTGTAGTAACAAAGTACAGATTGATAGCTTGTAATATATTTCTAAAGATAATGACTTTATTCATCATCGTTAGGTCTTCAGTACTGTAACTGGTTAGACGCGTACCCTCATTGTTTCCTATTCCGAACTAACCTACACATTTCCCTGAAATTTGCACAGTCTGCATCTATCACTATCTGTGTGCAAAAGTCTGATCTGGATCTACCTCTACTTCTTTTTTCCTATTTCAGCTTGTAGTATATCCCGTACTATTCCCCAGAAGTACTTTAGAGCGTATCCTGCCCTTCCATTTCTCCATTTTTTTTTGTTTTGCACAGATATCTTTATTTCTCTACTATTTCTATAACTTATTTGTTAGTAACCTTGTCTGTCCATGCTATCATCCTTATACATCTGAAGCACAACATTCCAAAAGGCTTATATCTCTGTCTATCTGCTTTTCCTACTGCTCCAATTTCATAGACGTACTGTGCTGTGCTCCACACATATGCTTTGAACAATTTTCTTCTTGTATCTATGTTTGTTGTCTTTGAACATATCCGCTGTTCTTTCTTGTGAGATGCAGTTCAACCACCTAGTATTGTTTTACAGTTATATACCTTATTTCCCCGATATT
Source organism: Platerodrilus igneus (assembly GCA_036346225.1). Classification (NCBI taxonomy): domain Eukaryota; kingdom Metazoa; phylum Arthropoda; class Insecta; order Coleoptera; family Lycidae; genus Platerodrilus; species Platerodrilus igneus. The sequence continues at coordinate 698,367 of JARFIW010001135.1, read as the reverse complement.
CAGAGGTATTTGAAGGGGGGGAGCTCCGTGATGTAGTTGGTATGCGTGTGACTACTACGCCCAAGGTCCAGAGTTTGAATCCAGACACGGTCCGCTTGAAAATGTTAGGCGAGCATTTTTCACAAAAGTACGCCCTTGTTCGAATGAGAGGTAAAATAAAGGTCCCGTGTGTGAATGTTGTCACGTACGTTAAAGATCCCTACCTTGCTTGGAACAACAAGGGTTCGGCAAAATTCCAAATTTTCCAGGTAAAAAAACTCGCTTCCTGGCCAATGTAGTACCTTCGGGTGGAGCATTGGAAAATCACATGTAAGGTATGTGAAGGGGGTTAAGTAGCCTGTGGCTGCCAAGGATCCCCCAATACTTACACATTTGCCTGCACATTTCCCTGAAATTCCCACATCCTCCCTACATCTTTCACTATCTGTGTGCAATAGTCTAATCTTTACTTCTGTTTTTCCTCTTTCTACTTCTAGTATATTCCGCAATATTCTCTCATGCCTTAGTATGTGACCTATCACCCTATCTCTCATATTTTTTACTGTTTTCCACATAAGAAACTTTATTAAGTACTTGTTTAATATAGAAAGTAACTAATAACTATCTATGCAAAGTACATTGTTTATTCATAATTGCACTTGAATTGCAGGCTGTCTGTAATAGATAAGATCACAAAAATACACCAGTAGAGACTTCACACTAGCTGTTACCTCTGTGCCAATTTTCAGAATTTTATTCAATATATTTCTGCACTAATTTAACATTATTTAAAGAGCATGATTTCACACAACTTTATATTTTGATGGCCAAATGCAAACAGTAAACACTTTATTAAACTTCTAACTGGATCCAAATATCAGCTATTGTAAGATGATTTGGAGTTACTGCTCACGCCAGAGTGCACTACGCCGGCATTACAGCTATACCTCTTCTAGATGTAAGGACGAAGACTTTGTTCACGCAATCAAAATATTTCAAAATTCAACAATATTTCTTAAAGTACGGAAATAAAAATAAAAGTATTGCTTTAAGATTATTTTGCTAGATAACTGTTCATACTGTACTCTATTCTCTACAGTACACTAGCTAGGAAAACTTTGGCACTGGCGACGTCATGTTTTAAAACGGTACCGTAATGAGCATTATTCTACATAATAGAATAGTAACCCATCTTAGGTCCGAGATAAATTTGAAAGATATCCCTAGGAGATATGTGACTAAACATCCCGTAAACGTAATAAACGATTATAAATAACGAAGTATAACTCTGGCCGACCATGATTAATTATTGGGGGGCGTGATAGGTGATTGACTGAGCGATTGCAGCACCGCGGGTGGCCAAGACAAACTTGGAGTATAATAGCATTTTCTATTCACCACAAATAAGTAAAATTATTTGTTATCGTACCGTTACCAAATATACATATTTTAGGATTTCATATAATGTCGCTTTTATACGCAGTAAAAAATCACGTGGAAAATATTTAGAATATATTATAAATGCCACCCCAAGGACGATACTAACGAAATGCTAATGCTACAGCTTATTAATGATACACTCAGTTAAACTTACATAAATTATTTTTGAATATGTATGACTATGGAAATGTTCTGAAACAGTTTACCATAAGTAAACTGACAATACAGTTATGTAGAAATCCAAAATTCAAGAAGTTAACCTCCCTTAAAATATTTAAAGAGAACATTTTAAATTTTGCAATTTTTTAGTCGCTTGCTGAATTACATGACCTTGCACGTGTACGCTCTAGAAAAAACTCAATTTATCAGCTACAAAGAACTGACAACATATTTAATCACTTATTTATTTAATTTACTTTTTCCTATTTCTACTAGCATGGTTAAACACCGATGTCAGAAGTAGAGAACTGCCACTTTCGGTTATTTAGAATTTTGACTAACTTGTTCCAAGTAAAGCAAAGATTTCTAAATTTTTTGCTGGAGACTCTATATATTAGTGTTGACTAATATACAGAGGCTCCAGTGCCTCCGTTGCCCCCACCACACCCCCACCACCACACGGAAGAGGACACAGAATTTGAAAAACTTAAATTGTTTCAGGGGTGTAGATTCCAGAATTCAAACACGCAGTTTTTGAGACAAAATTCAAATGCCCATTCTAACGCACCACGGTTGCAGGTGCAACTTAATAACCCAATTGCCGTTGACAACAACGCAAAAAGGTGACATCCAGGAGAACAGTATCAAATAAAACAAATTGCAGCATTAGCAACAAGCTCGCTACCTGAAAAGTAGAACTCTCATTGTTTGTAATGAAACTCAAAAAATACAGTTTACTAATGGGTAACAAATAAACATTATTTGAAACATCTGTCTGTGTCATTGGCACGGCTAATAATAAAACACATCAATTTGTTGGTCTGTAAACTTTAATCCGCATACCTTACTATATACTTTTACGATCATACAGCATAAACACAATACCGAAGGTCACCCTTTAAGGAATTTCCATTAGAACATGTGGCGGACAACTCTAAAAACGTCAGGTTCAATTTTAGTTTTCAAAAACAATTTTGTTTTGTGTACATACTAATCTATGGCCCATTTTTAAACATCAGTTAAAATACTTCTATAAAGTTGTGAATCATTATGTACTGCTGATAGCCTATCGCAAGACACCATAGTATTAGAGGGATACTTAAAAATCCAGCATGTATAACATCCGTTTGTAAATGTTACACCTTTAAAAAAATTTTAATGCTCAGAGGCTCTAATAAAACACACAAGTTAGAAAGGAAACGATTCTCTGAATTTATCAAATCGACAGACCCCGAAATAAAACAAAAGCTTCTTAAGAATCTTTTAATTGAATATTTCTCACGTACAAATTTAATAAGATTAAAATTCACAGTAAAGTTTTTTATCGAGAGAAATAAACAATTTTATTAGGATTTATTTAAAGAATTATTTAATTTAAAAATTCTAATATATATGATTTCTAAGAATTTGGAACACAGTTTGTAGCTCACATAAATGCTACGCTTTTTAATTTGTAGTATTTTGGCATAAATTCTCATAATTGATTACCTTATATCTCATTAGGTCATTTTATTAGAATCGTTACATAAAAAATCTTTTAAGCTATATTTACACGTATTTGTGGATGTGTTATATTATAGCGCTAAACCGCCTTGATTGTATACATCTGTATGTAGTTTTAAACGCAATCTTATCAATGTCCTTTTAGGGATGCACGTGAAATGAACGAACGTTAAGCAGCATTGTATGTTCCTCTAAGAACCCCGACAAAATGTCTAAAACTTTTTGGTGGGCGTGTAATCTGAGAATTGCCTTTTAAATTGAGTAACATGCGTTTTCTGTTTGTTCCCAGTGTGATTTCTTTGTCGGTGGTTTGTATGAGGTTTATTTTAATTATTTGCAATACTCTCTATTTACAGCGTTAACTTAGAAACATATAAAGTGCTTAGTTAATACTGGAACAGTTGTTGTCTCTAATGGCGTTCTAAATGAAGATGGAATATCAAGTACACGTTTTATTATTAAATGAAAGTTGAAGATTGGTTGTGAACATCATCCGCAAACCAGGATTCTTAAGTAACCATTCATCATTACTGTTTGGTAAAGTAGTTTCACCGCTTATCGTTTATTACGCTTAATAAAGTAAACGGAGATCATTATGGATACTATTTATAATCTGAAATTTTACAAATATGTTCGTGCAAGTTAATACTTCCTTTAGTTGAACTATTGAATAAACGAGTACAAAATCAAGTATTCAATATTTTAGAACTTCATACAGAGTTGTTATTAGTTGTTTAATCCTTAAAAAGCTTTCTTTTGAAGAAATTATCACATAATGTAGAACCAGTTGTTCTCTAAAAAAAAATTGCTTTGAATATCTAAATTGTTTGTTTCTTTAAGTATTTATTTGAGTTAAAAATACGTAAGGTTGTTCAGACATGCGTATGTTAGAATTGATTATTTTTGTTGCCAGGTTTATGTCAAAGTATTTTAATTATTTTAATTACATTCTGTAAAATTTTCAAATCTGGAAGCTTATAGGGTTCACACTAACGAAATGTGCCTCATTAATGTTATTCATTAAATAAAATAAAGGAACTTAGCCAATTATTTTGAATTTAGGCAGGAGCACTAAGAATTATTCTTGTAAATATTTTAGTTTATGACCAGTAACTGAAAATCAAAAATTACTTAATTTGAGAAATAGAAATATTTTAATGGGCCACGCTCCTATTATTTTTGACTGTCAGGTGCAGCATGTTTTAGAGAGAATTGTTATCGAGTGTTTTTAGTGTGTCTGTTTTAGTGTCCTGAGCATTGTACGATGTTCCATTTTTTTGTAAGAGTATTAAAGGTAGTGGCGCTTAGACTTCTCCCTTTGCATCCGTGATTTAACGAAGCAGATGACAAACTAGACCAGTCTCGTGCCTTCTGCTGGGGTCATAACCGAGTTACGTCGTAGTAACGTTTATACCCTCTATTGAAAGCTGTTATCTATCTATCACTTAGGCCTTCTTTTGTGGTAAGTAATACGCCTCAACTTACCATGCAAAAGATAGATAATAATGGGTTTCAGTTCTATTATTACCCCACGGTTGACTAAATTGGTTACAAAACAGCTTATTATTTTGTAAGTAAAGTTGGGACACAATCAATGTTTGCTTGTGATGTCAAGCGTTTTTAAATACAAATGAAGGTGTGATTTTAGTTTCGTTCTCTATTAGTTTCTCGAATCCTTTAAGCAAAATTAAATTTTCAAGATTGGTGCTCACTTTATTTTAGTTAGCTTTTGCTACAAGACTAACCGTGTTAAAAGCGTAAAATTATTTTTTAAGCAACCCTGATTGCCTGAGTGAAGTAAATAATAAAATTATGGAAAGCAGTTTGAATAAAATGAAATGTAAATTTAAAGCACTGATTGGTATAGATTTTCAAGCTTGGTGCTTACTTTATTTTAGTTAGCTTTTGCTACAAGACTGACTGTGTTGAAAATGTAAAATTATTTTTTTAAACGATCCTGATTGCTGAGTGAAGTAAATAATAAAATTAGAAAAAGCTTAAATAAAATGGAAAGCAAATTTAAAACACTGATTGGTATAGATTTACGTGTATACTAAAGAGAGAAATTTTGATACATGTTAAGAAATGGAGCAAAAAAATTTACAACATAAAATTATATTGGAAATAGCTGGAATTTAGGTCACTGACCGTTTAAACCAAAAGAACAAAATCGACCATCAGGTATTTCATTGATAGAACGCTTCACTTTATCTGACTTTGTTTATAGAGTAAGGGTGTCCGACCTTTGACCTTTACATCCTAAATAATTAAGTTTGCTGAAGCAAATTAGGTCTTATATTTCCAGTATCAGTGGCTAATTTGTTAATGTAAAGTTTTATTGCTGCAACAGATTTTGCTATATCTTACTAGTAAGTCACTGTTTTTAACTTGTTTCGAGTTAAAAGAGTACCTTAAAGGTATTTGAAAAATTTGTATGCATTTATATGCAATGTAAAAAGAAAGTTAATTTTGAATTTAATTTTTATAGTGAAAATTAAGTGTTAGCTTCAGGTATTAAGTTGCATACTCTTCTGACTAATTTTGTGCAGTCGGTGCGACGACAAATAAGATACTTGCGCACCTAGATAAAGTAGCTTGACGATCGGGTGGCTACTTATTCCGTTTTCTCGTATCGCAAGGATGGCTAAGGTTCAAATACCAGGCGGCGCCTAAATACATTACTTAGAATATAAGTATTCTGTGTTTATGAACTCTTGCTCAAATAGACATTTTTCCTCTTTATGGTTTTTATTTTGGAAGCTTTGTTGCGATTTTCACTCTTCAAAATCGCATCATAAAAGATTCTAGTAAATAATTAAGTTAGGGACTTTTTTGTATAATTAATTTAAGGGTATTACACATATTTGTGTAATCTAGTTTCAAAATATACGCTTGTGTGAATTACTCTTTGTGATTGTGTAGTAATCGTTTTTTATATCGTGGGAAAAATGTGAACTATAACTTCTCACAGTTAATAATAGACATGTGTCACCTTCTTGACCAGTCAGAACGCGCAACGTAGAAGGAATTGTGTGAACAAGTGTTGAAAGCAAATCATGAGAAGGATTTCTGTCTTGACTTTTCGTATCGTTAGCTGCTTAAGTGGCACAAGTGTTTTATAAATAATGTAGTGGAGGTTATCTGTTAATTCTTGCTTTCTTGCTATCGTACATTGTCTTGTTCCTTTATGTTGTTAGAAATACCAACGAACTTTGCTACTAAAATCTGGTTTTGAAATAGATTGAGAACCCACGCGTAAGACAACCCTGAGGACATTAAAAAAATTATTAGTCATCTAACTTGTCAAAATGCAGTAAGTAATCCATAGTAATCATTAACTGGCCTTACCATAGAATTTTAGCGTTTAGATGGTCAAAAAGTAAGCAGAGTTGTAATTAATTTTCCTGCTCATGCTGTAAAGTGAACTGAATATTTCAATTGTCATTTCTGTGAAACTTCTTACGACCTCTAGGCTAGCCTCATATTTGATTTATTTTCAATGCTCCACCCGAAGGTACTACATTGGCCAGGAAGCGAGTTTTTATATCTGAGAATTTTAAATTTTGCCAGACCCTTGCTATTCCAAGCAAGGCAGGGACTTTGACGTGCGTAACAACACTCACATACGAGACGAATATTTTACCTCTCATCTGAACGAGAGCGTATTTTTGTGAAAAATGCTCACCTGACATTTTTCAGGCGGTCCAGTCGTGAATTGATCTCGGGATTTTGGGCATAGTAGTCACACGTGAGCCAACAAAGCTACGGAGTCGTCTACCCTCTATGCTAGTTGCGATTAATTACTGTACCTTTGTATTGTAATAATGGATTGAGGCATACTGCTATTAAATTCTTTAAAGGTTTTGTCTCGGACTTAATATTGAAGGGTTTAACGCTGTTGATGATTGAATAATGGATACTGTTGAATACATGAATTCGGAATGAAAACAATCTATTAAATTGTTCTCTTAGCAAAAAAAATCAACAAAAACTGCAATAAACAATTAGCTTTCGTGTCACATTGTGGTAGTTGAACTCTTTCGAATATAAAATAAACACCACGGTCTACTTCTTAGGCGACAAATCAATCAAAAAGGAACACTTAATTGAACTTGTATCAAGAATGAAATAAAGATTGTAATAAATGGATATTACCTACAACTGTTTTGGTTTATGCTATTACGTACTTCCTGTATTGCTCAATTGTACGTGATCTTTTATTAAACATTTACGAATACGTATTGGAGAACTGCTTTAATGAGAACTTTATTGACATGTATTTCGAAAGCTTAGGGTAATTATTCATATAATGTTTTGACCTTTGGTTAATCATTTGGAATGCTGAACTTTAATTGCACTGCATAAAAAAAATTGCTACGTTGCTGGAAGATTACTATTTATCGACATCCATACTGAATTAGGCGAAATAAATTTCCGTAAAAGTGAGAGAATGTTCTACATTTGTATAAAAGGGAGAACACGAGGTATAGAAAATTTATGAAAATAATAATCAGGACAATCTAAGAGAGAATTGCGAGTCTTATGTCTTCATAAGAACACTAAATAAATCTGGATAAATTGCTGTACCGGGTATTTTTTAATGATTGATCGCTGGCGTACGGTGCAGTATTATAAGACCGTATCTCAAAAATAGCATACAGACAGGACCGATCTGAAGTGTTCTTAACCACAGTGTGTCCAGAAGCTCTCCTGCCAAACAAAAGCCACCCATATTAGACATGATTTTAAGTCGATTTAACCCTAATTAGCTTAATCCAATAATGCTTCCTTAGGCAGCTAGAGCTCTTTGAAGATGGCGCTTTTAAATCGGTTTCTTAAAAATATCTTGAAATGCGGTTATATAAATTGTTCAAACTTGATTGAATGATTAATCCCCAATTGACAATTCGACTACTATAAATACGATTTGTTTATTGATCACAAGCGTCTTGGGGGGTGGGAGAGTATCTAACATCAAATTTTGAAAATTTTAAGGCCTTTCCCATCTATGACGTACTCTTGTAAGAAATGGCTAGCAAGCACAGTTTTCGAAAAGAATCAATTTAAATTTTTTGTGTTTACTGCATAAAATCTTATTTGATTACGAGAAATACCAAGTTGGCGTTGGCTAGACAACAAACAGAATATACATGCATTTAGTCAATTTGACAATTCGGTCACTGTGAGTACAATTTGCTTACTAAGAACGCAAAAGTCTCGTTTTGGAGGGATTTAATAAAAGAAAGAAACCAACAACATCTAATAGCACAACGGATCCAAGTCTACAAGTGTTCTACATGACGACCAACTGTTCGAATACATAAATCTATTCTGTTCTGTAACGATTTTTTCATTCTTCTAAAAACTACATAATTATTTCTAATTTCGTTGCAAGCATCTTCAGTTCCTGCCACAGCTGAATACGAGTTTCTGTTGGATCAAGTAGTCCCAAATACAGAAAACACATGGGTTCAAATCTGATGATGTGGGAGGTCAACTGATTGGACCACCACATCCAATCCATTGGCTTCCGTAAGCGTTGGCAAGAAATTGACAAATGTCTCTATTACAATGAGCTGGGTAACCATCGTGTAAAAACCATTAATTCTGTCTGATCATCAGGGACACTTTCAAGTAAGTCAGGTAAAACATTTTTAAGACAATTGAGATAATCCTGTTCCGTCAGATTACCAGGTAACTCTACAGGTCCCAGCTGCTGTTCACAAAAGACACCTATGCAGACATTTACACCAGCAAAGTCTGTTTTATTACGTGAGAATTTTCACCAATATACGAATAATGATGTGCATTATGTAAATTAAAAACCCCATCTTTAGTAAATGTAGCTTCATTGCAAAATAAAATATGGGAAAGGGAATTATGATCTTTAATTTTTTTGTTCCGCAACCAGTTTGAAAGATCCATGCGAGTAGGAAATTAACTTCTAACATTGCGTGAACTTCCTTTAAATGGAAAGGATAAAGTCTTCTGTATGGAAGATTTGGAAGTGTATGATGCTAATCTCAATTATTTTCAAATTTCAACAAATTATTATCGTCAATTCCTCTGTAACATCTACACGTCTACCAGTTTTAGTATTTTTAGCAAATACTGAGCCCGTTTCAATCTTTGGTGTAGGGCTGTAAATGTTGCGCAGTGGAGTATTTTTTCAGCGTCTCTTCGTTTCGCTGAACGAGCATTATTTTGCATTTTGCCATAGACTAAATGTTTAACAACCTACTCTTTACTAAATACTCCCTATATGTTTGTCGTGGTTTGTTATATTTTTCTTAATCTTCTTTGGGAATTAAACTACTCAGAGTAGTTAAAATCATCTTTATTTACGTTTCGATTCATGACCCAGGATCTTGTAAAATAATAAAAATTTCAAGTTTGACATTTATTACATAAATTGAAGTGACTTTGATTTATTAATGTTTGATATATTTGGCTTGAATACATTAGATGAAAATTTTAAAGTTTAGAAGAATGAGTGCCTTCAATTTGTGTTGCGCCCTGGGAGCGACTTTGAGGTAGCCAATACGCTTAACGTAAAATCAACTGATTAATTTTTATATAGTTAAATTTCACATAAATTCAATAACTTGGGGATTGGAAAATATTTTTTAACAAGTTTCTATTTATACAATTCAGAGGATGGTTATTAATGAAGTGTGCGATTACGTTACTGTAAGTCTTGCGCAGCCTGGGGCTGCTATAATATGCATATTGTAATTTAATGTGTTATTGTATGTATAAATAGAAATTACGTATGTAGACTATATGCCATGTTAATATCGCAAGGATAATCAAGGAAGAACTTGCAATGCTACCTAGATATTGGGTACATTTGAATTTTATTTGTTATTTCTTTTAGTAATGGAATCCATTGTTTACTGATAGTCACGGATTCGTTTGCTACGCAGCTATTTTTATGTAGGGTTATATAAGCAGCTTCTTTGATTTTGCGTTTTTGGTGGTTTTCTTCTTTGTCAATAATTTTTGCGTCGCGTCCTCCCATTTCATTTTATGACTGGAGTCCCATGCATGTTGGTAAATCATGAATTTTTCAAATTTTCTATTTTTATATATGATTTATGTTCTTTTAATCGAACTTCAAACGATCTGGAACTTTCCCCTATATAAAACTTGTTATATTCGCACGGTATCTTGTAGATGCAGTTTTTTGAACTTTGTATTACGTTTTTGGGTTTTATTTTTGGTAATTGTGTTGTTGTGTAATGTTGGTTCTAAATACTGTTTTGATTTTAAATTTGTTTCCTATTCTTTAGATTTTTTCGGGGAATCCTTTTATGTATTGTATTGAGAGCATTTTTTTGATACGTATCGTTGTTTCTGTTTTATTCTTTTTTATTTTTTGCTACTTTATTCTTTTGATTCTCTATTATTTTTTTAGGATACTTGTTTTTTATTAGTGTACATTTCAATAGGTCTTTATTTTTCTCTAAAATTTATTCGTTTGATGATATTAATTTTGCTCTATCGTACATGGTTTTTTCCTCGTTTGACACAGTGTGGGTGGTTTGAAGCGAAGTTAAAGTATTTGTTTGTGTGCGTTGGTTTTCTGCATACCGCTGTATTAATTGTTGATTTACGGACTTTGCAATCGACCACCTCTAACGATAATGTTAAATATGTTGAACTTCCGTTTCACAAAACCACAAAGGGACTTGATAAAATATTTAAACAGATTAATTTCAAAATTGCTTTCCGTAATACTAATAAAATTAAAGATTTGTTAGGTAACCCAAAAGACAAGGTGGAGAATTTGCAAAAGTCTGAGATTTACGAAATTAGTTGGTCAGGGCCAGGGTGTTTTCAAAAATATATTGGCCAGACCAAGAGGAATATAACAACAAGATTTAAAGAGCACATTGCTCACTTCAAATATGGTAAATACCAAATGTCTCAGGTCGCCAAACATATTTTTGAAAACAGCCACCCCGTTAAACTTGAGAATGTTAAATTGTTAAAAGCGGTACCAACGTTTTCCTTCTTAAATGCTTATGAATCGATTAACATTGTTAAACATAAAAAACCCCTCTTAAACACTTATAACGGGCCCAGAGACCAGAGATGAAATGTGTCACCGAAATAGTGACCATGACCCAGTGACCCAAATAGTTACGTGATCCACGACCCATTGATCCACTGACCAAATTGACCCGGTGACCCAAATTGACCGGGTGACCCAAATTGACCCATGAACTCAAGATAATTTACGTCTACGCTTATCAAATACTGTCATCAACAAAATACTTTATTTATTTTAAGTAATCACATAAAATGTAAATAAAAGCACTAAAAATAAGACAGAATTATAATATATAATACAAATTATCTTATATACCTACGTTATAAAAAAAGGTTACATCACTTATGAATTTATGATGACTAAGCTATTTTTTTAAAATTGCGTTTTTTAAAGATTCTGAAACAATAAGTTGACTTTCTACGGCATCAGCCTTGAGTCGTGCTCTATCTTTGCGTGTTATTTTTCCAGCACCACAAAAATGTCTCTCTGACTCAGCAGATGAAGCTGGAATTACTAGGATTTTTTTGACAATTTTGCTTAGAAGTGGGTACTTCTTTTTATTAACACCCCACCCTTTTAATGGATCAAATCGTGGTTCATCATTATCCTTATCGCCATTAAAGGGACCAATTAAACTTTAATAAGTACGTTCTTCGTTGCTTATAAAATTCCGCAGTTCTTCTTCGGTCTTCTGTTTAAAATCTAAAGCGCCTGTAGAAAGTAACTAACTGAACCAAAAACTTTAAGTATAATTTTGTGAACGTACTTAATAAACTGACCTGATATATCACTAAACTATGGCTTTACCTAGAGAAAGCCAATCTGTCACTTTATTAATCAATGGATCAATTTCGGTCACCGGGTCAATTTGGGTCGTCGGGTCAATTTGGGTCGCCGGGGCAATTTGGGTCACCGGGTCAATTGGGGTCGATACACATGACCCATTGACCCGGTGACCCAAACAAAAAAGTGACTACTTGAACCCACTGACCCACTTGACCCATGACCCATTTCATCTCTGATAGAGACATCTGCCTTGCTTTCTCTATTGGTCAACAACCAATGAGAAAGCAAAAATAATTTGGTTCCGCTTCAGCAGATTTAGAATTAGTATAAATTAAGTAGATTTTTGTTATAACATCACAATTCACTTGTTTGTTATGGAGAACACCAGCCTGCGGGTGAGGAGAATATCCTCGATAGTGTTTAAAGCAACATTCTAGTAAATTGTATGTTGGGAAGGTTCACTTCAGCCTAAGTGGTGAGGAGAATATCCTTTGAAGTGTTCCGGAACAACAACTAATTATTAATTAAAATTCCTACTGATGATAACCACATAGTGGTCGAAATACGTATCTAGTAATTTAAATATTTTTTGTGGTTAAGGGTTTTTATTTAATTTTATTTAAATCGTGCCAGTGTTCCTATAGATTATTAACCCTTATATGGTGCGAATTAATGCGAAAATTGCGAATTGTGAAGATTATACTTTATGTTTTAAACGCGATTGACGACGTGTGTTTACTGGTAATGATGGAAAGTATAACTTGTAACAATTTATGACATTCAAACAACGAATTCAGTAGTTTCTATAAGCAAGTACGGCATTTTTACGGTAGAGATTTGGCGTACTGTTAGCACCTGAAATAACTTTCACCATATTTGAAACTTCTTTTGTGGAAAGTTTTCAAACAAGTGTTCTTGATAATCTTGTGTTACCTTCAAATTGATATGACGATTCGGCACATTACCGATGATTGGCGAATATAATACACCACTTTCAAAGTGTGTACATAAAACAACTGAAGTTGTTTTGGCGAGAAAATTTGTTTTTAAAATAAATAAAAACCCGTACACGAGCATACCCCATATACATTATTTGTAACACATTAAATAATTTTTTATAAACAGTTGGCAAAACCTTATATAATAATAAAAAAAACCGACAGAAATTTCCTGTTCTTAGCCTTATTGAATTCCTTGGTAACTGTTTTGATGCTTCAACAGATAAAATTGCCATGTCTGGAAGTAATTCTTAAACCATTGTACATACTTCATAAATAGTTTTTTATTACTTTTAATCTTGAAACACCTTTCTCAGTGCAAGCTGTACTTACTGGTATAATCAACATTATTCGGATCACAATATAAATAGTTGGGCAAAATTCTTTTAAGTTCTTTTCCATTATCTGTTTTACCTTAGTCACCAAGATAGGACGTGATTGAGAGTAGTTCCGCAAATATTTAAATTTAAGAGCTTTTACAGAGTTTTTAGTGTTAAAATTAATACCAAAATTTAAATAATAAAAATAATAGCTATGGATATATAAATTTATAACGCAATGCACTGAAACTAAATCTATAATCACGCGCGTAAGTATATTATAGGTATATACAAGAAGAATGGAGAGTACCACAAAATAATACCAGAGTGACATTACAACATGTGTTGTTCTTGTCGACAACAACAACAGCTTACATAAAGCACCATGCCCGTAAATAGAAATATTGAATCAGTGTCAAGCAGCTCTCAACAAACAACGACAAATAAAATGTTCTGAGGAGTCAACCAACCATCAGCATCACGTAACCACCTTTATCAGTAAAGGTTTTCTCATCCGTAAGCTATAACCACTCGAAAAGACAGGGATAACGAAGAAGAACAAATTGAGACCCCAGCTATGACCCCGCATAACATCAGTTTAATTAAGTAAGAGGTAACTGATTTTGTTTTTTAAAGACAATAATAAAATAAATAAAACTGTTGCGAACTATGTACTACAAAAAGTTATGCAAATTGCTCTCATTGCAAACAAAGCGATACAGAGAAACAATGTAGCTGAAGCCAAACTACAAACTCTCAAGAACTAGCTCACTACTATGGAGTCTACAAAAGAGCCAATTAGAGTAAATGCACACTGATTACTCCAATTACTCCCACATATGCCGCAACCACACCAATCCCTCTATGGTTCCAACACGAACCTTTAACTATACCACGCTTTAAAGTAATAACCTTAAAACCAACAAATTCCAATACCATCCCACTAGAACTCCTTATAGTCATAAAAACAAACCTGCGCCTATCGTTACCCAACTTAAACGTAGAGAGCATACCCTTCCAAGTCCTCAATTACTGTGTGAACCAAAAAGTCCACCGATATCGACATAATTTCCTCCCTTACTCAAAATTCGTACAATATTCATTTCCCTAAACCCAAATCATAGTAACTAATCATCTTTGATCTCGATGAAGACATTCACTGTACCGAAGCACCCAACCTTAGCGACCAACACAACTTCCTAGCCCCACCGATCCTTGGATGGCCTTACAGGTCCGATATTTATTTTGCCGTCAGCCGTTCCAAATTCGATCAATTAAATAATGTAATTCTAAACGTTTCTCATAAACTGCACACAATCCTTACTATCAACTCTCACGTTTTCGTAGGATACAAATCCCGAGATCTCGTAGTTGTCACCAGATATTATAGCTGTCAACGCTTGGGCCATACCATACCCCATATCCTGCACCGCCACCCTTGCTGCTAACTACCACACCATTACCAAATCTCTAACTCAAAACTCAAACTTAGTCATAAGTGCCCTTCTAGACCTTAACATCCCCAATGCCACCACCCTATCAGATAACAATACGTTCTTAATACACGGAAATTCCAAAGCTTCCCTCGAATATACCGCTTCTATTTTGATGAACTTCGTTGAATCCGGGTCCTCTTTTATTAAATAACCGTTATGCTCATCCAAAACGCAAATGCTACTTCTAAAAAGTTTTCTAAGTTTAAATCAACTTCCAAAAATCCATCTCATAAGCACCTTTATTTCCTTCTCAACGTCAGCACAGAATCTATGACTAAATACCGACACAAGACTTAAAACAAACACTCACCTATCTAAACAAATTCATGCTGCAAAGTCTTCATCAATTGCTCCCTAACACATTCCAACTCGCCATACAAACAAGAAGATTAATTCTAAAACAGATTATAAATCCCATCATACGATATGTAGTAGACTCTTAGCTTTCTTCAACCCCCATCTTTCTCTAGACGATAATTCGACACTGTCATTAGACTTTTTCTGCTGTATAACTCAAAAAGAGTACAAAATCATTTCCACTGCCTCTTTATATACCATACTCCTTATCCCACTACTTATAGAAGCCCAACTTCAAAAAGCAATACAAATTCGAAACATTAAGTATAACCTACCCATAACAATCCACAATGCAATCCTCAATCCCCGACAACTACCGCATCCTACTCAAAACAGAAATAAAATCACCATACTCCACCATTCGTTTCTGGCAACAACAATGGTCCATTCTCGTACCGGTTGCTATTCCTACAAAATTTTCCCAGACATTACCAACATCTTACCCTATATTGTATTCTCCATTCCTGCCACTACAATTCCTTTACGACCATGGTAAATTATGAAGCAAACTACATCAACTTAATCTAACTCCTTCTCCTTATTACCTTATGCCAATAAATCTTCAGAAACTCTCATCCACTTAATTTATTAATGCCCTCTTGCTTCCCCATTACAAACAACCTTCAAACTTGATCTTGACTTTTCTCTTCTACACCAAATATTAAGTTTCAAATTCTTATTCAATTCCTTACATATATACTGCTCACCAAACCTCATATCTGAAACCACACTAACACAATTACCAAACATAAATACACCTAAATCCGTCCCCACACTTACATACCTCTGTGCACTAAACTTTTCGGTTCAGCCACCTCGGCGACAAGTATAAAGGCAATTTTTCTTCATGCTGGAACTTAAACCTATCAATGGAATTCAACTTTATTTTGATTTGAATGCACTTTCAACAGAAAAATATGATAATTTTTATTTTGAATTGTAACTTCATAAAATATTTAGGATGTACAATCGGAATGGGCTTTTATGACTAGGTATGAATTCAATAAATCCTGTCTGAAAGATAAAAAAGATGTATTGGAGTAGTTGTTCAACATCTTTAATGAAATCAGGCAAATTTGGAGTAATTTTTTACAATTCTTCATATAATTCGTAAGGTTGGCAATAGCTCCTCTCAGCCGCTTGCAGAACGATAAATAAATTTTGACAATGTTTCAAAAAATATATTCTTTTAAAGTTATTTTCGGTTGCTTAAATCCTAGGAAAAAATTTGTAAAATAGTTATTTATTTATTTACTTATTTATCTATTCATCTCAAATCCATATTCCCTACAATGGAGTCCATCGTGGAATTATAAACATCTATTTTGTATCGGCTTTTGGGAGACCGTTTAGGTTCACCTTTGCTCTCATAATCACATTTTTTTCTTTTTCAACATCCATTATTTTTTGAATTTCTTTGGCAGATCATAACTGCATTTTCAATAAATTGGTCAGATTCGTTCGGAAAAACATTGTTATACTTGAGGAAAATGTGTGCGTTGTACGAAATTCGCATAGCATTGGAAAGGTTAATACAAAATATCAAAAATTAACAAGGAACAAATACAAAATTGACGTACTAACGCACGTAAACTTGAAAATCATTCCAGAAATGCAAAATTTGCAAGCATGGAGTATTAACTGTGATAACAATGTAGTTCACTTAGAAATTGAGATATAGTTACAAAAAAATATAATCTCAGGGACGTTGTATTGTGAATAACTAAATATCTGGGAAATACTGCCAAAATAGAAAACCGTAAATCTAAACAAAGAAGGAAACAATTAGAAAAGCTATTTAAACATCATTGTTTGGAACGGTTGCAATGCCGGTTCCAGTTTGAAATATAAAATATCCTTCGAACTTTGATGTTTTACTTAGAAAGTTGATTTTGAAATCACTTGATACTGTTTCTAGCTCTATTACTTTTCTTATAAAAAACAAATCATTATTTGCTTTAAATTAGATACAAACAAAATCATTGGGCTTATAATCTTTATCAAGTTCTTCAAAACTTGATTGACGGATTGACATCAGGAATCCACCCGTACTTATCAGAACCGTCTTGGAATAGTATTGCACGTTTAACTTCGTCATCATCTTCATTAGAGGATATGTGATTAATACTGGGTTTTCGTTTCTGTGCAAATATTTTTTTGCAAGCTACCTTTCTTCTGTTCTTTTCATTTTCTCCATTTCTCTCTGTTCAAGTTTCTCCTTCTCCAGGGTATCAGCGGAAATACAACTCTTAGCTTGTTTACATTGGCCTTTTTGTAATTTTTGTTTGCCTACTTTTGAGTATCCGTTGAATATTTGCGGACTGACAGAAACTGTAGCAGCCGGATTATCTGTAACCTGTAGTGTATTTAAGGAGGTAGATAAAATTGCCACTTCAGGATATATTTCAGGCTAACCTTTTAGAAAATTTGATGTTTCTTCAAAACTTGTTGGCATTTCTTCAGTAAGATCTTCAATGACACTTGGAATTTCCATAGTCGTTGACGCAGTTTGCTAATCGCCAATAGATAAAGCTGAATCATTTAAAACACCTCGATCAGTTACTGAACTACATAGAAGATCATTGCTAGCAAATTTTTCTCGATTAAAAAGAAATATTCCAGTTTTTTGAAAACTACTTTTATATTTAATGGGGTCATGGGTTGTTCAAATGCCACACCGACAGAACCAGCAACTTTGTAGATAGAAAACTGTGTCCCAGTATGAAATAGTAACCAGGAATCAACTGCAGCATTATAATATTCCTTTAACGGAGCAAAATTGAAGTATATAGGAGTTTTAGCTTTAGGCTACAGTGAGGAGGTAGCGCAGTAATTGTAATTCCATCATCTTTAGCAATATTGTGTGTTTGTATGGTAAGATAACTCTATCATGATTATCAAATATTAAGATTGTAGGGGCTTCTTTAGAGGAACCACTATATTTTATAAAACGTTTTATTGCAGATGGAAAAGTTTCCTATTCATTCTACCCGTTCGAGTTGCAAGACCTCATGTACCAGGTGGGGCTCCATCTAACATATGGATTCTAACTATTTTTCGTGGAAACACGATGACAGGTGGAAAAGTATTTTCACTAGCACCTATTATGCAGTAAGTTGTAATCAATAATCCACTCTCACCACTGGTGCATTGACTAACTTGTTTAATTCCCTTTGCTGACAATGTTTTTCTTCGGTTTCTATACGTTCGTCCTACGGGTTTCGTGCAGGTTATAGACGCGAGTACCAAGAGAATGCTTCGGAACGATTATATGCCTTTTTAAGATTACACTATGTAACAGGCCTTTTGTCCTTGAGTAGTAAATGTTATTTTCTACTTGCTTATGATTCAAAACTATAGAAAAATACTTTTATTCCCTTCTAACTTTGCTTTTGTGACTGGGACAACGAAAATTTAAAACTTGTTTATTTCCAATAAGATAACGGTCAAATTTACGTGCATCCGCTTTCATATAAAATAACAACAAAAACATATATGGCAAAATTAAGATGTATTTTGATTACAATTATATAAAAATAACCACCTATCATTTAGAAGTGTGTAATTTTTTGACATTTGCGATTATACTGCAAATTACTTTCGCGAATCAACCGCCAAATTTACTCTCCCATCATGTTCTGATTATACTGTCCCTGGTAGCGTCGTTCAAAGTTTTGGTGTTTTGGTGTTATTATAATCCTCCTTGAGATAAACTGAATGACCCAAGGGAAGGGATGGATATTTATTTCGATTATGCAGCAGCACTGCTTTGAGACCAGTCACATCGTGGCAAAAGCAAAGTCCATCTTGTTAGGTGAGGAAGCTAAAAAAAGTGTGGTGACGCTTTCTCTGATCTACGACTTGCACACTTTCATCCAACAAGTTCCACTGCTTGAGCCTAGACGTCAAAAGCTTTGCATTGGATTTGGTGAGTCCCAGATCTCTGACCAACTCGTTTGTCTTTTTGGTTGGAGAAGTATGGGCGTCTCTCATCATCTACACTTATGAAATCGTCATCAAGTTCTTCAATGATTTCCTCACACTCAGACTCGATTTGTCGATTGAAGATGCCTATTCTATTTCAGGAGGAGCAGGTACGGGCAGCTGAAAGTCGTGTAATACTGGGGGAATAGATGAAGGAAGGCTCGGATACGTGATAGCTGGTGCATTTTTGCCAGTACGACGTTTGGAAGGGTCCACAATGCAAAAGTGGCAGTTGCTTGAGTGGTCAGTGGATTCCCGCCAAATTCTTGGTATTGCAAACTTCATGGATATCTTTTCTCCCCTATAAAGCAATACAATTTAGTAAAATAGCCCTAGTCACAGAAGCAAAACTTTTTAGGAATAAAATAGTAATGTTCTATAGTTTTTAGATGTAAGCAATTAGGAAACAACGTACTACCCAGGAGCGTATTAAATATTCAGTAGCCTTTTATATCATTTTAAAGCTAATGAAATGAACTTGTAAAATAACCAAACATAGTATTAAACTATTTATCGCGAATTTGAACATTTAATAAAATTGTCTGCGCCATTTATAATTTACCATACGAGGGTAAGGCGAAAAGTTCTCGGCCTGAAAGACTGCAATTTTCAGTAAAAAAAATATTTTATTTTTCGACATAATCCCCCTTAGCTTCAACACACTTGATCCAGCGTTTCTCCAACATCAGTATTTCTTCCCGGAAGTGAGAGTCTGGAAGGCTGTGAAAATATTCGTCTACGGGCCTCTCAACTTCTTCATTGGACATGAAGCGCTTTCCAGAAACAAATTTCTTCTAGTTTGTGAACAGATAGAAGTCTGAGGGCGCCAAATCAGTGAAATAGGGGGGATAGCCGAGCACGTCGTACACCAAATCCTTCAATTTTCCCATATACAACGAACCCTTGTGTGCAGGTGCGTTGTCTTAGTGAAAGATAATTTTTTCCTTCTTCAAGCCAGGCCTCTTCTCGCGAATTTTGGCATTCAGCTGGTTAAAAATGGTGGAGTAGAATTGGCCTGTAATTGTTCTGCCCTTTTCAAGGTAATCTATTAACAGGATCCCTCTCCCATCCCAAAACAACCAGGCATCACCTTTCCAGCAGATGCGATAAACTTCGCTTTCTTTGGCGCTGAACAACCGGTTTTCACCCACTGCTTCGACTGCTGTTCCGTTTCTGGCGTGTAATGGTGGACCCATGTCTCATCCATAATGACAAATCGCCGCACAAAATCGCTCGGATCCTTATTGAACTAGGCCAAACATTGCTGCGAAACTCGTTTTCGCATTTGCTGAATGCGGATCAAAAGCAAATGCGGCACCCATCGTGCGCAGAGCTTTCGCATCCCTAACTCTTTGTGTAAGATATTTCGCACCCTTTCGTCCGATATCCCTACAGCCTCAGCTATCTCCTTCACTTTCACTCGCCTATCGTCCAACACGATATCATGCACTTTTTCGATCGTTTCTGGTGTGGTGGCGGTTTTTGGTGGTTCTTCACGTGGGTCATCTTCGAGAAACGTGCGACCACGTTTAAATTCAGCTGCTCACTTTTTAACGGTTGACAGGGAAGGGGCAGAGTCTCCGTAAACTTTTGTCAACTTCGGATTAATCCGTCCAAAACAAAGAATTTTATGACCGCACGATATTCAAGTTTATCCATCTTAAGGAAACACGTATAAGACGTTTGCTAGAAAAAATTCGTGTAAACAAACTACTTGAGATAGCAAGTTGAACTTGTCATACGAACTAATGACATGTGCACGCAGGAGGGAAGCACAAATTTTTGCTGATTGGAACGCCATCTCTGTGTCAGGCCGAGAACTTTTCACCTTACCCTCTTACGTACTTATTACAGAAAATAGGTAAATTTCAAAAAGTCGCTGTCCTGGTCACGTAAGCAAAGTTTATGGGGAATAGTCTATTTTTTCTATAGTGTTCGGACACAAAATATTAGGAAATGACAGTTACTACTCAAGGACACAAAATGAATAAAAATTTGTTATATAGTGTTATTAGAGAATATTTTAACGTTTTGCTCATTAAATGATGAAGCTCTTTAAAGACTGCAACCTTAATTTTTTGGTATGTCTTTTTAGAAATTCATGTAACAAGTTAAAACTTTCCAACTAATTTTATTCCCAACTTAAGAAAATTTTCTTTTTGTTAATTTTTACCATTTCATACGCTAATTTTCGAATATATTTTGTTGTTTTCCATAACATATTTTGCAGCACATGATGACATAATTTACAAGCGCCTTTTCTTCATCATCTCTAAAAATTAATTTATGTTTGTAATTGCTTCTTATGGCTATCTGCATGTTAGAATTCACCTTTTCTCTTTTTTTAAACATATCTTTGCAACGTCTGAAAAGATAAACCATTCTCATCTGCAGTTTTACGTAGTGATAGTTTTATGCCACCCTCCCCTATTAATGCTTGTCGAACAGCTCTTCTCGTATGTTCTTCTGAAAACAAACCTTTCTGACTTTTTCTTTTGCGGCCTTTACATCTACAAACAAAGTAACCTGATTTATTCAATTCCTTACACGCGCCATCATAAGACAGCGTTTTAAGGTGGTCCTAAAAATATGTCTCATGGCGGCCCATTTGAACCTGGTTTAAAGATGTCTATGAATATTTATTATTATTTGCAATTTCATACATTTATAAGGAACGAAACAATGCTTATTAACTGTTCAGAAAAATGATATAAAAACTTTACCGTTACCACTATAATGCTTCTTTTGACGATTGAATGAAAATACACCTTTCAAAAACTTTGATAAGATACACACTCTTTAGTGGTCACAACTTAACCAAAGATAACCTATGGCAATACAGAATTATATTAGCAAATCGCCACCCGGTGTTTATTTAGTGACCTCACCAACAGAGGTCTACACTATGCCTAAATAGAAATATTAAATTGTTTTATGGTGGCCTATGTCTCATAGAGGCCCACCCTATTCTATATGGTAAAATAATAAATTAATAAAATAGATAATAAATAAATAAATAATAAAATAGATAGCGATCATAACTTAGTTAAAATGAAGTGTAATCTAAAAGTCAAAAAATTGAGAAAGGCTAAAAGAGAGGGATGGGATCTAGGTAAGCTTAATGATAGTAAGGTAAAAGAGGAATATAAACAAGTAATAGATTATAAGACCAAAGAGATAGCTATAGGAGGGAACGTAGAAAATAGTTGGAAAGAAATAAAAGAGCTGTGCATGACACAGCAACACAGACTATAGGTAAGAAAAAAGTAGAAACGAGAAAACTCTGGGTAACAAAGGAGATATTAGATTTAATAGAGAATAGAAGAAAGCTTAAACCTTTCAGAGAATTAGATAGTGAAAGTAAACAAAATATAATAGAGTTAGAAACATGAGTGTAGAAAAGCTATAGATAAATGAATGGAGGAGAATTGTAAAGGAATACAAGATGATTTGAGAATAGGTATGTCAGACAGGGTTTACAGGGCAGTTAAGAAGTTTTTCGGGAAAGATAAAAAATATATAATGGTATTAAAGATGAGGATAATGAGCTTCTAATAAATAAAGTTGAGGTAGCAAATAGATGGAAAGGATATTTAGAATATTTATGTAAGGGAGACGATATGGATGAGTTAGAGAACGACCAAGAAGAAGATGTAAAAATAGGGTTCTCAATATTAAGAGAGGAATTTGATGGAGCTGTTAGGGATCTTAAACTAAATAAAGCGCCGAGGATAGACGATATACACGCAGAATTAATAAAATATGCAAGTCAGAAAACTTTAGACAGATTGTATGAACTAGTAAAAGTAATATATGACACAGGTGAGGTCCCAATAGGTTTCGAAAAAAATATTATTATCCCAATCCCAAAAAAATCAGGAGCTGATAGGTGTGAGAATTTTAGAACGATGAGTTAACTTCCCACATTTCCGAATTACTATCAATAACAATTAAAAATAGAGTCTTTGACTGAGAATTATTTAGGCAAAGACCAATATGGTTTTGTAAAGACTGAGGGAGTAGAGAACCGATACTAATGATTAGGGTAATTATCGAAAAAAGGTTACAAAAAAATAAAAAGACTCATTTCGCGTTTGTAGATTCAGAAAAAGCATTTGATAGGGTTAATTGGATTGTTATGTTCAGGGTTTTGCGAAAAATAGGAATCTCACAACGTGATAGAAAAATTATTTACAGTCTATATAAAAACCAAAGCGTAGTAATTAGATTTGTTGAAATAGAAAAGGAAGCTAAGATTAGAAATGGTGTTAGACATGGCTGTATACTATCTCCTTTGATTTTTAATGTTTATATTGAGGACATCTTAAACTTAGCTAGATAGAGAAAAGAGATAGGTATTAGTGTACAGGGACATAAAATAAACATGTTGCGTTTTGCAGATGATATAGCCATTATAGCAGAGTCTAGAAAAGAGTTAGGAGAGTTTATAAATATTTTAAATGAGATACTTCGAGTAACTATAGTGTGAGAATTAACTCAGGAAAGACAAAGATAATGACAAGTGAGTTACAGCCTAGTTCTAAACCAAAATTAAAAATAGGTAATACCGAGTTAGAGGAGGTAGATGAATTTTGCTATTTAGGTAGTATAATTACAAAGGACGGACGTAGCAGAAGGGATATAGTAACCAGAATAGCTCAAGCTAAAAAATGTTTTTAAAAAAGAAAGACACTAATAGCTAATAGTATTAGTTTAGATAATAGAAAAAGTTTCTTAAAGTCGTACTTATTGAGCGTTCTATTATACGGTAGTGAGACTTGGACAAATAATGAGGTAGATAAGAAAACGATAGAAGCTTTTGAAACTTGGTGCTATAGGAGAATGTTAAAGATTAGCTGGACAGATAGAGTAACAAATGAGGAAGTTTATAGAAGGATAGGTGAGGAACCCTGTATGTGGAAACAATTAAAGGTCAGGAGAAATAAAATGATAGGACACCAGTTAAGACATGAGAGACTATTTAGTAAGGTCTTAGATTATAGACAACCAAATAAAAATAGAGTAGGAGGACCAAGACAAAGCTATATTAATCAAATTATTAGAGATTTAAGTTGTGAAGGGTATGTAGACCTCTTTAGACTAGCTCAGAATAGAAAACAACTTAGAGCTGCGTCAAACCGACCTTAAATGAGTTCGAAAACAAAACAAAAAAAAAAAATAAATAAAAATCAGTTAACTAAATGTCACCATGACAACTCACAATTAGTTAGCGGTCTGGCATGTTGGCAGCAATTCGTTGCTTAAGCCTTACCATAACATATAATTTAACACTTTTCCTTTTTTGGAGGGGATAACAAAGTAATATTTCATTTTCTTATAAATGGGAATCATGTAAACATGGAGTTCTTTAACTACCATCAGGTTGCTAATATCTATGTAGAACTAGGTAGATAAGAAAAAGATAGAAGGGTATAAGAAGACCTAGACCAAGCTATATTAGTTAAATTATTAGAAATTTAGGTTGTGAAGGGTATGTAGAACTTTTTAGATTAGCATAGAATAGAAAAGAAGTTAGAGCTGCGTCAAATCGACCTTAAGTAAGGTCGAAAACAAAATGATGATGTTGAATAAAATAAAATAAAATGACATTTGATTGTATTCGTATTTTCGCTTTTCTTCATTCTTCTCACATTCTCGTTCGTTCGTTGTTTGCGCCCCACAAGGCGTCACGCCTCATAGCTTGAGAAACAGTTGTGTATATGATTTGAGTTACTTTTGATATTTCATATGGTATTTAATATACCACAAACTAGTACATATTTGTATTAGTTTGTACAATTTAAAACAATTCATATTCTATCCATCGAATGATACCGCTCCTACATTGAATGAAGTAAATAAACTCCTTCAAATTGATTGTTTAAATCTCCAAATCCATATCGAATTTACATGGCAAAAAAATGGCAGAAATTGAGCGTCATCAGCATAAATTATACTTCAATTCTAGATTAAGGAAATGATATTTAAAGTCACACCCAGGAAGAATTACAATTAGTTTTTTGTACGTACCTTTGATTTAGTAAACGGATTATAGTTCGATGATTGTTTCAATTCGATAGTCTTTTCTTAGTTAAAGTATGAAAGTTGTAGCTTTCCAGTGGATACCACAATATCGTTCTACTATTATAAAATTAAATCTCCTGGCATTAAACACCGTTTAAATAAACACCAACACAAATTTTAATAATAATAACTAAAAGTCATCAAGTACAGCTTGAAGAGGTTCAATAATAAAAATTCATAAAGCTTGGTTAAACGAGCGATGTAAGGTATTAGAGGTACTTACAGACGGCCGCACCTAGTCAAGGCGGGCCGACACGCGCTACAAGACCTACTCTGCATAACAATTATTATTGCGGGCGGCCCTGCATCACATATGACCTCTCATGTATGCATTAATACCACAGCTTAAATTTTTATATTGATTATTAATCGTTTATTAGTAATTATATTCAGATGTGGTTTTGAAATAATTCTGTGAATCTAAAAGTTTATTACTTCCTATGCATTGCGATAACACTGGTCTTCTACGAATAGACTACTCAATATAATTGTGAGATTTTCTCTTTTGAGAAACTTATACCTACGGATATAGCCGGATATTTTTAGGTTAGAAATTAATTGCGATGGAATTCTTTGCAAAATCATATAAACCCACCTGGTTTTTCAATTTAAAAATAAAGGGATTCCTACAACTGAGTCACAATTATGCGACTTTTGCCATAATTCTAGTTCCCCAAAGACATTCAAATTTTTTAATTTAGCGACTTGCAATATATTGCCTTCTACTACGCTTGCTTAGATTTTTTTTGTTGAAAGGAGTTTTTCAGTCAAGCGAATGGTCGTCAAACTATGCCGATCTCAGTTCCATCATAAACGTGGAGATGGTAATTTAGTGTCCTTGAAACAAAGTCCTACTGCGTAAAGTCGTCTCCGAGGCTGTTTGTTGTAAAAAAGTTTAATATAGAGTATTTCCATTTCGAATGGACCTGCACCTTGCCGAAGTTCCAGATTACTAAAACAGGTGAAATGGCTTGCGTGTTCTAATGAGCTAAAGAGCCAAACTACAGGTCCAACCAAAGTAATAGGATTGTTAGTGAGGAACCAGACTAAGACAGGTCGTCTAAAGAGGGCAGCGGCTCTTTCGGTACTTAGATCGGCAGAGACCATAGGGGTCGTAGACAGTCTAAGACACACTACCACGATGTGAAAGGCAACGGGAAACCACCACATTACCTCCCAAGTACACAGCGTACTTAAATTGTAATAAACATGAAAGCATTTTCTGGGGTATAAGATTCCGGAGTTAGTCCCCCATTCGGATCTCCGGGACAGGACTACTTCGGAGGATGCGATCGGAAAGTCCAGAATAAGAATCGGGAACATTTTGCAAGTCGGAGCGTGGAATGTTAGAAGTATGAAGCAAGTACGTAAGCTAGAAAACTTAAAAATGGAAATGAATAAGTTAGCACTAGACATAGTAGGAATCAGCGAAGTTCGGTGGCCAGAGGCGGAGGATTTTTGGAGTGGAGACTTCAGGGTAATTCATACAGGAGCAGAGGAAAGAAATTTGGATGTGTGGATAGGTATGCGGAAAAAGATAGGATACTGTGTAGAAGATTACTTACAATAGAACGAAAGAGTACTCAAGGTTAGATTAGCATCTAAGCCGGTAAACACAGTAATAATACAAGTTTACATGCCCACCTCTAGCTATAGTGACGAAGAGGTAGAAGCGATCTACAAAGATATCGAAGATATATTAAGATATGTAAAAGGACATGAAAATTTAATAAGGACGGGGGAATTTAATGCAGTGGTAGGTGATGGTAGGGAAAGAGCGGTTGTAGGTTTATTTAGTATAGACAAGAGAAATGACAGACGAAATAAACTGGTAGAATTTTGCGACAAGAACAATTTAATCATCACAAACACATTATTTCAACATCAGGCTAGAAGACGATATACGTGGAAGATGCCAGGAGATATAGGAAGATATCAAATAGATTACATTCTTGTTAGACAACGGTTTAAAAAATAAGTAAAGGACTGTAGAAGCTACCCAGAAGCAGATATAGAAACTGACCACAACATTGTAATTATGAAGACCGCACTTAAATTTAAAAATTTGAAAAAAAGTAACGGAAAAAGGCACTTTGACTTAGTGAAACTAAAAGATAAAGATATTCAAGAAAGATTCGAAAAAAAGTCAAATAAATTGCTGAAAGATATCGGGAAAATATCTGATACTAAGGAATTAGAAATAGAATGGAATAACATTAAAACCAGCCTAGACATGGCGGCCAGAGATATTCTGGGGTATACACAAGAAGAAAATAAGAAACCAAAGATAACAAGGGATATCCTGAATTTAATAGAAGAAAGACGAAGATACAAAAATAAATCAGAGTAAACAGTAAAACAGAGATACAAAGCCATAAAATGGGAAATCATTCGCAAATGAAGGAAAGCTAACGAACAATGGACTGATTAAAAGTGCAAAGAGATACAAATTGAGATGGAAGTGGGAAAGCCAGATGAAGCATACAAGCTAATTAGAATGAATTTTAGGGATATAAAACCGTATAACAAAAATGTAAAGGACGCGGGAGGAAACGTAATTCTAGAAAATGTAGAGAAAGTGGGTAGATGGCAAGAATTTATAGGGAATTTATATGCAGGAGAGGAACTAACCGCATTAGAGCAGGAATCAGACATTGAAAATGATGACTTGGGATACCCTATACTTAGAGATGAGTTTGAATTAGCATTAAAGGGTCTGAAAAATGATAAGGCGTTGGGTACAGATAAGATGCAAGCAGAAACTCTAAAAGCCGCTAGACAAGCAGTAACAGAACGACTTTTCCAACTTGTTAGGTATATGTATGAGACAGGCGAAATGCCCAAAAATTTCAAACGTAACATCATAAAAACTGTACCAAAAAAGAAGGGTGCCGATAGATGTGAAAATTTTCGAACAATAAGTTTGACAGCACACGCGTTAAAAATATTAACTAGAATTGTATAAAGACGAATGGAAAAACGAGCTGAAGAAATACAAGGAGAGGACCAATTTGGATTTAGGCGAAACAGGGGAACAGGAACACGAAAGACTATTTTAGCTCTGAGAGTGATAGTAGAGAAAACAATAGAAAAAGGAAAAAGCGTGTATATAGGGTTTTTAGGTCTGGAAAAGGCATTCAAAAATGTAAAATGGAAAAAAAATGTTCGAAATACTAAAAAAAAAAGAGTAATAAAGAGAGACGAATAGTACATAGCTTATACAAAGAGCAAACAGCAGTAATAGAATGGAAACATAGAGAAGTAACAATAGGAAAGAGATGAAGCAGGGATGTGCCCTATCCCCATTAATTTTTAACTTGTACATTGAAGAGGCAACGAATATTGTCAAATGCAGGAAGACATATGGAATTACTATGCAGGGACAAAAAATTGATATGCCTAGATTTGCAGATGATGTAGCGGTATTAGCATCTAGCAAGAAAAAGTTAGAAGCTGTTCTTATTGAAATGGAAACGGTCCTAACAGAGAGATACGGTATGAAAATTAACAAAAATAAAACTAAAGTACTAGTATGCAAAGGAGGGGAAAATAAATCAAAAACAAGAATACAAATATGCAACACGAACTTACAAGAAGTTAAGGATTTCTGCTACGTAGGAAGCCAAATAACGCAACATGGGAAAAGCACAAAAGATATAAAACAAAGATTAGCACAGTGTCGTCCTATATTTAACAAGAAAAAGCAACTACTGTGTTCAAAGACAACAAACATAGAAACAAGGAAAAGATTGCTTAAAACTATGTGTGGAGCTCTGCACTGTACAGTTGTGTAGCCTGGACAGTAGAAAAAGCGGACAAGAAAAAGGTAGAAACCTTTGAAATGTGGTGCTACAGACGTATGATGAGGACATCATGTACAGACAAAGTTAAGAACAAAGATGGAACTAGAAATGGTAGGGGCAGAAAGTAATATGTGGAAAACGGTAAAAAATAGGAGGGAATGAGGGAAAGGTGCGGAATATATTAGAAGCAGAGATAGGAAGAAGAGAAGTAGAGGTAGACCTAGGTTAGACTACTGCACATAGATAGTGAAATATGTAGGCTGTAGCAATTTCAGATGAATGTGTAGGCTAGCTCAGAATACAAATTAATAAAGGTACGCAACCAGTCCCAAGATGGATAAATTAATGACGAAAAAAGTAACTGTACTTAAACATGATGATTACTATAAGCACTACAATTATTGGTTGGGCAATATTCTTGAATAATGTTAATTGTTTGAAAGGATTTACTGGAAAACTATTAATTCGGCAAATGTCTATGTGTTGGGGAATCTTGGCAGCCACAAGCTGCTTAACCCCCTTCACTGAATCTCGGTGAAATGGGGCATAAAATTAGAAAACAATAGAAGGGGAACCGAGCTGTATACAGGCTGTTTGAGAATTTCAGGTAACTGTGTAGGCGAGCTCAGAAAATAAATAAGTGCAGGTACGTGTCCAACCAGTTTTGAGACGGAAAACCTAATGACGAAAAAATAAACGCAGATAAATCTGATGATTATTATAAACAACTACAGGTGTTGGCTGTGAAATATCTGCAACTAATGTTGACTGTGCAAAAGATATATAGGAAAAAATATTAAATCGGTAAATTTTTAAGTGCTGGGGAAACTTGGCAGCCACAGGTTGCTTACCCCCTTCACAACCACTGAATGTCGGAGAAATAGGTTATATAATTGTAAAATAATAGAAGGCGATCCAACTGCATCTAACGAGAAAGAACAGCGCCTATGATGAAAGACATGAGACATAGAAACAAGAAAAAAATAGTTGAAAGCATATGTGTGGAGCACAGCACAGTATGCCTATGAAATACGGGCAGTAGGAAAAGCAGACAGAAAAACGGTAGCAGCATCTTGGAATGCTGTACTTCGGATGTATGAGGATGATAGCGTGGACAAAGTTAATAACAAATAGGTTATAGAAATAGTAGGGGAAGAAGGATATCTGTTGAAAAGAATAATAGACATAAAAGGGCATAATACGTTCTAAGGCATTTTTGGGGAATAGTATGAGATATAATACAAGCAGAAACAGAAAGAAGGAGGTAGATGTAGACCTAAATCAGATAATGATAGATGCAGACTGTGCAAATTTCAGGGAAATGTGTGGGTCAGTTCAGAAAAGGAAACAATGATGGTACGCGTCTAATCAGTTTCAGGACTGAAGACCTAATGATGATGATAAAGTATTTCATGTGGTGAGTATGGAAAGCCGAAAGTGCCATTCAGACTTCATAGTTTATACTTCAGAGTTATGATATATAAAGTTTGAACTGCGGATTTACGACGTTGTAACTCTGCACTTCAGATTTTTGTCGTGGTAAATCTTTTGACAGGTTAATTGAATAAATTAATGTCCTAAAATCGAGCTTAAAATAGTTTTATTAAGCCGTAGCAACTTTATGTATCAGATGGCAAGTTTGAATAAATAGAATGGCGATCAGGGTACAGGTAAATAGTATAAAATTATATTTTAAAATGATTTTCCAAATATTGCTTTAGAAGGTTAAAATAAGGGATTCCACCGATAATATATTGTTGTTGCCAACTGATACACATGGAAGATTGAGGAAGGACTTAATTCAACAATTTTTGGTAGGAGTAAGAGGCCTTGTAAAATGAAGACCACTTGAAAAAGAAGTATTGCTGGAAGAAGATGGATTTATATTACCACAAGACAACATATGGGGTGCTACAGTGTATAAGGCATACATACATTCTGGTATGCATAAACGCTAACTAGATTGATAACAATTATATAATAAATTTTCTGTAGAATTTGCCGGAAATAAGGAAAATAGAATCATAAAGCTGTTAACAAAAATTCGCCAAGAAAGAAATGTGCCGAAAAGTTTTAAAAAACACAAACTAAAAACAACAAAAAGGTAATAATTCAGCTTACTGGTTAAAAATCAGGAATTACGTGGTTACTAAAGTGCCTTATGATAATATGAGTACATATGCGAAAATGGTTTGCAAGTTAGGTCATTGTTAGAAATGTGTTACTACTAAAAATTGCCCGAACGGTTACAACCGCTGTTTCGCCTTGCGTTTTTTCGTTTTCCTTTTAAGTTTTGTAAATTAGAAAGTTGTTTTTGGAGGTAGCGATATATTTTGTCTATAGAGAACATTATTGACTGTGGAAGGTTTTCCGGTAACAAGAACGTTGTGTCACTGGTTTTCATTTATAATATCCAATAGTTGTTAAAGCTGTAATAGTTTTACTAGTACCAAATAGTGCTGTATTACTTAATCAGGATCTGAATCAACTTCTACTGGTTATCACTGGTTGACATCTCAAAACTGGCTGAGGCTGCGCCAAGTCTATCGAAATTTATATCCTACGCGCAACCTGCTTTGTTTCTAACATCATGTTACTGATATGGACATTACATAGGTACAAAGTTCATAGCAACATTTAGTTGTTACATCCCATTTGGCTCCACAACGACTTTATTTTAATTATTATCCCATGTGACTTTTTTTTATATAATGAAGTAGGTTATGACGTATTATATAAATGCGATTTTGAGTTTTCAGCCTGCTCGTGACTTTCAGAAATAGTTTTGTTATGTATTTTGTGACAATCGAAAGCTAAATAACGCTTCGAAAAATGTACGTCATTGTGTTTAACCAATCAGAATGCATAATAAGGAAGAATAGTGGTTTTGACGAATTAAAAAGCCAGTCGCCATGATCGCAGACTACACTGGGCTACCGTACCGAAAAGACGAATAACATGGCGGTGTCAAAATGTATAGGCCAGGCCGCTTGCTGCTTGTATACAAATTTATTCGAAAATAATATTGCGGGGTAGCGTTAAAATAACATAATATAATACATTCAAGAATGAAAGTTTATTCAGTTCTAAACATTTTAATAGGACTGTGATGTGTTTTTAATTAAAGTTTGCAAGTTGCTATAGTTATTCAACTAACAGACTAATTGCGAATACGAGAGCTAATTTTGTTTGAAGGTCCCGCCGGTAGCGAAATGAAAACCACAGTGAAAATATTCTGTTTGGAATATTTAGATACACCTTCTTGGTACTTCTCTACATAGTCACCGTTCCGACTTAAACATTTTCGTAGCGTGGTACCAACTTTCCAATAATCTCGTGATAGAAGGCAACCGTCTGTGCCTTCGGCAAATTCTCTACCCTGGTCTGCAATGAGTCACTCAACACGGAAATTGTAATCTGACGATTTTATCGAATCACATGATCCACTCGCTCAACAAGATCATCGATTGGTCGACACTCCCTTACTTCCCTGACTACTTGTATTATGGACATCTGTATATCCTGCTTCAAAGTTCTTGCGGCATTGCCACATTTTGTTGTCGCTCATGAAAGTTTTGCCATACACATTACTTATTTATCGATTAATTTCAGCATGAAAGAATCAAATGACATTACGCACTTCACACTTGGCTAGAAACTATTGTTTTAGGTATGTTTATGTGCTTACTGTGCGCTCATAACTGGCAACGACATGATGCAATTAACAAGCAAACTAGAGACACTTCGTGACGCCATATAGTGGTATTAATTTTGCGACCGGGTAGACCTTGAAAAGATAGCCCTCGTATTAATCTAATGTACTTAAAGCAGTTAGCGTCTAAAATTATTCCTGGAAACGGTTTCTGACGTGCAAAAGTTGATTCAATAGAAATTGCATTTTAAAAATCACTATTGTTCGAAAAGTGGCGTTGTACTTTCATAAATGAACCACAAAATCATTGACGAAGACAACTGGTACTTTTTGTAGCCTCAATCAGGAGTTAGAGTTCTGTGACATTGGTAAGATGAGTGCTGAAACCTCTAGAATGACCAAAATCTTTGATGCGGCCGTTGATTTTTGATGCGACGGATTGTGACAGACATTATTGCAATAGTTGGTAAACGGACTACTGTTGTATGATTGATGACAAATGGGACGTAGGGTTAGAGACATATGCTGAGAAAAAATGGCTTTGCGTATGCAGTACCTATCGTTTCATCAGAGCTTGCATTACTCCAGAGTAGAAATAATACTAGAAGAAAAAAAAGCGGACTACCCGGTGGAAGACATTTCCTGAAATAAACAAAATTTCTTAGAGCTTATGTTCTTGTCCAAGACGATTGCAGATAATTAAATTAGTTTTCTCTTGCTGTATCAAGTTTATTTATTGCGCATTCTAAATTGCAATATTTTTGATTTAGTCATAGTATTTAATTACTTCATATCGTTCAAGGTGTTATTATTATCAGAGATAGATTTTAAACTTTTAAGTTATCTTTGCACGTATCGTGAGTTATATATGTAGGTGCTAGAACGTTTGGTAATTAATTGAAAGTAGGGGGTGTTGGTTGTGAGTATCATCCATCACTAAGTACTTGGGTTTGATGTTTCATCAGTATGGTCTGGTAAAGTTACTACAACGCTTTTTGTTTATTCAGATTAATAAAGTAAGTGGCCTTTTTAAGACTACTAATATCTGGTTTTTTATTTTAATTCTTTTATATAAGTTGGGGCGGATTAAATACTTCATCACTTTTATTAGCGAATAAAATTTTTGTACAAAAATTAAATTTTCAATGTCTTGAAATTTCATACAGAATCAATTATTAGTTATTTAAATAATTATATTGTTAATACTCCCTGTATGTTTGTTGTGGTTTGTTTAGCATTCTTCTTAATCTTCGTTGGGAATGAAACCACTCATAGTTTTTAAAATCTATTTTATTTACGTTTCGATCCATGACCTAGATCGTTGTCAAAATAATAAAAACTTCAAGTTTGACGTTTATGACATAAATTGAAGGTTACTTTGATTTATTGATGTTTGAAATATTTGGTTTGAGTACACTAAGCAAAAATTTTAAAGTTTAAAGAATGATTGCCTTCAATTTGTGTTGCGACCTGGGATCGACTTTCCCATGGTAGCAACACAAATTGAAGGCAATCATTCTTTAAACTTTAAAATTTTTGCTTAGTGTACCAAACCAAATATTTCAAACATCAATAAATCAAAGTAACCTTCAATTTATGTCATAAACGTCAAACTTGAAGCTTTATTATTTTGACAACGATCGGTCATGTAAGTTTAGATTTAACTCTTACGATGTTATTTGTTAAAGAATAATATTCTAAATATTTAGATTGTCCTATAATTGGTACATTGTACTGTTGGACAAAATTCTGATAATAAGAAAATACATAAATAAATTGCATAAGTTAAAGTCAAATTTTGTAACATGCGTATGTTTGAAAGAACTCCCTTTGTCGCCTGGTTTATATCAAACGAAAAATCAATGTAAAAAATTTATTAATCTTCTTATCCTTGACCTTAAAGAATTTAAAAATTTGGATTATTCTTGTAAGGTGCGCCGGAGCAAGTGCATATATGGAGTAAGTGGAAATCATAAATTTTAAAAGTACTTAAACTAGCACTCTAGCTGTTATCTGCTATAGAATAGCATATCTTAGCCCTTTTTAGTTCCTGAATATATTTTTAGGGAGTTGTTTTTCGGTTACGGTAAATGAAGAGTGCAATTATGTTTTATCATTTGCAAAGCACATTGAATTATACACGTGGTACGTTATACACTGTTAACTTGCAAAACATTGAGCGTATTTGTGTTTTTAGTAGTAAGTAAAATAATTGCATGTACTGTAAGTGACACTCAATAAAATCAATTAAGTTTAGAACCCTTTAATGTTGTAGGAATTATTCGCTGTAATCGGTTTGGGTTTTTATTTTGATGTTCTCTTACTTGTTGCAGATAATTATGGTTCGAAAATATATTCGAAAAAAACCTCCTTCATCCTATACTGAGGAACAGTTGGAGGCTGCCATAGCGGCCGTGAGAAACACAGAAATGACACTCTATCGAGCATCAAAATATTATAGAATACCAGAACCAACCTTACATAAGAGTTCACGGTTTAAGGGGTGTTAAAAGCAGTACTATGAGACGACCTACTGCTATTCCCCTGAAACAGAAGTCAAAATGGCAGATAACATTAAGACTTTAGAGAAATGGCTATCAAAAAAAGAACTTCTCTTAGTGATCTGGCAGTATGTTAAAGAAAACGGTTTGAAAACTCCTTTTAAGAATTTAGTGCGTGCGGATGATTATTTTTCAAACTTTAAACAGCGACACGAACTCTTCCAGAAAAAGCCACAAGCAATTGAGGTTGCTAGAATCAGAAGCATCGATCCCTTTGTGACTGCTAATTACTTTAGCTTGCTAGAAGAGGCTATTTTGGATGTCCCACGGGAGAAAATCTATAATGTTGATGAAAAGAGCTTCTGCATGGATCCGAGCAGGGTGAAGGTAGTTGGCAAAAAGCAGCACACAGGCTTACAGCTCGGCCCGGCAAAGAATACTTTTCTGTTTTATTAGGTGCCGATGCAGCAGGTCAAAAATTGCCACCACTTGTTATTTTTAAGGGCAAAAATCTTTGGAGTAGCTGGATTGCAGATAAAGATAGTGAATACCCGGGTATGTCGTATGCTGCAACAGCGAATGGGGGGATGAAGAGCAACACATTTAGTAATTATTTCCACCGTACCTTTGCGAATGTTGTTTCAAAGAATAGACCAGTTGTTCTCATCTATGATGGACATTCATCACACGTTTCAATTGGATTGATAGAGAAAGTTTTGCAAAAAAATATAATTATATTAAAGCTACCTCCTCATAGTAGTTATCTTTTGCAGCCGATGGATCTGGCGGTGTTTAAGCCCTTAAAACTTGCATGCGATGAATGTGTAATAAAGTGGCAACGAAAAAACTATGGAGTAAAAATGCCAAATTTGGTATTTACTGCCATAATTTCTCGAGTATTGCAAGAAGTGGATAAAGAGATTATTAAAAATAGGTTTCGCAAGGCGGGTATTTATCTATTCTCTGACACAGTAATTTCAACAGACAAATACGAACCTAGTGCATTTGAAAGGTTTGAATTGTATCAAAATAAGGAAAATGGTTCCACATCAGCTTCATTAACAATAAGTGTGAGTCCTACTCCTGGAAGAAAGATGATTATCAGGAGCTAAGAACTCCAATAGACGGAACATCTCTTGAGACAATTCTACTCAAGCATGTTAAGCAATCTTCAGTGACCCCGTAGAAGCGTAAAAAATATGTTTTGGAGCGGAACTTAATACTTCTGCTGATTATGTTCAGCAACTGAGAGACAAACATGTAATAGAAAACACAAAATTGCTACAGACAAAGCAAAAAAGGAACTTAAGAGAAAATCGGCGCAAGCAACTTCAACACTAGTGATAAAGAAAACTTTGGTCAAACTGAATCTGATGAAGACAGTAAATGGCATAACTCTCCATCCCCTGCTATAAAAGAAGAAATTCATCGAGATGCATTACCAGACGATTTTGTCCTTATAAAAATTCCAATTGCAACTAATCCTAATAATTACCATCATTATGTTGCACAAGTTCTACAATGTTTCGATGAAGAAGTTGAAATCAGCTGCTTTCGCAAGTCATCCAAAAGTGATGGAAAATTCTTTTTCCCAACAGTGCCAGATGTTTCAATTGCATTTCAACACCAAATTGTGTTAATTTTATCTAAAGCTACGAGTTCTCAGTCGTGTACAATATAATATCCGCTAAAATTTTTTATAAATAAATAAATGAAATAAAGCTATGATAAACTATTTGTTTCCACTATCCCGGTGCCATGCCATATATACATAGTTTTATGACGAAACTCAGCATATTGTCCACTTACCCCATGTAAGGCGGGAAAAAGTGAAGACTATAACAACTAATTACAATTTCCCATAAGAATTTTGGTTATTTTTAAGCAAGCACTTTTGTACCAATGTACTTTTAAGAAGCAGGGTTAATACTATAACATGCTACAATTATTACGAATTAGAAAAAGTTTTCGACTTTTATGGACGCAGTTTCAATTATTGATTTTTAGGGTTCCATTTGCTCCGTTGTATCTTATATGTTTTATTGATATCTGTAATTAAAAATCAAAATTTTGTTTTATTTTAGAAATAGAAATACACAGGGTATTAAAAAATTAGTTAAGTTTTAATCTTTTAATATCATTGCTTATCTTGAATTACGAAAAGCGATCCTATTGTATTTATTAATTGTAACTTTCCTTTCCAGATGCAGTCCCTCTTTGTGGGAACCGCTATCGAGTGTCTTCGGGATGTGTGTTTTGTTGTCGTAAGCATAAGGGTTTCTAACTCCCCCTTTTTTTATTGTTCCATCTAATATGTAAGAGTATTAGTGATAGTGGCGCCCTCTCGTTCCCAATACACTTGTTAATTAAACATGTAAACAATTAACCTAGGACCACTCTCGTGATTACTCAGGGATCGTACCCGAGCTATACCGTGATTGTGCTTTACCTTCTAAAACCGTTTACCATCTGTCACCTAGACTCTCTTTTGTGGTAGGTCACACGCCTTGGACAGTGCAGGGATAGATAAATGGGTTTCAGGTTTTGGAAATTGTTTCAGGTGGCTATGGAATTGATACAACAATTATCATTGGTTAAAAATGTTGTAATATTTTTGTTACATCCACTAGATATGTACGTTTTTGTTCACCTTTGTGCTTTGTGTGACGCGGAAAATATGGTGAACTTGCATTTTTAATCTGCTTCGGAAAGATGATGCGTAAATAATTTACTTCCCTATTTGGCGAGATGCATGTGTATTTAATTGTCCGACGGTGTAGATACTGCTAAAATACCACCCATTTTAATTGCTGGCTTATTGAAAATGTTACCCTTTTTTAAATAAAGCGTTATTTTTAAATGTTTTTTAGTGTCCAAACGCCTATAGCTAGCTTTCTTTTAATGATAAGTAGACCGTAATTATTTGCCTAGATCTGTTTCAGATTACGGAAACTGCACTTCCTATATATATTGTTGTGGGCAAATTACGGTCTTACAAAGGTTTTTAATTGTTTGCATTTTCCGCCTCCATTTGTACGTTTCTTTGTTATAAAGCATTAAAAATTCTTGAAAAATCACCACACATCTTGCGTGTACAAATAACTTTGAGGTCTCATAAGTCGCTGAACTTTTATAATGTAAAGATCTAATTTGCCTCATGTCATTAGTTATAAACCTATAGTTAGTCCATTTCAAAATGGAATAAAATTAGTGTGTGGGCATTAAACTTAATTAAAACGGCTGTGTTAACAATGCTGTGAAAAATCTATTTCATTACTCTAAAATTAACTTAATGTCGATTAGACAACAAAAATTGCTAAGTCGTTCTGGTACTGTTAGATAATATAATATATTAATTAGTCATCAACTCTTTTATACTTTGCGTAACTGTGTAATAGTTACAACAAAATGCGGAGGTTTTGTAGGAAATAGAACTCATTTTGGCGAAAATTCATTTACGTAACCTTTCCATTTTATGAGACATACATGGCTTAGCTTTAAGTATTATTACCCACAAAGTTGAATAATTGTCGTAAACTTTACGCTTGGTAAGATTCAAGGTTTAGTACTTTTATATTTAAAATAATGTCGGGCTACTAACCGGGTAATGTCAGCACTATTTTGCTACTATAGCAAATTATCCAACAAAGTCTATTGTACAGCGTGAACTATACTACTTTTGTCTGCATTCTCACATTTAAATGCAATATCAATTTCCAAAACGTTTTCGGATCCGCCTATAGTTAATTTGCTGTCACAACAGGAGCTTCACCGAGCAAAGCCACAAAATAGTGATACAAAACCAGGAAGAGTTGTTCGAAGAGTTTAGGCTGAGGCCACATAATTAACGTTGGGGACATCTAGAGAAGAGACATTTTTGTAACTGAAGCACAGTGCGTGACCCATTGGTTGATGCAAAGACGCCAATTTACGAAAGAGTGAAGGATTTGCCTGGACTAGGGGTTATGTCTAAGTACCTACTACATCAAACTTCACTTTCCTATATCAGACTGAACTAGTCCGGTTTCGCCAGCTGTGTGCTGAATGTATGGAACACCTAATGTGAAACTAAGGTAATATTAGTGCACTAGAGTGAGGAATTTGTTTTAATGACAGTTCATTGTTTGTGATTGATACGGGGTAATTTGCAAAATGAATAACAAGTCCATAGTTATCACAAGATGTAAGTTAGATATCAATGAATTGATATAATAAAGGTGCCGTTTTTAAGACTAAACCCAAAAATTTAACCAGTTGTTCAAATTATATCTACTAATTGTACCTTTTTGGAAAGAGCATACACCAAAGAAGTTTTCTGAATAGGTGTGCAAATTTCGATAGTAATAGTTTATTTGAGTATTTTTAAGTTAAGCAACTCTAATTTTTTTTGGAGAATCTGAAACAATGCCAAAAACTATCCGTTTCTTTTGATTATCCTTGTAATTGTTTGCGAAACCTATCATCTAATAAAGGTGAGACGTTCCTCTCCCAAACACAAAAGGATTATAATGATGCATTCAGAGTTTTTCTTTTACCGATCAATAGTAAGTGGGTCTCAACATATATGGTTATCTAGATAGGAAATGATCTCCTTATTAAGCTCCATCGCTTGGACCATGACTTTTGGAACACCCTGTATTTATTGACGAAAAGTCACTGAAACCCTAATTCTAAAAATAAATCCCACTAAAATATAATAAAATCCGGAAAAAATGGAATTTTCCGTACATTCATGTTTACGCTCTGTATAATATAGCCTACACATTTCCCTGAAATTCTAACAGCTTACATCTTTCACTATCTGTGTGCAATAGTCTAGCCTAGGTCTACCTCTACTTCTCCTTTTTCCTATCTCTACTTCTAATATATTTCGCACTATTCCCTCATGCCTTAGTATGTGGCATATCATCCTGTCTCTCCTATTTTATACTGTTTTCCACATAGTTCTTTCATCCCCTACCATTTCTAGTACCTCTTTGTTCTAAACTTTGCCTGTCCATCATATCTTCATCAATACAGTCTATTTCACCAATTTATTCTTATACAAATAATTGTCAACCAAACTGATTCTTTCTAGAATTTATCGAACTTATGAAGTAAGATCCTTACCATACACTGTAATATGACCTAGAATCACAGCAAAATATATATATATATATATATATATATATATATATATATATATATATATATATATTGCCGTAGACTCTGGAATTAAGCTTTTAACATCGAGCCCCAGCATTGGGCCAACATAAAATTTTCATAAAAAAATTTAAAAAATTTCCTACCCTACCTTTTGGACGCCTTCGTATTTCTCTTCTCACCCTGGCTAGCTCAGCAATCGGCCTCTTCTTGAATATCTATCATTTTAAGTACATACCTCGCTCACGCACACACACCGTCGAATGAAATTACCAAAATAATACAACAACTATACAAGCTTTTATTTACACATATTAACAAATAAAATATTTACACCTTGGTACCGACGGTTTGTTACAATTGTTACCAGCTCAATTATTAAATGCTTTAAAGTCCTTGGTTTATAATATATTTTAACAAATTCTACATTATACGAGTAGATGGGCCCCACATACAACCCTAGTTTGACTCCATTCTGGTCTATTTTGAGCTCATTATAACCCAGTTATTGTAAATGCTTTTTACACCTTGCATTTTATTGAAAACAAATTTAAAGACCCGTTTACTCCTTACAACAACAATTTATAGCATGAATAAACCTTTATATCATCAATAAACCCTTTTTTAATAATCAAAATTTAATTGTCTTGCACATGTACCTTTTTAAACAAGTTTTATGGTAATAAATACGCCACCAATAAGTCAAACACACAAATACAAAGATATCAACACAAATGTTTATACAAAAACTGAAATTTAAAGTTCGTTACCTGGAGTCGCCTTCGTTCCTCGTCAACGCTGAAGATGGTTACCAGAAACCCTCGTCGTTGTGTCTATCTACTACGATAATGCCTGGATCTACAGATCCCCACCATCCAAATCTCCGCTACCACTACTGTTCTTCCCTCCAGATATTAGCTTTGTCTCAAACGTAACATTCCATACCAAATATTTCATGCACACAAATTACGCTTTCAGCTTCGCTTACCCCAAATATCATCCCTTCATTTAATAGTTTCGTTGTAGTAACGGCACCTTTTATCTAAGCACCATCTAAGCACCAACTCGTGCAATATCACTTTTATAACATGCGGTACGCTACTACAGCTTTCATAATTTCTAAACAGGATGTTTTATGCAACTTTACCGACTAAACACAATAATTAATAACCGTAAGAGCATTTACTACTATTACGTTGCAGATCTAAGCACGGTCTCATGTCTAAATCGAAAGAGAAGAGAGCTTTAATATCTTTGTTCGTGTATTTATATAATTTTCAAAACCCCCAGGTAGAACCTACTTCACTTGGAAAGCTTATTTTCAAAGCTGCTTCTTAAAATTTTGAACGTAACGAACACTGACTTCTCAAAAATCACACTTTCGTCGTGCTTTTACATAGAATTTTGTTTACTACCTTAACGAACACGCTCTTCTTGAAAACTGCTGGCCGTTAACCAATGATATAATATTCCCTCGTCACAGCGCTCCACCTATCCGCTATCTATCTCCGTTCCACGCATGTTTGTTGTCTCTTTTAGAACCCCTCTTAAGTTACAGAAAATCGATATTGTATCTGGCCTTCACATTTCCTCGTGTATTCAGACGTGACTTGTAACCAAGTCTGTCTTACATTATCAATCTTATTATCAATCTTATTATCAATCTTGGCAGCTTATACAAATCGACCGTTGCAAACAAACTTCCATAAAATTTTGTGCTAACATTTATTTAAGTACTCTGAACGTGACATTTAATGAACAGGTGTTTCTTGAAACAACCGACCGTTTAAAATAACAATTCTCGGTTTCTTCCCTTTTTAGTATTTGTATAAACAAACGTTGGCTTTTAAAATGGAAACATTTGCGTTTAAAATTATTGATTTTCTATGCATGCAAGCTCCCTTTTTGCTTCCATGCGTTTGATTTAAAATTAATGTAATTACTTATGCATATCCTTGAGTTTTTTATGTGCTCAAAAGCTCCTTCCCTTATGCAGTTTTAACATCCCAATTTAAATAGAAAAATATCTTAATAACTGTCCGTTTTCACTATATAAATTAATTAATTTGGCGCGTAAATAATTTGCTTCTATTTCTATATACACAGTTGTTAAAATTTTATTGTCTACACCTATTTAACCTCTAATTCCACAACAATATATATATATTGTCGTGTAATTTGTATCTAATTGTAGATATATAAGGTCGTAAGTCAAGCTAGCGGGTAGAGTAATAACTTACGAGAAAGTTAATTAGGCATTTTAGATAATTAGATATTTTAAATAATTAAAATAGAGTTTAGTCAACGTATGATAGTTTAGGGTTAATTTAATTTTAGTTGTATTTAGTTAGAACGGACGTAGCATAATATTTATTATAAGAGAATAAGGGTTAGAAGCAACAAGGTAAAAATATCGCTTTTAATTTATTTAAGGTATTATACAAAAACATAAAAGCTTTCCATATTCGTTAGAGTAGGATTATTATTTTGAAGGGTAAAAACCAGAAACGATTTAAAGCATAGTGTACAAATTCAAAGAGGGAAATACTTCAAGATAACAGGTTACAAGCCTATAAAAATTAATGTGTTACAAGAAGGAAAAGGACCGTAGGAAGTTAGTATAGTCAATACAACAAGGACAGAACACATAACATATAAGTATGACGAAGATGCAATATGTTTGTATAAGATATCGATTTTAATCATAAAGGTAGTATAGAAAGGAATCTAAAACAAACTGTCATGGAGGAACAAGGACGGAACAGAAACGCATGAATACAAGTGAGAAACTGTATATGTTGCGATTTAATTATAGAAATAGTATAGTACGGAGACGACGAACAAACTCATTTTGGAGAGACAACAAAATCAATAATTTCTAGGAATATTACAAGCAGACACGGATCGATTGAAAGCAATGGAGAGAAATTGTGCGAGATGATTGGACGATACAGGCATAAAAAAAAAAAAAAAAAAAAAAAAAAAAAAAAAAAAAAAAAAAAAAAAAAAAAAAAAAAAAAAAAAAAAAAAAAAAAAAAAAAAAAAAAAAAAAAAAAAAAAAAAAAAAAAAAAAAAAAAAAAAAAAAAAAAAAAAAAAAAAAAAAAAAAAAAAAAAAAAAAAAAAAAAAAAAAAAAAAAAAAAAAAAAAAAAAAAAAAAAAAAAAAAAAAAAAAAAAAAAAAAAAAAAAAAAAAAAAAAAAAAAAAAAAAAAAAAAAAAAAAAAAAAAAAAAAAAAAAAAAAAAAAAAAAAAAAAAAAAAAAAAAAAAAAAAAAAAAAAAAAAAAAAAAAAAAAAAAAAAAAAAAAAAAAAAAAAAAAAAAAAAAAAAAAAAAAAAAAAAAAAAAAAAAAAAAAAAAAAAAAAAAAAAAAAAAAAAAAAAAAAAAAAAAAAAAAAAAAAAAAAAAAAAAAAAAAAAAAAAAAAAAAAAAAAAAAAAAAAAAAAAAAAAAAAAAAAAAAAAAAAAAAAAAAAAAAAAAAAAAAAAAAAAAAAAAAAAAAAAAAAAAAAAAAAAAAAAAAAAAAAAAAAAAAAAAAAAAAAAAAAAAAAAAAAAAAAAAAAAAAAAAAAAAAAAAAAAAAAAAAAAAAAAAAAAAAAAAAAAAAAAAAAAAAAAAAAAAAAA
The DNA here is from genome assembly GCA_036346225.1 of Platerodrilus igneus. Lineage (NCBI taxonomy): Eukaryota > Metazoa > Arthropoda > Insecta > Coleoptera > Lycidae > Platerodrilus > Platerodrilus igneus. The sequence continues at coordinate 654,488 of JARFIW010001135.1, read as the reverse complement.
AAAAAAAAAAAAAAAAAAAAAAAAAAAAAAAAAAAAATTTTTTTTTTTTTTTTTTTTTTTTTTTTTTTTTTTTTTTTTTTTTTTTTTTTTTTTTTTTTTTTTTTTTTTTTTTTTTTTTTTTTTTTTTTTTTTTTTTTTTTTTTTTTTTTTTTTTTTTTTTTTTTTTTTTTTTTTTTTTTTTTTTTTTTTTTTTTTTTTTTTTTTTTTTTTTTTTTTTTTTTTTTTTTTTTTTTTTTTTTTTTTTTTTTTTTTTTTTTTTTTTTTTTTTTTTTTTTTTTTTTTTTTTTTTTTTTTTTTTTTTTTTTTTTTTTTTTTTTTTTTTTTTTTTTTTTTTTTTTTTTTTTTTTTTTTTTTTTTTTTTTTTTTTTTTTTTTTTTTTTTTTTTTTTTTTTTTTTTTTTTTTTTTTTTTTTTTTTTTTTTTTTTTTTTTTTTTTTTTTTTTTTTTTTTTTTTTTTTTTTTTTTTTTTTTTTTTTTTTTTTTTTTTTTTTTTTTTTTTTTTTTTTTTTTTTTTTTTTTTTTTTTTTTTTTTTTTTTTTTTTTTTTTTTTTTTTTTTTTTTTTTTTTTTTTTTTTTTTTTTTTTTTTTTTTTTTTTTTTTTTTTTTTTTTTTTTTTTTTTTTTTTTTTTTTTTTTTTTTTTTTTTTTTTTTTTTTTTTTTTTTTTTTTTTTTTTTTTTTTTTTTTTTTTTTTTTTTTTTTTTTTTTTTTTTTTTTTTTTTTTTTTTTTTTTTTTTTTTTTTTTCTCCTGTAGCTGGAAGATCCTGATATGAGAAAACACCATCGCCTAAGCCTGAACCATCTACTTCTAGAGTAAACGACGTCGCCTATCTTTACTTCAACCGACACAAATTTAGAGCTCGAGGAGCATGTTGATGACGAACTGACTGACGACAACGATAAGATTCTTGAACCAAAATGTCAAAAATCTTTCCATCTTTTGCGTCAAATAAGTTAGCGACAATATTTTTGTGAAAAAGATTTCTATTAGAAATTGTTTTATGTTTGAAAGAAACGATGTTGTATACGCTTTTGTATAAAAGAAGATGTTTCATATCGTATAAATACTTTGTGATATTGCTGCGTTTTATTTCATTTTGAAAACTCCGTAAATTCCGTTGAGCTAACCAGGCAAAGTTAAAAACGAAAGTAAGTGAACTATTTCAAGTTTACAAACCAGAAGTATCTTTTCATAGCACTCTTTTAGCGACGCTCCCAACGCGAGAGCGTTTTCATATCACTCTTTTAATGGTTCTCAACGCGGCCTAATCACCGAACTCTTTTAGTGGCTCCCAACGCGAGGCCATTTTCATATCAATATATATATATATATATATATATATATATATATATATATATAATGCACGATGAATATTAATTACTGTCCAATCGTTATCCAGATTAAAAATCTGACGTAATTCCGTCTAAACGTCTCCGACAAATTCCCGAACGTTCGACATTGAATTGTTATGTATATTATCAATGTTTCAGTATATTTTAAAACTGCGTCGTTAACCATGCTTTTTATGCCTGAATTTTATCAGATTTAATAGTTTAAAGTTAAATTGATACGTTACTCAATTAAAAATACGTCATTTTCTTATTAAATGGAATATTTTTTAGAATATTTATACACACAACTTTACATAAAATTGGTAAGAATATGAACATAAATTGCCCCTATAATTATTTAATATGAATTGATCTCTTTTAATAATTACTTGCTTATGCGTCAAGTGTAATTTATACAGTGTCATCATCATAAGGTCTTCAGTCCTGGAACTGGTTAGACTCGTACCCTCAAAGTTTCCTATTCTAAACTAACCTACATAATTCCCTAAAAAATGCACAATCTGCATCTATCACTATCTGCGTACGATAATCTGATCTAAGTCTACCTTTATTTCTTTTTTTTCTATATCTGCTTCTAATACATCCCTCACTATTCCACAAAAATGCCTTAAAACGTATCCTATTCTATTTCTCCTATTTCTTCTTTTTTTTTCACAGATATCTTATATCCCCCTACTATTTGTATACCTAATGTGTTATTAACTTTGTCTGTCTATCTGTACATCGGAAGCACAATATTCCAGAAGGTTTCCATCTATTTCTCTCTACTTTTGCTACTGCCCCTATATCATAGACGTACTGTGCTGTGCTCCACACATATGATTTCAACACTTTTCCTCTTGTTTCTATGTTTGTTATCTTTGAACATAGCCGCTGTTCTTTCTTGTTAGTTCGGTCTCCTATTGTTTTACAAATATATACCTTATTTCCACGATATTCAGTGGTATGTGAAGAGGAGTAAGCAGCCTGAGGCTGCCAAGTTCCCCCAGTACTTGACCATTTCCCGAATTAATAGTTTATCCAATATATCCTTTCGCACAATCAACATTAGTTAAAAAAATTTCACAATCAACACCTGTAGTTGTCAGATGTAGTCATCAGATTTAACAGAACTTATTTTTTTGGCATTCGGTTTTTCGTCTTGAAACGCGTGCCTCCCCTTATTTATACTACGAGCTAGTCTATACAGTTCCCTAAAATTACCACAACAGCGTATATATAGCTCGGGTCCCCTTCTATTGTTTTCTAATTATATGTCCTATTTCACCGACATTCGGTAGTACGTGAAGGGGATTAAGCAGCCTGTGGCTGCCAAAATCTCCAACACTTAGACATTTGCCGAATTAATAGTTTTCCAGTGAATCCTTTCGCACAATTAACATTATTTGAGTATATTGCACAACCAATACCTGTAGTTACTTATAATAATCATCATGTTTAAGTACAGTTATTTTTTCGTCATTAGTTTTTCCATCTTGAGACTGGTTGGACGCGTACTTACATTGATTTCTATTTTGAGCTAGCCTACGCATTTCCCTGAAATTCTAACAGCTTACATCTTTTACTATTTGCGTGCAATAGTCTAGCCTAGATCTACCTCTACTTCTCCTTTTTCCTATCTCTGCTTCTAATGTATTTCTCACTATTCCCTCATGCCTTAGTATGTGGCATATCATCCTATCTTTCCTATTTTATACTGTTTTCCACATATTTCTTTCTTCCCCTACCATTTCTAGTACCTCTTTGTTTTAAATGTACTGGACGAGCAGCAAGGATTATGACATCATTTAGTTCCCCGCTGAATCCTCAACTTCGTTCGGCTGTTTTCGGAAACCTTCGGTTTGCAATCTATAGGGCACATAGAGCAGGTACGCATGAGTAAACTCTTTTAGTTATAGGTTAGTTCGATTACAAGTTTAACCAAAGTCTTATAGTGCAGATTTTGTTTTGTACTAAAATGGTGCCTACAAACGTTTTTAAATGCAATTCTTGCGGTGCTTCCTATACCTGGAAAAATGCTCTCAAACGGCATCAGAACAAATGTCGTGGTGAAACATCGTCGACGGCAGCAAAGTACTTAAACTGTGGGTCTTGCGGTATCGCTTTTACGAGAATAGCTTACAGCGACACAAGAAAAAACAGCACGGTATGTCATTAAACAGTAAACGTTCATCTCCGCCAGCTGTTAAAGGGTCTTGTACGAAACAACCACGAATTATGTTAAAGTCTGCATACCCTGGTCATCTACGGAGCAACAAACATAAAAATGCATCAGTTACCGCTACTAACGACGATGGTGTAGAAATGGTTAGTACAGCGTTTAACAACCGTATGGCTAGCTATTGCATAAAGAACGCCAGTGTCGGCGATGGAGTGTCCGAGTTTCTTTGGAAACAGAAAGAACGATTTATTCGATTAATTAATGAGAAAGGAATACAACATACAGCAATAAAAGTCTATTGCGAACTCTACGGCGTTTACACCAAAATGGGGGAAGAGACTACCGATGTGAAATCCTTTAACACAAAAAGTATAGTTATAACGTCTTCTAGTAATCTGGAAAATATGTACGAGACCTTAAACGAAACCATGTAAAAACCAACTTTATACCGAATTAATTAATAAAATCAGTTTGTCGGGCGAGGACAACAAAAAGTACATCATTCCTAATAGTACAGCAACCTAATTAAGGTAGGTCAGTAAGCAGTATTAAATTGCTATTAATTGATTCGCATTTAGCGTGGTTTTCCGTGTAATAACCGTATTTGTTTGGAGAGGATATACACTTTTAAAAAAAATTATATACAGCTTTCACATGTAATTCGGAGCGATGATTACGTAAAAGTCGACCTTCCCATTTACATATTAAAAACACATTACATTGGAATGTTTTTACATTATTCTCATATTGTTAGGTTAACGACAATATGTCTTATTGACCGTAAACACTTTTCCGCTCTTATTAACAGTACATTAATCTCTTTTTGTTATAGGTCTTTTTAAAACAACACATTAATTTCTATTTTTGTTACAGGTTACTTCAACCTGCTTGGATTCGGCTACACTAAGAAGATAATGTTATACTTTGTAAATACTGTATTCAATTATTTTATTAAACTGTAAATCGGATAAAATAAATTATTAAACTTTTGTGTGCTTATTTCTTTGTTTGGTTAAAGCATATGTCATAGATGAGCAAAAAATTTAGAGGTTTGAGAGCTTTAAAGGGGTATAACTTTGCAGGTTGTGGTCCAATTTCAAATCTGTTTACCGATTCGAATTCTGCGTAAAATTTTAGACTAATTTAATGTATCGCATGTATAAAAAAATTTATGCGGACGGTCAGAAATCGCAACAGGTAAGAAATCTTAAAATTAGGGTAGCTCCCTGGGGGGTGATGCAATCTAAAAAATTCCTAGAGATTCAGGTAGCTGAGAAAATTTTAATATTAATTGATACCAAACAAGATAGGTTTATCTCGAAAGATGCAATGGCTAGTCGAAGAAAACTATTTGGTTCAGAATGTTAGCGGTAAACAAATCTTAAAATGATGGTAGCTCCCTGGAGGGTGATGCTATCTAAAAAATTCCTAGAAATTCGGGTAGCTGAAAAATTCTAATATTAATTGATACCAAACAATACAGGTTTATCTCGTGGGTGGAAATGTGGATGCTCATTTATCTCGAAAGATGAAAAATGGTTAGTCAATGAAAACTATTTGGTTCAGAATGTTAGCGGTAAAAAAATCTTAAAATGAGGGTAGCTCCCTGGGGGATGGCGCTATCTAAAAAATTCTTAGAAATTTGGGTAGCTGAGAAAATTCTAATATTAATTGATACCAAACAAGATAGGTTTATCTCGAAAGATGAAAAATGGTTAGTCGAAGAAAACTTTTTGGTCCAGATGTGTGTGGAAATGTGGATGCTGGTGGAAATGTGGTGGTGATTTCCTTGCCATCTATCTACTCCTGCGAGTTTCTGCATCTTCTCATAGGTTACTTTCGTATTTTATTGTCCATATAGATGCGGTGGCGCTCAATTCACCTCCCATTTTCTCATTTTCCTTTATAGTTGAGTTAATTTTCATCCACGCCCAATCTCATTACTCGCCCTTGTGGTAATTCCCAGACTAAGCCGCGAATATCGTGAAGTTTGTGAGTCTATTGGAAGTGATGACATTAAAAATAGATTTTTGTCAAACAATAAGAATCAAAATCGCTTCACTGACACCCAACGTCAATATAGTTTTCCTGGAGTGCCCGACTCACACGAAGATTATTACAACACAGCCAAATTTCTATTTAGTTTGAACAAAGTCACCTGCTCTTTTAGAACAAACACTAAATAACTATACTTTTTTGTTGATAGTATTTATATGAAGATTTGTACTTATCACTTTCTATCATCATTCATTTTTAAATGGCTAATAATTAGGGACGGAAGTCCAAAGCTGCTAATTTAAGAGAAATATTACAAACACCAAGATTGCGAGTGATTATCAAGAAAGAACCTAAAAATGCAACAAATCATCTATTAAAAATATTCTTTTGAAGGCAGTCGAAGAAAAGCAATTCGAAATTAACAGATAACGGTGTTTCACTGTTAGCAATATGCTTGCTGTATACAAACCAATTTAAGTGTAGCGAAATAAGTAAATCCTTACTTGAACGGAGGTTAAAGACATCAGTAAAACCTGACAGACATATGTAATAAATAATAATGTCCATGATTGGTTGAATATTATTAGCACTGAACATTTTGTAGTGCATATACCAGTTTCTTCCACAGACATTTAACATCAAATGAAATATTACCACATTTTATGTCACTGAGTATTAAGCAACAACGTAACTATCTATAACCATCAAGATTCAAGAACGATCAAAGGATAACAATAATGAAAAATTTCAAGATTGCATCAATTTTTGTTTGTCAAAGACATATTCAATTTCTTTACTTCCTACTCTAAATGTAGATTTAGGAGATTTCAATATAGATAAATGGTTAAAATCGAAGACACGCGCATGGATGAGTAGAAGTCTTTAATTTGATTCTCCCTTTTGTTACTCCCTGAATTACAAAACCAAATATTTTCAGACGAGATCTAACAATTTAAATATTTGCAAGTAGTCAGTATGCAAGAACTACTTAAATTTAATGGTGAAGCAACACTGGGCCGGATATATTACGTCATCGGAAACGCGTTATGCACAGTCATTATTCAGACACTCCTTTTCACGGTATGCTTAATGTCTTTTTTTCAGGCGTACTTTTCAAAACTTGGTGTTGTCACTTGTCACCACTAGCAAAATGCGTACCTGATTGTGATTACGCCAAAAGTATGTAATTTGTGTTACGTGTACCGAAACAAAGGCTTACTATAAACCAACTTACAGACTGTTGAAATTCATGCACGAATTTACTTAATACCTTTTAGGAGCCGAACTAACGGGACGGTTTTTATGTAGTAAATAATTTTAAGCGGAATCACGTTTAGTAATTTTATTAGAAATATTGTATATAACTACGATGCTAATTTTCGAAAATCCACTGCACTTTAGAAGTAGTGTTGCTGTTTTAATAGGTAAATAGAATAAAGTAAAATCGTACGATGCACTAGTGATCGAAGTTTTTACTTATTTGTTGTGCTCAGTCATGCTTACTAGCTGTATACGCAATGGTCGAATGCTTATTCTAATTAAAAAGCTATCGAATCCTGGAACCCGGAACATTTGAACTGGGAAGTTAAAATTCCATTCTTTTAGTGAAATTTACTAGTGTTACCTCTAGCTACTCAATCAGATACAAAAGTCATCGTATGCGTAAAGCGTAATTATTCTAATACGAGAGACAATATTTATGTATTGAGAATAGAAAGAATAAACAAATGAATTTGATAAAAATACTTTTATTGCTTTTCAAAATAATCGCCTTTAAGATCTATACACTTTTGCATGCGATTGAACCACCCTTCAAAGCACTTTGTCCAGTCAGAAGATGGTAGCTCTAAAACATGCGTTTTGAAGGCCTCAACCGCTTCTTCGGGCGATGAAAATCGTTGTCCACGCAGTTTATCTTTAATTACTGGAAACAAGAAGAAGTCATTGGGTGCCAAGTCGGGGCTGTAAGGCGGATGACCCATCAATTCGATCTTTTGTGTGTCCAAATACTCGTTTGTTGCATGTGATGTGTGTGAGCTCGCATTGTCATGATGCAAAATGATTCGTCGTTTTGGGTTGGTTTCTCTCAATTTACCGAAAACTTCAGGCAAACAAATGGTCGTATACCACGCTGAATTAACAGTCTTTTGATTTTCGAGAGCCACAGTTGCCACAGGACCGGTTTTCGTGAAGAAAAACCACCATTAGCTTCTTAACGCTTCGAGAACGAACAACTTTGTTGGCTTTGCTTCACATTAAAACACCCAAACTACTGACTGGCCTTTTCCTTTGCCTCCTACGCAAAAATCCACGACTAATATTGTACACTGCTTTGGATGCACCACATTTGTATTTTGAAATCATTTTACGGCACCAATTGACACGAGCATTTTTTGAGCATCTGTCAACAAATGTGGAATCCAACCGCACACAGCTTCCGATTTAATTTTTACATTTGTTTGTTGAACTTTGTAAAAAAGTTATTAAAATTATTTGGTAGATATTACCGGACTTAACGATTGATTTTACCCGACAGGTCGATATTACCCACCAAAAAAACAGATTCCATTTTTCTCATTTTACAAAAAAGAAATTATAATTAAATAATAAATGTTTGTGGTTGTATTAAGCATAATCTTTTTTAGTTATCTTTTAAAAAACGCAAGTTTCTAACTACAACTGGAACGGAACTACAAATTTTTTTGCTTAAGTGGTCGATATTCGACTACCCTCCCCTAACTACAATAATGTAATTATACTAATAGCGCCATATGTTTTTAAAACTTAGTCAAATAGATATCGGTGATACAGAAACTATGGCAACAAACTAAATATAATGATATCCAATGAATTCCACTTTTTGTCAGAAAGGTTTATTGTGTCAAATTTGCTCATACTGTGGAACCATATCGTTTTCAACAGCTGTTTGCTATAGGAACAGGTTGATAAGCTTCTAAGATATACTGCGTTTAACGAACAGATTCAGTAAGTGCTCCTCCCATAAATTAACAACAAGTTTAAATAGAAATTTTGTATTGGTTGACCGGGTCCACACTACCACTGAATATATTTTGTATTGTTAGGGTACAAATGAGGCGGTTCTGTGGCTTAGTTGGTATGCGTATGACTACTAAGCCCAAGGTCCCGGTTTCGAATCTCGACACGGTCCACTTGAAAAATGTTAGGCGGGCATTTTTCACAAAAATACGCACTCGTTTGGATGACAGGTAAAATCTAGGTACTTGTGTGAGTGTTGTCAAGCACGTGAAAGATTCTTACCTTGCTTGGAACTGCAAAAGTTCGGCAAAATTCAAAATTTCCAGATTAAAAAAAACTCGTCTGTTGCCCAATGTAGTATTTTCGGTTGTAGCATCGGAAAAATCAAATGTAGTGCAACCTACAACAGTCAATTAGCTTCTCACACGTTTTTGTAGTTATCACAATGTGTTAATTGTTTGCTGTGTGAACCAAGTTTCTGTGCAGCTTGTATTGTCACCATCCTACTACTTTAATACATATACCTGTACGTTAAACGCGCTATAGTAAGGCAATTTCTATCACAACTAATTCTTTATTTAATCGTATAGTATAAAAAAAATCGCCACAATATTTAGTGGACCTCTGTTACCAGACGGCTTTAGACAAATGTCTATTTTGTCCATGGATAAGACGGCACTTGTTGACCATTGCTATGTATCATCATCATTAGGCCTTCAGTCCTGGAACTGGTTAGACGCGTACCCTCATTGTTTCCTATTCTGAACTAACCTACGGATTTCCCTAAAACTTGCACAATCTGCATCTATCACTATCTGATCTAGGTCTACATCTAGCTCCTTTTTCCTATCTCTGCTTGTAATATATCCAGTACTGTTCCCTAAAAATGCCTTAGAACGTTTTCTGCCGTTCTATTTCTCATGTTTTTTCCACCAATATCTTTATTTCCCTACTATTTCTATAACCTACTTGTTATTAACATTGTCTGCCCATGCTATCATCCTCATACATCTGAAGCACAACATTCCAAAAGGCTGCTATCGTTTCTCCGTCTACTTTTCCTACTGCCCGTATTTCATAGGCGTACTGTGCTGCGCTCGTCACATATGCTTTCGACAATTTTCTTCTTGTTTCTATGTTTGTTGTCTTTGATGATGTGTTGTTCTTTCTTGTTAGATGCAGTTCGGTCCCCTTCTATTGTTTTACAATTATATACTATGTTTCACCGATATTCAGTGGTAGTAAAGAGGGCGAGGAATGGGGGCGGCTCCGTGGCGTAATTAGTATGTGTGTGACTACTACGACCAAGATCCCGGGTTCGAATCCTGACCCTGTCCGCTTGAAAAATGTTAGGCAAGCATTTTTCACAAAAATACACCCTCGTTCGGATGAGAGGTAAAATGGAGGTCTCGTGTGTAGTCTTGTCACGCACGTTAAAGATCCCTACCTTGCTTGGAACAGCAAGGGTTTGCCAAAATAAAAAATTTTCCAAGTAAAAAAACTTGCTTCTTGGCCAATGTAGTACCTTCTGGTGGAGCATTGAAAAATCGCATGTAGGTTGTAAAGAGGGGTAACAAATATAATTTCTAAGGTATTAACCTTTGAAGTGGTTTCTATTTGTTACAGTTCTATGGCATATGCTTTCATTAAATTGCATTATAATATCAAAAGTAATAGAAATAAACGTTATTACCATTTAATCCGCTTTGAATTTATCTTAAGAATATATTTAATTGTAACAAATACTATAAATTCGTTGTAGGAACTGAACGTCCTAAAATACGTTATAAACAAGTCACTTGTGTTGCCTAATTCGTAGGCGGTCAGTATTCATTGTCAAGAATTATTAAGTTTATATTGCGCTTGTAAAAGATGTCACGAGATGGCGTTTTCTACAGCTCACCTGTTCTTTATATTTATGGGATTGAGCGGTAACACGGTCATTTTCTTCAATGCGGGATAGAAGAACAAGTGGAAGAAAATGTTGGCGCATTTATGTGCCAGTTGGTGCATGAGAATCGATATTTAGGTTGGCGTAAAATTGATGGTCGTTTAAAAGGGGCCGGGATGTTAAAAGTTCCCCGGGTTTTGTTACGACGGCCAAAATGTAAAACCATTAACATGCACAGTATCCATCAACGGTGAGATAATAATATTTTAGGTGGTACTTATGCTAAAAGAAACTTTAATTTTTTAGCGCATTTCTTTTTATTATGGAAAAAATTTTGTGGCAAGAAGTAATTGTGATCGCTCACACGGTGTTTGTTTGATAGGAAGGTATGACGTTATGATGTCAGCCGTTTAGTTCGGAATTCCCATAGCAGAAACTTTGTGGTCAATATGGACCCCAATGCTTTAGATTTAGAAATTTTTTTTGGAGGCTGGAGTTTTTGCTTGTTTGTAAGCTAAGTATTTAGAACCCTCATTAATGCGGGAATCGATGGAGGTGAGTGTTTAAATTTTTTTATGTTGGTTGCGGTTGAAGCTTTATTAATACATTTATAAACATAGGAAAATGTTCGTGCAATTATTAAAAATATTGAATTTAATAAGGGAATAAATTTTGCATTCAGGACTCAGTATAAAAGATCGTAAAAGTTTTAATGTTCTAAAAATTGTGTGTCAGATATTTTTTTTATTAAGAGTTGAAATTTAAAGTTTTATAAGTGAAAGGGTAATCTTGTTCTTTGGAAGTAAATCAAAGTATTTGGTGAAACACGTGAAATATTCATGTGGCCTTATAAGAAAGTTTGTAAAGTCCAATTTCAACTAAATATGTCCATTTATAGTAAGCTTGATGATTAGTAGGTTAACTGTGTTATTCCTATACCATTTTAACCTGAATAATTTTAATTTATTTAATCTATTTGTTTCTGAATACTTTTTTTGTAACAAATAGAAGTGTGAGATTTTTTTGGAATTTACTGTGAACCAATCTAACAGATCTGTCAATTGGGGTTATACATTTTTGCATGTGAAAATAGTATCAAATGTCAGCATTTTATTATTTAGAAGAAAAATTTACGAATCTTTATTCCATAGAAAAAGTTTAATTTGACTTTTAAATATCAAATATGTGATTTTGTTTACATGTATTTGAAAGAAGGAAAAGAATTACTTTAAATTATATTTTTGGTTCAAAGCACTAGGTCTTTTATTTATCAGTATTTAAATTTACTGAGAGTACAATTTGAGAAAATAAATTTTGAGTAATGAAACTTGAGGGATACTCAAGCAGAGTAATGTTATAGAAGTGATGTAAGCGACTTCTTTTTGATATCCACTTCTAAGTATAACACTTTTAGTGTGATAGTTTCATGATGATTAATTTATGAATGTTATTGTATTATTTTTTTCTACGTCGCAAACTGTGTCTTTTTATTTAAAATTTATTCTGTGACATTTCCTTTCAGGATTATCGCAGCAGGAGTTGGAGAAAACACATTTGAGAGGTTTCCAGAGGCGTAGTTTTGTATAGCTTGTATGTTTTTGATAGTTATTATAGCCTGTGAGTTTCTGCATCTTCTCATAGGTTACTTTCGTATTTTATTGTCCATATAGATGCGGTGGCGCTCAATTCCCCTCCCCTTTTCTCATTTCCCTTTATAGTTGAGTTAATTTTCATCCACTCCCAATCTCATTGCTCGCCCTTGTGGTAATTCCCAGACTAAGCCGTGAATATCGTGAAGTTTGTGAGTCTATTGGAAGTGATGACATTAAAAATAAATTCTTGTCAAACAATAAGAATCAAAATCTCTTCACTGACGCCCAACGTCAAAATAGTTGTCCTGGAGTGCCAGACTCACACGAAAATTATTACAACACGGCCAAATTTCCATTTAGTTTGAACAAAGTCACCTAACTAAATAACTATACTTTTATGTTTTTTTTAGTATTTTGTTGTATTTTTTTTTTAGTATTTATATGAAGATTTTTACTTACTCACTTTATATCATCATTCATTTTTAAATGGCTAATATTTAGGGACGGGAGTCCAAACCTGGTAATTTAAGAGAAATATTACAAACACCAAGATTACGAGTGATTATCAAGATACAACCTAAAAATGCAACAAATCATTTGTTAAAAAATATTCTTTTGAAGGCAATCGAAGAAAAGCAATTCGGAATTAACAGATAACGGTGTTTCACTGTTAGCAATATGCTTGCTGTATACAAACCAATTTAAGTGTAGCGAAATAAGTAAATCCTTACTTGAACGGAGGTTAAAGACATCAGTAAAACCTGACAGACATATGTAATAAATAATAATGTCCATGATTGGTTGAATATTATTAGCACTGAACATTTTGTAGTGCATATACCAGTTTCTTCCACAGACATTTAACATCAAATGAAATATTACCACATTTTATGTCACTGAGTATTAAGCAACAACGTAACTATCTATAACCATCGAGATTCAAGAACGATCAAAGGATAACAATAATGAAAAATTTCAAGATTGCATCAATTTTTGTTTGTCAAAGACATATTCAATTTCTTTACTTCCTACTCTAAATGTAGATTTAGGAGATTCCAATATAGATAAATGGTTAAAATCGAAGACACGCGCATGGATGAGTAGAAGTCTTTAATTTGATTCTCCCTTTTGTTACTCCCTGAATTACAAAACCAAATATTTTCAGACGAGATCTAACAATTTAAATATTTGCAAGTAGTCAGTATGCAAGAACTACTTAAATTTAATGGTGAAGCAACACTGGGCCGGATATATTACGTCATCGGAAACGCGTTATGCACAGTCATTATTCAGACACTCCTTTTCACGGTATGCTTAATGTCTTTTTTTCAGGCGTACTTTTCAAAACTTGGTGTTGTCACTTGTCACCACTAGCAAAATGCGTACCTGATTGTGATTACGCCAAAAGTATGTAATTTGTGTTACGTGTACCGAAACAAAGGCTTACTATAAACCAACTTACAGACTGTTGAAATTCATGCACGAATTTACTTAATACCTTTTAGGAGCCGAACTAACGGGACGGTTTTATGTAGTAAATAATTTTAAGCGGAATCACGTTTAGTAATTTTATTAGAAATATTGTAAATAACTACGATGCTAATTTTCGAAAATCCACTGCACTTTAGAAGTAGTGTTGCTGTTTTAATAGGTAAATAGAATAAAGTAAAATCGTACGATGCACTAGTGATCGAAGTTTTTACTTATTTGTTGTGCTCAGTCATGCTTACTAGCTGTATACGCAATGGTCGAATGCTTATTCTAATTAAAAAGCTATCGAATCCTGGAACCCGGAACATTTGAACTGGGAAGTTAAAATTCCCTTCTTTTAGTGAAATTTCCTAGTGTTACTTCTAGCTACTCAATCAGATACAAAAGTCATCGTATGCGTAAAGCGTAATTATTCTAATACGAGGGACAATATTTATGTATTGAGAATAGAAAGAATAAACAAATGAATTTGATGAAAAATACTTTTATTGCTTTTCAAAATAATCGCCTTTAAGATGTATACACTTTTGCATGCGATTGAACCACCCTTCAAAGCACTTTATTCAGTCAGAAGATGGTAGCTCTAAAACATGCGTTTTGAAGGCCTCAACCGCTTCTTCGGGCGATGAAAATCGTTGTCTACGCAGTTTATCTTTAATTACTGGAAACAAGAAGAAGTCATTGGGTGTCAAGTCGGGGCTGTAAGGCGGATGACCCATCAGTTTGATCTTTTGTGTGTCCAAATACTCGTTTGTTGCATGTGATGTGTGTGAGCTCGCATTGTCATGATGTAAAATGATTCGTCGTTTTGGGTTGGTTTCTCTCAATTTACCGAAAACTTCTGGCAAACAAATTGTCGTATACTACGCTGAATTAACAGTCTTTTAATTTTCGAGAGCCACAGTTGCCACAGGACCGGTTTTCGTGAGGAAAAAAACCACCATTAGCGTCTTAACGCTTCGAGAACGAACAACTTTTGTTAGCTTTGCTTCACATTAAAACACTCAAACTACCGACTGGCCTTTTCCTTTTGCCTCATACGCAAAAATCCACGACTAATATTGTACACTGCTTTGGATGTACCACATTTGTATTTTGAAATCATTTTACGGCACCAATCGACACGAGCATTTTTTGAGCATCTGTCAACAAATGTGGAATCCAACGCGCACACAGCTTCCGAATACACAAATGTTCGTGCAAAATCTTATGTATGCTGGTCATACTAATGCTTAAACATCTCTCGATTTCTTGACGAGTCATATCACGATCTTTTCCAATTAGTTTTCGCACTGCATCGATATTTTCCGGCGCAACAACCGATTTTGGACGACCTTCTTGAACTTCGTCCGTGAACGAACTACGTCCACGTTTGAATTCAGTGTACCAGCGATATACAGTGGCTGTGGATGGCACTTCATCGCCAAAAGTTGAATTCAGTTGATTGATGCATTGTTCTTGAGTTAGACCACATTGAAAGTCGTAATAAATCATAGCTCAAAAATTTTCGTGAGTTAATTCCATATTTTGGATGAGATGAAATTTTAAACACTGCAAAAAACACAAATAGTGCTCGCACGTCAAAACATTCTGAGTACCTGTAACCTCAAAAATGTCAAACTTTACGATGGCAATTTCAGATTTCACATGGCAATACCGGTGTTGCCAGTTCTCAATACATAAATAGTGTCGCTCGTACTAGTTCATTATTGTGTTTTTACAGCTTAGTAACCCACTACATGGTAGTGTATTTTATGCCTGTGGGGGCATAAGATGCACTTTATTGCCCGCACGGGTATAAAGACACTAAAGAAACCATAAGGAGTTCTGAGAAAATGTTTTAGCGAGATCATCGAAGTATCCAAGCAGCACAGTTTCATTAATAAGTTCTGCAGTTTTCTGCCATTCAACTTAATAATTTGTCACATTATTTATCGTAGACCTTTCTCGATTTGTTTTGATAAGTTTTGTGTTACTTTTTCCGGTGTTTTTCAATTTTGTCAGGAATTTTATACATTTTTCCTGCATTTTGACTTTTTAAGTTTAACAACTAACAAAATTTGTCTACGCTTACAAGTAGCAACGATAGTGGCCCCTATTATAAAATGAAAACGAAATTAAATTTTAAAACCTTGCTTAATATTATCTATATTCTAGAAGCAATGACGAACTAGTATGACATAAAAAGCTGTATGTACCTCGGGTATCAATAGTTCCTTATGCCCTCGGGCGACTTACAAATCATCGAACCAGAGGCCTTCGGGCTTATAACATCGTCGCCCTTGGGGTATAAAAATCTACTTGATACACTTGTTACATAAATAACTATTATTATACAGGGTGTCCAGTAACTCTCCTACTGTGGATGGCGCTTCATCGTCAAAAGTTGAATTCAGTTGATTGATGCATTGTTCTTGAGTTAAACCACGTCGAAAATCATAGCTCGAAAATTTTCGCGAGTTATTCCATATTTTGGCTGAGATGAAATTTTAAACACTGCAAAAAAAAAATAGTGCTCGCACGTCAAAACGTTTTGAGTGCCTATAACCTCAAAACTGTCAAACTTTACGATGGCAACTTCAGATTTCACCTGGCAATACTAGTGTTGCCAGTTTTCAATACATAATGTGCTCGTATCAATTTTTTTTAGATTTTTTATAGATATTTATAAATATATTTTATTTTCACACATGAATACAGGGTAGTTTGCAAAAATACATAAATCCTGCATTATTAATACACAGACTATATTATCAGTGACCAAAATCAAATATCTGCAAGTCATCGTTAACGAATTCGTCAACTCTGTAATAACAGAGTCCAACAAGCAAGGAAAACGAAAGTGATTTAAATTTTGCTAGTGAATTTGAAGATTTAAGAGTGATTGGTAGTTTGTTGTAATAAAAATGGAGCTGTGTATATGAATGATTTTTGACAGTGAATTATTTAGGTGTTTGTATATAGATGGCTGCAGCATGTCTCGTACTATGATTATGTAGTGTATATGCATCATTGAAATTTATTCTACTTTTATAGAATAGATGAGTGATTCACATATGTAAAATGATGCTAAGGTGAGTGTTTGCGCCACATTTTATTTTAGAATCATTAAAATTTATTTTCAATTTGCTTTAATTAGTTAAGAAAAATTATTGAATGCATATTTTTCGAAATTGTAAAACAACAATCGAAAGAAGTTAGTTGGCAGTCAAAGTAGCAATCATTCAGATCGCGGATAAGAATTATAGAACTATTTGTTTATTTTTTTATGTATTGTTTCCTTGGATTGAGTGAATAGTTGGTGCTTATCCTGTAGTTAGTGTATGGATAATCGAGTGATTCCTTTGTTACATGTCCTTGCCTTAATCATGACATATCAAGAGGTCGACTACAGATGATAAGTAAATATTGTTTGATTAATTTGGTATAGAATTTGTTCAGTCCAATAACAAAGATTGGAAACAATAGCATTAGTCGTACATACCAGCGTAAATAAAATTGGTTCTTCGAGCTGAATTTTGCATATTCGGGGGTGTTAAAATTATCAACATTATTTGACATTAATTTGGCCTATTATATATTGTTTCAATTGAAAGTTTTTAAGCGCGATTGATCGTTTTCTGGTTTGAATGTGTAGATAATTTAGCATAAACTCAAATTTATTATTAACAACTGATTATAATTGGAATAAAGAATAGAGTAGTTTGTTTGTATTTTTATATAAGCAAACAATTGTTTCATTTGGAAAATAATTAGAATCAATAATTTAAATCTAGAATTATTCTTTAAAAACAAATAGTAACAATTAATGCCTGTTAAAAAAGTTGATGTTGAGAGGCAGCTCAGAGTGTTTGTTGCAAAAAGAAAAGTAATTTTTGAGAATTCAAAACTTATTGATTTTAGTCGATTGAAAACACTCTAAAAAATGTTGTTATCAAGTTAGAATTATTAGAAGGCACGCAAAATGAATACTTAAAAATTATTGAAACAATTAATGAACTTGAGTTGCAAATCGATGATGAGTTGTGTCCAAGCACAGGAAGCTATTTATGACATGTACTGTAACATTTTAGTAGCAGCAAAAGTAATGTAAAAATCAATTCGACTAATCACCAGACTGTATGTTACACCATATTACGTCATCCTTGCCCAAATTGTCGTTGCCTTCCTTTTCATGTAATCTTCAGGAATGGCCAACTTTCTTATGTTTAAAAAGTCGTATCCATTCTAACAATAAATTAAGTGACGTAGGGCAGCATTCCAGGAAAGCTAAAAGCATTTGTGTTGGATTGCCTCCCATTGGGTCTAATTATAAAATCATTTGGGACGCTCTTAAGAAATATCAAAATCTTCGTGTTTTAGCAAAATAGTTATTTGGAGCAAATATTAGAATTTAAACCAACACAATCTGGTTTTTCTAATAATTTGAATAATATTTTGGAAAAAAGCGATTTAGCATTTAAGGCATTACAAAACTCGAAATTGAGGATTTGTTGGTATTCACATACGCCTACTTATTATGGAGTAAATTAGATTCTGAAACCAGAATAACTTTTTAAAATATCTGTAGAAAGTCAGATATTTTGACGTATAAGAAGGTTGTTGAATATATCAATGGACGAGTGCAAGCTTCTGCCATGCCTGCCAATTTCGATTAAAACTGCTGTATCGTCTTCCTCCAAAGCCAAACCTCAATTATTCTTTGTTAAAAGCAATAATAGTTCTCATAAACGCAGCGTCTGTCAATCAAATCAGCATCATTTAACGCAATGTAATACATATTTGGAAAAATTACCGTTAGAAAGGTGCAATATTGTTAAAGATAAGGGGTTATGTATTAATTGCTTTGGAAATCATGAGGTAATTTTTTGTAAAAGCGCGGGGTTGTGCAAATTTCGTAAATATAAACATAAAAGTTTAGTTCATTTTGTGACGACTTCTTAGAAAAGAGCGATTGGTGAAGATATTGAAAGCAAAAATAGTTTTGAAACAAGTTGGATATTGAAAGCAGTCAGTCATCGAATGGGATGGAGTAAAAATGGATACGGTAGATTTGAAACTAGTACTTCTGCGTTTTGTGCAACTGTTGGCACAGTTGTGAACCAGGGTTAAGTCAGCTTATTATCAACTGTAGCTGTATATATCTTTGATAAAATGGAAAATTGGCATAGATATATTTTTATTAGATTCCGCCAGTGAAGCTAATTTTTTTGACCACCACGTGTGCAGAAATGCTGCATTTAGATGTAAATCCATGTAATTGGTCCATTAAGGGCATGGGTAGTTGTAGTAGCTTAGTTCAAAGAACGTCAACGGCAATTGTGGTTTCTCGTTTCGATTCTAAGATTGGTTATTCGTAAGATATTTTATTAGTTAAAAATATAGCAGATCGATTGCCGAATTATAAAATTCCTGATACATTCTTAAAGATTTTTCTCATTTGCCCCTAGCCGATGATATACTCAATATACCCAATCCAATAGACAGGAATTTTGGTGCAACCTTATTTTCCTTATTATTGGGTACTTGAAAAGTTTCTGGTTAAGTGCATTTGCCGATTGCAATTGAAACCAAGTTAGGTTATATAATTATGGGAGCAATTCCTATACTTACTTCAAAATCTACTACACTTAAATCGCTTTCACATTAGAGTTTCAACTTTTCATTAGAGAAATTAGTGAGTAAATTTTGGGAATTAGAAGTATTTATTTTGATAATTTGGTGTTTGGAAAAATGTATTCAACCACCGGTCAGTGAGAACTTTCGGGACGTTAGGTGGTAATGCTACGGTATAAATTTAGGCTTCGACATTAGGAAAATTTTACTTACCCTACTGCCTTCAAGCGATTATGTCCTTAGAGTAAAAATTCGATAAATCTCCTGAATTAAAGGAGAAATATAGTGTAATTTTTAAAGAATATTTGCACAATGGATAGATGTCCCTACTGGCAGAGTCTACCATCTGTCCCTAATTACTATATTTCGCACCACGCTGAATATAAATTAAATTCAGTGCCTACACCAACTCGTTGCGTATTTGGTGCACGTTGTAAGGCCACTTCCAATGTCTTTTTAAATTGTTTGTTACACAGCGGTCCTAAGTTGCAGTCCAATGTCATCAACCTATTCTTAAATTTTCGTTTATTTTCAGTTGCATTTACAGCCAATATTCGTCAAATATATATCAGAATTGGTATGTATCCTGATTACAGGCGATTAGAACAAATACTCGTATTTCTAAATAGGAAAAGATCTCGACTTATTTTTTAAATACAATTATTTTTGGGATTAAAAGTATCTCCGTTTTTAGCGCTCAGGACATTGAAACAATTAGCAAAAGATGAATCTCATAATTATCCATTAGCTTTCGAAATTGTTCAGCGTGATTTTTTTAAGGATGATTTAGTTTCCGGCGTGAGCTCAATAGACCAATGCGGAGGTGCTATATTTGCAGTTAAATAAAATTATTTGAATCAGGACAGTTTCAATTAACACAGTGAACTGTAAACTGCAAAATTGCTTAAAGAATTTCCAAAAATACTTAACTTCGATGCCGATAGTTTGCAGGTTTTAGGAGTTCAATGGTATCCAAACTTAGATATTTTTGCTTTTAGTAAGTATACAACCAGAATTTCGAGATTGTACTCAACATTATTAAGTCTTCAGTTCTGGAACTGGTTAGACGCGTACCTCCATTGTTTCCTATTCTAAGCTAACCTACTTTTTTTTCTGAAATTCCCTCAGTCTGAATCTTTCACTATCTGCGTGCAATAGTCTGATCTAGGTCTACATCTACTTCTCTTTTTTCCTATATTTGCTTGTAATATAGCCCGCACTATTCCCCAAAAATGTCCTAGAACGTGTCCTGTCCCTTCTATTTCACCTATTGTTTGTAGTTTTCCCCTACTATTTCTATAACTTCTTTCTTATTAACTTTGTCTGTTCATGCTATCATCATTATACATATGAAGCATAACATATCAAAAGGCTTGTTATTTTTCCCGACTGCTTTTCCTACTGTCCCTATTTCATAGATGTACAGTGCTGTACTCCACTCATATGCTTTCAACAATTTTTCCTTGTTTCTATGTTTTTGTTTTCGGACATAGTCGCTGCTCTTTCTTGTTAGATACAGCTCGGTACTCCTTCTATTGTTATGTAAATATATACCCTATTTTACCGATATTCAGTGGTATTTAAAGGAGGTTAAGCAACCTGTGGCTACCAACATATCCCAACACTTAAACATTTGTCGAATTAATAGTTTTCCAATAAATCCTTTAGCACAATCAAGATTAGTAGTAAAATATTCTAAAACCAACACCTTCAGTTGTTTATAATAATCATCAGGTTTAAGTGCAATTACTCTTTCGTTATTAGGTTTTCCGTCTTGGAGCTGGTTGGACGAGTACCTCCATTGATTTCTATTCTGAGCTAGCCTACACATTTCGTTGAAAAACCCACAGACTACATCTTTCACCATCTGGATGCAATAGTCTAACCTAGGTCAACTTCTATCTTTTTTTCCTATCTGCTTCTAATACATTTCGTACTATTCTCTCATGCCTTATTATGTGACCAATCATTCTATCTCTCCTATTTTTTACCGTTTTCCACATATTTCTTTCTTCTCTTACCATTTCTAGAACCTCGTTGTTCTTAACTTTGTCTGTCTATGATATTTTCATCATCATTTCAAAGGCTTCTATCTATTTTTTTCTGCTTTTCCAACTGTCCAAGTTTCGCACACGTACAGTTCTATGCTCCACACATATGCCTTCCAGCAATCTTTTCCTTGTTTCTATGCTTGTTGTCTTTGAACACAGTAATTGATTTTACTTGCTAAATGCAGCACGACCTTGTGCTAATCTTTGTTTTATATCTTTTGCGCTTTTTCCATCTTGCGGTGTTTGGCTTGCTAGGTAGCAGAAATTCTTAACCTCTTGTAAGTTCTCGTTTCCTATTTGTATTCTAGTTTTTGATTTATTTTCCCCTCCTTTGCATACTAGTACTTTAGTTTTATTTATGTTAATTTCCATACCGTCTCTCTGCTAGAACTGTTTCCATTTCATTAAGAGCTGTTTTTAACTCTTCCTTGTTAGATCCTAATCACCTATATCACCTGCAAGCCTAAGCATATCAATCTTTTGTCCTCGCATAATAATTTCAAATGTCTTTCTGCATTTGGCAATATTCATTGCCTCTTCGATGAACAATTTAAAAATTAACGGGATAGGGCTCTACGTTCCTGCTCTAATTCTATTACCGGGACTTGCTCTTTCTATAAGCTATGTACAATTCGTCTATCTCTATAACCCCTTCCGATCCTTTTTAGTACTTCGAACACTTTTTTCCAATTTTACATTATTAAATGTTTTTTCCAAATCTACAAAGCTTATACACACGCTTTCTCCTTTTTCTATTGTCTTCTCCATTATCACTCTCAGAACCAAAATAGCCTCCAGTGTTCCCCTGTTTCGTATAAACCAATATTGATCTTCTCCTTCTACGTCTTCAACGGTTTTTCCATCCGTCTTTGTATAATTCTAGTTAATATTTTTAACATGTGTGCTGTAATAAAACTTATTGTACTAAAATGAATATATTATCTACTGTGGTCCGATTATTTGATCCGTTAGGATTTCTATCCCCTGTGACGTCAATTAAATTGTTCATTAAACGATTATAGAGCCTTAAATTAAATTGGGATGAATTTCCCGAAGTTGATATTCCAAGTCAATGTTAACAACTTCAAAGGAAACTAGTACTTTTGAGGGACTTCACAATCCCTCGCCAGTTTGGGGTTACAATGGAATCAAAAACATTTTGATTGGCTTTAGTGACGCTTGCATTAATTCATTTGGAACGGTAACGTATCTTAAAACTATTTCTTCAAACGAGGATGTTTCGATAAATTTAATTTGTTCTAAAAGTAAAGTAGCGTCTATGCGCGTTCAATCAAACCTAGATTAAAATTGTGCGCTGTAGTTTTGATAGCTAAATTATTCATGTCATCGCGCGTTAATATCGACGAAGTGTATGACTTTTCCGACTCAACAGTAGCTCTAAGTTGGATCACAGCCCCTCCTCATTAATAACAAATATTTGTGTCTCATCGAGTAGCAAAAATACAACATTTGGTGTCGCCTAACAATTGGTTCCATATAAGGGTAATCAAAATATTAGTGACTGTTTGTCTAGAGGAATAAAACCTTCGCAATTTATTAATAAAACTTGGATAAGGGACCCCGATTTATTTGCTCGCTATTCTACTTAGCCCAAGTTGCTTCGTTCTATAGTGTATTGTTAAGGTTTCTTAAAATTTTGTCCCCATCGGGAATAATTGTAGCTTCTGATTTGTAAATGGCCGAATTAGTATCAACTGAAACTGTGCAAAAATGGCATTTTAAGGTTGAGTTTTCGTTATAAGAAAATGTGAAGCCTATTTTCCTAGGTATCGGGCTTTAAGTTGTTTCCTGTAAAATAGTATGACAAGAGTAGAGGAAGATTAGAAAATTCTCTTCTAAAATTTCGCCAATAATATTCACTTTTTTTTACCAAAAAACGATAACATTGTAGATATTTTAATTTATGACTATCATCGACAGAATTTACACACAGGCCCTTCATTGGTTTGGACTATTTTACGACATAATTATTGGATAGTTGGAGCGTGAAATGCCGTGCGATAGCGTTTACAAAAATGCAATCATTGTTTTGAATGCAGTCTTAGAGGATTTTCCCAATACTGGCAAATCTTTCCGCTATAAGAGTAACTGAAGCAGAACCTGCACGTCAGTGTGGATTTTGGAGGACCATTTTACATTACATTGGCTAGGAAACGAAGTGTCAAAAACCAGAAAGCCTTTAGTATATCTGTCAATAAAGGCCCTACACATAGAACTCGTGTCCTGTTAATCTACTGATTTATTTTTGGCTGCATTTAAATGGTTTTTATCACGTCGAGGGGCGTGTTCGACTACCTATTACAATAATGCCACCAATTTTATTGGTGCCAAGAATTAGTTAGATAAACTGTATAGTTTAATGAATCCTGAAGAGTACAAATGTGTTCTCAATAATGAATGTATGGCTCAAAAAATAGTACGGAAATTTCAATCGTCGTAAATAAACGGTTGTTAAAACGCATTTGTATAAGGTCATAGGTTTTAGATTTTATCCTATGAGGAATTAAATATAGTTTTTGACCAAATCGAGGCATTTGTTAAATTCTCGAGCGTTACTATGATTTAGCAGTGATTCTGCTGACCAAATCCCTTTAATCCCCCGCTCATTTTTTGACTCCTACTCTACTGGCATCGTTACCTGCCCTAGAGCAACCAAATATTGAAATTTTCAACCAGATAATACACCCCCTCTTTAATGGTCGGTTGGTATACTCGATGAATTACTTCCGCAAACTAGACGGTATTTAGCTAGCTGGAATTTATGAAAGACCGGTAGTGTAAATTATTCCCACAGCTTATACAATAAATTTGATTTAGCAATAATAAATACTTAAGTTAATTTAAATGATATATTTTTAATTTTCCATTTTTTAGTGGATCTGAAAAATATTTTTCAGGTTGAAGGGTATGTTCGTGCCACATTTTATTTTAGAATCATTAAAATCTATTTTTAATTTGGTTTAATTAGATAAAGAAAATTATTGTCTGCACACTTTTTGAACAACAAATGAAATATTACCACATTTTATGTCACTGAGTATTAAGCAACAACGTAACTATCTATAACCATCAACAATCGAAGGAAGTCAGTTGACAGTCAAACTAGCAACCATCGGATCGCGGGTAAGAATTATAGAACTAATTCTTTATGTGTTTAAAGTATTATTTCCTTGGTTTAAGTGATTAGTTGGTGCTTATCCTGTAGTCGGTGTACGAAAAATCGAGTAATTCCTTTGTTACCTATTCCTTAACCTTAAACATGACATATCAAGAAGACGGCTACAGGTGGTAAGTCGATAGTGTTTGATTAGTTTGGTATAGAATTTGTACAGTCCAACAACAAAGAGCCTTGGAAACAATAGTATTAGTCATGCCAGCGTAAATAGTGAATATTTCTAGTTTTTAATAAGGAAACCAGCAATGTGGGTTCTTTTTCTATGTTGCAAATAATTCTAATTAGCTATTTTTTGCAGTTTAAATGTCATAAAAAACATGATATCGATGCATTTTTCCAGAAAAGGATTCTGTTGAGTGCAATATATTTAGCTTTATAATGAAAGAGTTTGGTTTCTATCAATCGCTATAATCAGATTGTACCATCTACAAACGCCTTGATTCTAGCGCACTAACCTTCTTTCTCAAGAAACAGTATTAAGTTATCGGTGTAAAGTGTAGGCTGAAGGCTAGGGAGCATAAAGCGCTTTATAAATTTATACTATTAGATTATACTCTCAATAAATACAAAAAATTATATACAGTCAGATGAGTACATGTGTTATTTATTAACCTTGCTACTTATCAAGAAACAATTACTGCAATGGATCTTCGAGCCGGATTTGGATTGGCAATAACATGCTTCGAAATTTTGTTTTCTCTGAAACTCCATCGAAACCCAGGACCGGAATCGTTGCAGATACAAAATCCAACTCGTTTTTGTTGACAATGCTCCATAACTTTCACGTTACTGATATATCACACCCACGTTCTTTCTTTCGTGTCTGAAAACCTGTCTTCTTTCACTAACAGTGCCGGGTATAAATACCGCACGTTAATTATCGTACATATTTCCAACGACCGATTCTTGCGCGTAGATTGGATTCTCAAGTTTTTGTCGTATTTAATAATTTGATCTAATCTATCTTCTACTATCCGTAGGATTTTATAAATTTAACGTCCCAAGATTTATTGCATGTTATTTTCGCTTTGCGATGTGCTTCCAAACTGTTCGATATTCGAGATCAATATCGTTTTGTGCGAACAAACGCTCAATTCATTTCCAGGATTTTACATTGCAATGCCAAAGGCGTGCGTCATTAGTTACGCTTCCAATGCATTTTTTATGTCTGTTTTATGAGTGTGTCGTGTTTTTGAGGTGTACCTTGCGATAACTACGGTATCTTGAACTCGTGTGAATTTGTACAAATAAATTTATTGTGAACGGTTATTTCCAGGCTTCTATCTGTAGTTTTTGAATTTAATACAATGCAGCGTAAAGCACCGATATTTATTACCGTTTGTATTTAATATACTGGGTGCTTTCCTACTTCCATTTTAATTCATAAGTTAATATTACATTGAAATATCACGTTATTAAATGTAAACTACTAAATTTTTTTATTTTTCAAGAGGTTTTCTTGCTAAAAGCTGAATTCAATAATTGAAATTTAATAAATTTTTTCGATTAGCTAATATTTCCTTAAATAACGTGCCAGCGTTGCAAACGTTATCGATTTGCTGAGTGCAAAATTAATAAAAACAAGAAAGTTGTTGGCAATTCCTCAAAAAGACTATTTGGGTATCCAGTCGACACTCTTTGCCATTGTTGGGTCTTATCATGGCAGGAGTTGTAAAATTGTTATGCGAGTCTGTGATATGGGAGGCACAAGTGTCTCAATAACAACTCACTACTTTTGTTTTGATCCTAATGAGACTTAATAAGGGGGTGAAACACGTGTGGCTTTCTTGAGGCATTTGTTGAAAGTTTTGAAGTTCTGCAATTAGTTATCCCCAATTATGAACTTTAATATTCTACATAATTAAGCTTGGGCCTCGTATATGCGATTCAATTTTCCAGGCGTTTATTTTTTATAGCAAACATGTTGTTTTAATTTTTATTTAAGCTTTATATACATATATTGTTCTATACGTATCCTACATATTAAATCTTTAATGTGTAAGTCAATCAATAGCAACGGAAAATAACTAATTCCACACAATAAGTGTCAGCCTTCTTGTAAATTATGAATCATCATGACCATGGAGGTTAATTTAATTTATTATTACGCCAACTTACGGTTAACGGTAAAATTATTAAATTATTGCAAATCGGTTCTTCTATAGCACCTTACTAGATCCATTAGTAAGTAACAGTGTAATAAATTTAGATGCACCAAAGTACGCCTTCGTATTCGTAATATTCATATTGTAACAACCAGCCGTGCCTATGTGGATGACAAAGCAAATTCTTATCCAAAAGACTACAAGAATGATTTGTTAAAGTCATTCGGAATTGGAAATGATATTAATTTATTAATTAAAGAATAAGGTCTTAATATCGTTTTATCGTCTAGCATGTAAGTCGTTATTGAACTATTTCAAACATACTTTGAGATGACAATAGGATCTTTAATTTCTCAGTTCACATAACACTTTAAAAAATTATTTGTCATCTAATCTTAGTGAAAACCCAATAGAATACTATCATTAAAGTGCACATTTTGTATTTTGCTCTAATTCTTTTTGTCTCGTATTCCTGGATGTGTGCGGATGAGAACGGACGGACTGAAATTTTGAAAATGCCCCTTTTGGTGGCCAAAATACTGTTCTCCACACAAGAAGCATTTTTGAAAGAAAATAAAAAGATACTATTTTGGCTGCCAAAAGTATCTTCAAAAATTTAGACTATCTATTCTCATCAACATATGCACAGGAACACGATACAGAAAAAGTAACAGCACCAGTACGGAAGGAAGTATTTCTCAAAAAACTTGTCCAACACGCAGAAATACATATAGACACTAAAATAGAACATTTTTCAAAAATATAGCCTGTTTATTTTCATCTATACACACTCAGGAACACAATGTAAACAGTATGATAACAAGGAACAGTATATATAAAAGTTACAGCGCCTATACGGACAAAACCAAGTCTTATAAAGAATGTTTTCTCTTTTGCTTTAACTTTCTATGTGCTGTTTCTTATTATAATTCTTTTTGTAACGTATTCCTGGGTGTACGTGGATGAAAGTGGACTGACTGAATTTTTGAAAAACCCCCTTGTCAGCCACAATACTGTTCCTAACAAAAGGAAACATTCTTAAAAAAATTAAAGGACGTTATTTTGGCTGCCAAGGGTATTTTCCAAAATTCAGCCTATCCATTATTATCTACACGTGCATAGAAATATGATACAAAAAAATTAGAACAATAAACAATACACAAAGAAGTTACAGCGCCCGCACGGAAGAAATATGTCTCAAAAACTTGTCCAACATGCAAAAATACGCACACACCGTCCGCGAAGAAACTGTTCTTCAAAAACTTGTCCAACATACAAAAATACATACGGACACCAAAATAAAACATTTTTCAAAAATTCAGCTTGTTCATTTTAATCTACACACGCCCAGGAACACAATACAAAAAGTATTAGAGCAAAGAAGAGTATACACAAAAGTAACAGCGCCCACACGGACGAAATCAAGTCTTATAAAAAATGTTTTCTCCTTTGCGGACGGTTTAATTTCTGTGTTCTGTTTTATGTTCTAATTCTTTGTGTATTGTGTTCCTTGGTGTAGGTGGATAAAAATGGACTGGCTGAATTTTAGAAAATGCCCCTTGGCAGCCACAGTTCTGTTCCTCACAGAAGAAAGTTTTCTTAAAAAATAATAAAAGAATATTATTTTGGCTGCTAAGGGCATTTGCATAAACTCAACCTGTCTATTTTCACCTAAATACACTTAGGAACACGATTCAGAAAGAATTAGAACAATAAACAGTACACAAAAAATTACAGCGCCCGTACAGAAGAAAATATTCTTCAACAACTTGTCTAATATGCAAAATTACATACACAGCGGCTGCACAGAAAAAAATATTATACAAAAACTTTTTCTACATGTTAAAATATACAGGGACATCCAAATAAAACATTTTTCCAAATCTTAGCTTGTTCATTTTCATTTATACACGCCCAGGAACACAAACAAAAAAGTATCAGAACAAAGAACGGTATACACAATAGTTAGAGCGCTTGCACGGAAAAAATCAAGCCTTATAAAGAATGTGTTTTCCTTTGCGGACGCAGTAACTTTTTGTATTTTGTTTTTTGTTCTAATTCTTTATGTATTATGCCTCTTTGTGTAGGTGGATAAAGATAGAATTTTTGAAAATGCACCCTTGGCAGCCACGATTCTGTTCCTCACAAAAGAAAGCATTCGTAAAAAATAATAAAAGAAAGTTATTTTGGTTACCAAGGGCATTTTCACAAATTCAATCTGTCCATTCTCACCTATACATACATAGGAACACGATGCAGAAAGTACTAGAACAATAAACAATACATAAGAAGATTTACAGAGTTCGCACAGATGTAATTGTTCTTCAAAAACGTGTGAAACATGTTAAAATACACACAGACGCCACAATAAAACATTTATTTTTAAATTTAGCCTGTCCATCCCCAGCTACACACGCAGAAATACAATACAAAACGGATCAAAACAAAAAACAACATACAAAGAAGTTACAGCCTCGGTACGGAAAAAATCAAGTGTTATAGAGAATGTATTCATCCTTTGCGGGCGCTGTAACTTTTTTGTATCTTGTTTTTGGTCTAATTCTTTTTGTATTGTATTTCTGAGTGTATGTGGATAAAAATGAATTGGATGAATTTAAAAAATGCCCCCTTGGCAGCCACAATACTGTTCCTAACAGAAGGTAACATTCTTAAAGAATAATAGAAGGACATTGTTTTGGCTGCCAAGGGTATTTTTAAAAATTCAACCTATCAATTCTCATCTACACGTGCATAGAAATACGATATAAAAAAATTAGACAAATAAACAATACACAAAAAATTACAGCGCCCGCACGAAAGAAAATATTTTCAAAAACTTTTCCAACAAGCAAAAATACACACAAGACGCCCGAACAGAAGGAAATATTCAAAAACTTGTCCTACATACATAAATATACACGGATACCAAAATAAAACATTTTTGAAAAATACAGAAAGAAGCTTTCTTAAAAAATAATAAAACAATATTGTTTTGGCTGTCAAGGCCTTTTCCACAAATTCAACCTACATAATAGTACAAAATGTTACATATAAAAAGTTAACACTAAAAAGTCTACGAGCCATCTCATTAGTAGACGCTAATACTGAGATCATTTCTTTTCTCAAACCTCTACGTTAATTGCTACGTTTATTAAACATACTAATGGTAATTGGGTATAATAAAATTTTAAAAACACAATAAAATTATATACTTATAAAGAAAATATTAAAATATTTATAAATTGGTTCTTTTGGGCTATTTTGAAGCAAATGTGTAACGCGTCGGAGTTACATTATATAGAAACTGGATGCAAAAGGAAGAAAATCAATCATAAACAGACAAAATTAATATTGATGCATCCTGTATATTCTGATTTTATGTATAGTGACGTTCAGTAAGTAAGACTTTTCAATCAAATTCTAGTTTTATTATATGTAATTAACTTGAAAACCACAAAGTCTTGTTTTATTTATTTGAATACATATTGGAACTAAATTTAGGTTTACAAATTACCATAAAACCACAAATAAAATAAACACAATATTTATTACAGTAAATTTTCATAACAGGAAAATGTCATTTGAAGAACGCTTTTAAAATAAAAAAATAAATAACCGTTGTATCATTAATAGGCACACTCCATGTTAGAAGTATCTCAAGTATAGAACAGCTTATTAAAAATTTTTGTTAAATGAAGTAGCGTTAATCTTATGTAGTTTCAGCCAACTAAACCCCAGACTATATCAGAAATATCATACAATGTAGTAATTACATAAAACACTAAAACCCAGTAATATCAGGATGCAGATAATTTAATCATTTCATACAATACAATGTATTCATTAATTTTGCTGAAAACATTTACACGTGACGCTAACATAATTAAACCATATGTTCACGTGCAATAGGAATGTTATACAATGAAATAACCCCTTCTTGAACGCAAGAAGGAGTAGGGAAAAGACAAACGATAGATAGTGGGCAGAGATAATTAAATTAATTATTTGTAAGTCATGAATAAGAACAGATGTGAGGCCGTTAACTTGGTCAGTTTAGTCGAGCACATCCCATGAGTTATGAAGTAATAATCGGGTGTTAACATAGTGAGATCCCGCGGATTTTTGACAGATTCACAACATTGACGAATTTGGACTATTTAATTCCTAACAATAATCCTATTGTAGATAAACACCCGCTAACAGATAAATTTACTTTTGACTAAAATGGAAATTTTTGTTTGTCCGGAAAAGCGTAAACTGTAAGTTATAAGTTGGTTAGAAATTGTTGTGTTTTTTTTTGTATTGTGGCATAAATGCATGATGTTTCATGTTGTAAAATATTGATAAACTTATACAACGTCCGCTCTTAGTTAAAGTATAGTGATAAAATATTAGATATATAAAATCTGGACATTGCAAATTATAATTGAAAATTAGAGATGTGTTGTAAATTCTTGTAATTAAATCACCAAGCTTACTGTTACTTGAGAATGAACTGAATGTGAAATTTTACCATTCTGTGTGTGTGTGTGTGTGCGTGTCTGTGTGTTGTGTGTGTGTGTGTGCGTGTGTGTGTGTGATTGTGTGTGTGTGTGTGTGTGTGTGTGTATTTGTTTACAAGAATATCAGTATGTCGCTGATGTTTACATTGATGCAAGTAATTTAAAATTGTTGTATGTATACCTGTTTATAGGAAAATGGGATAATGTTATATTAAAATAAATTTGAGTTATGTAGTAAGTTGAAATTAGCTGTTTTATTTGTTCAACTTCAGGTAGAATTCTATAAAACAGACCCCATTTCACCAGAAGATTAAGGTAATTAAAATCCCTAAAGATTACTTGTCGTCCACAGGATTATTAGATCGAACGACTTGGTGCCCATAAATTTGACAGTTTAAAAGTTTTTCAAGGTAAGTGTTATTGGTAACGTATCTTGAAATTGCACTTGGTAAGTTCTTTATTGCTATTTTTTGTTTTGTCTATAGGGATTCATTCCTCCACCACCGTAGTTAGTTGTTGCATCATCAATTTGTTACAAGATTCCCGCCCTTTTGGGCAATGGGCAATTTCAAATAAAAAAATTTAGCACTTCATTTGCCCGTAACATCTTCTAAAATTCCGCTCTTATCTACTTTGTCACAAATTTTGCTTTTTACTGCGTTTATTGACAGTTTAACTGATCATTTTTGGGAAATTGTTGACCCTAAAATACGTTTTTATTAACTTCAGATTAGTAAACGAATCTTCGCAACTCGCAACTGAAAGTGGTAGTGTTAAAATAACTCTAATTGCAGTAATCAAATTAATAAAAACGCTCTCTAAATAATTTTTATAAATATATTGCAACATTTTTGTATAACTCGTATCTTTATCAAGATAGTTCTCAAAATCTGAATTTCATTCTACAAACCTGACGCTACTAGAAAATCTTCGAGGAACAGCTTAACATATATGCCCGTCAGAACCATTTTACACTTACAATTTAATAACTATTTATAAAATAACCGAGACCAGATTTAGGAAACCAAAGGAATTTCTTTAATTTTATACAAAATATAATAGATTTACTAGACATAAGAGGTGGAAGCTTCAATATCTAGAAATCGAAAAAAGCATGTTACGAGTTAAATCACTAAACATGTAATAAAGTCGTGTGGTTAAAATATTTCATGCTACTTGTCAAACAAAAACATATTTCAGAACCCGGGGTGGTAGCAAACGTTAATAATTGAGTGGACAAGAAAAACAAAAAATATTACTTTAAAATTATACTTTGGTCAGTTGGTATTTCATCTGTAGATTCATGAGTAAATAACCTTTTTTTGAGTACTTTTAAATTCCGGGGAAATTTCAAATGTCAATCCTAAATCTTTTGCCGTTTCAAGGATGACTTCAAAATTTGTGTATTTCACTAGGTTATTTAAAGCCTCAAATGATTCATTTATGCTTGGAAGTGGATTTTGAAGCATTTTACTAACTACATTTACTCTACTTAATATTTCATACCAAATTATGGGTAAGCATAAGAATGCAAAATCGTTAAATTTTAGCGCAAATTCTATGCATCTTTGGGGTGTCGACTGGTTCTTGGAGAAATTTGGCGTCTTCGTTCTGGTATAGCGGTAGGGTGTTGTAACGGAATAGGTAACCATGCAAGGAAAAAGCGAGGGTGACAACTACTCAGCACACACGCTTCTACCAAGAAAATCTGCTTAACTTGACCGTACAGTTTAAAAGTCCCTAAATCTTCTATCTCACGCACGGTTCATTACTGTCCCACGCTTCCAAAGAACGCAAACATAGTACTTTCGGTTTGATAGGCAGGAAGTTCAGCGACGTCTGCTCATCTTAATGATGCCAAAGATACACTAAAGGATCATTATGTATTTTTCGGGACTATACAAGTATAAATGTAGATATTTGCGAATGAAGAAAAGATCGTTATATATCAATATAAGAATGACATCTTGCAATCGAGGCAAAACCACAAAAAAAGAAGAACAAAAAGAAAAAGCCCCTTTGTAGTAAAAGTTCAGATGTTACTGACACCTTAAAACACAATTTACGCAATAATTTAGCTTGTTGTCTTTAAGCGCCACCTGATTTTTAAGTCAGCACAATAAATCAAGAAACGGAAAAAGTAGTAGATTGACAGACTACTAATTTATTTTCCCCTAACTGCAATCACTAATCGCAACCAATTTGTCTGAGAGTATGAAGACTTACTACTTATAACTAACACTTAAAATTTCACAATAGAGTCGTAAGTACAACATTAGTTTTAGAAATTGCACTAGGTCCAAAATTATTTTTTTTGCAATAAGACAACGGTTATTCCTATAACTCAAACAAGTTAAAAACACTAGCATAATAAGAAGGTAAGTAACAATATATGTTGCAACACTAAAAAACTTTTAAGTTAACATATTGGCCAGTGATGCTGCATTAATGATAAATTTCTTATTCCTACCCTACCAAACACAATGCTAAAGGTGGGTTAGGTTCTTTTCATTTCATTTATTCCCTACCCTTGGTCGTACATACAAAAGATTTAAAACATCAAAAGGTAGTGTAAGATGCTTCAAAGTATTTTCGAAAAACAGAGACACGACAGGTAATGAATGACCCCCCCCCCAAATGAGACAGAAAAAAAATTTCTCTCCGAGCGCATCCACTTGCGGTAAAAATCTTAGGCACAAAGATAAAACAATTAACTACCACAACCTAAATGCCCCCCGCAGTCCATCCCTTAAGTGCTGTCATAAATCCCAAACTAGTAGCATAAGGTAATTTTCAGCAACGATAGCTTCGTCACACATACACAAATATTTAAACGATATGCAATTATTTAAAGTTACTATCAAATTTTTCACCGTACAAGAAATTACTGGGAATTACCAAAGAAAGTTAAAAAGCGACAACGTTTCACCACCATGTCAATCAAAAAAGGTACCATAAATCCTAGAACATAATCAAAACATGAGCTGAAGCCATCAAAAGTACAGAAAATGATTGATATATCTTAGAAAGAAAGCACAACGAATAGAAATTTCGAGTCTTCTTAACTGCGGATTACTTTTTTCCACAAAGGCATGGTTTCCGAGCACTGTGTGAGTCTTAAAGAAAAAGCGTCACACAACATCAGCTAGGACAAGTCCTAAAAATTGGCCAAGTTATCCAAACAGAGGATGTGTCAAACACGAGATAAGAGTACACTGGGCTGTGTGAAATAACATGGAAATAAATGAGAAAAATTACAAAACCTTAAAAAAACAAATATAATGACAAATGGATTTTGAAATAGAGGGATGAGAGAGCTTAACGAAATTATTAAGATAGGTAAGGTGTAGGGTTAAGAAAAGAACAGATTTAATGTAATTCAGAACTCAAGAATGAGGCACATTTATAAAAGAGTTAAGATAAAAGTTAAAAAAATCAAGGTACATTCCGATGAAGGTAGAAATGTAGATATTAGTAATTCCTATACATTGGGAGTAAAACAAAAAAGTTTTAGATCCTAAATATGCTACCGTCCTTGAGGGTTACCCTCCGCATCTTGTATCCCATAAATTATGGAAAAACTGCACGATATATTTGGATAAGACAAATTTAGCTAGTTTTTTAAAAAACTTTCTAGCTGCATTGTATAAGACATTGTTTTTCTTCTATACTTGATCACTTAAAGCAAAAGAAATATTTCTTTTACAAGGATTATACTGATCTTTACTTTTTTCATATGTTTTCAATAAATCCTTTTTAATATTGACAAAAACAGAAGGTACTGTTTGTTGATCTCTATCCCAGCATACCTTTTCGTCAAATTCAATTGCGTTAGCATCGTCCGGGATAGATCCATAGTAATCACCATTAATTGGAGCGTATTGTCCAAAAAGTAAAAACGAAAGTGAAAATTGTGTGGTTGCATGTTTAGATCTACGTAAGTATGGTGCAATTTTAAAAATCTTTTCATCCCATTTAATGTGGTCAGAATCAATATAAGATGAGATATCGGTATTAATAGTACGATTAACTCTTTCAGTGGGGTTTAATTGGGGATGGTTAAACCATATTTTCTGTACGTTATAGCTAGCAACATAGGGTTGAAATATAGATATAAACTGTGTTCTATTGTCACAAAGTACAATTTGCGCAACACCAAAAATAAGAAATATCTGATGTTCTACAAATTTCATTATAGCAAAGAAGTAGCTTCAGTCAAAAGCTAAACGAGAACAAATTTAAAAAAAACAATCTGTTACCATTAATAGATATTGATTACCCTTCTTAGAACGAGATAACGGTCCTAACAAATCTAGAGAAATTAACTTAAAGGGATAACATACTTTTTTGAAATGACCCATCAAACCATACAAAGATATAACTCTAACCCAAAAAATATTAGCCAACGAATAAGAAAATTAATTTTTTGGACTAAAGAAAAGATTTTTATTCATGGGTCAGAGGTAAGACCAAAGCTCGTTGGAGTTATATTCATTAAACTATTATCGCTAAAAGCGAAACGGAAAAAATTTGTATTAACTTATTTCAAAAAATAGGTATTTCCAAAAGGTATATACGAAATTTAAATCCTTTATATCAGCATCCAGTATACAAAGAATAACTTGTATTAAGGCATTTAGAGAAAGTTAATGCTTCCGAGTTGTTTTTATTAATTGGTGTACTTTTCTCGCGACAATTACTCATGCAACCAAATTTGTAGGCGTAATCTTTGTTACGTCAGGGTCATGCATGATTAATCAACGCCGGAGAAGTGCAGTTCCACTGAATTAGTACAAAAAATTACCTTAGATATAGCAGGGGGTATCCACAGGGATCTATATATGAATCATACATATGGAATATGATGATGGACATGTTTCTTAGAGAGTTAGAAGGGATGGGGTGCTCCGTAGTTGCATACGCAGACGATTTAATGGTCCTAGTTGAAAAAAAAACAGTGCACTGGATCTTGAGAGGGTTCTCGATAAATGAAGTCGGTTTGTAATTGGGCTGATAGGATCGGGGTCAGTGTATTTTGTACCAAGATTATGTCCATGTTGATGAATTGGAGGCTAAGCTTCTTTAAATGCCCAGCTATCAAGTTGGATGGCTGGAAAATTATGTAGGCTAAGGGATAACGTACGTGGAAAGCCTGATCGGTAAACGGATGTCGCTTAGGGCGCACATTATATCATTAAGAGCCAAATTAGTAAGGACTATTGGCTTTTAAAAAGTTCTTAAAAAACTAGGAATGTCATGGACGAGCGATGAAGATCCTTTATAGAGGATTATTTTCAGCGGTAAGTAAATATGGTGCCAGTATCTGGTGTAGGTGTAAGTAATATGCAATAGATGTAAAGTGGTTGAGACAATGTGAGCGAGTTGCGACGCCCACCTGGATTAAGAGAAATTGGTCGACAGAAGCTAATGCACTTCCAGCTTAATAGGACCAAATACCTTTGTTTGGTACTAGAAAGGTAGTGGGTAATAGATCATTTGTTTAATTTCATTTTAATTCTCATAGACTAGTTATTATTAAATTTTGTGTGGCAATGTCATCTTTACTATAACGTCGAGGATTTGAAGAAGTTTCCGATAGTTAGTTGTTTATAATCAAGTATAGAGGACCGATGGGAAACGTTTGTATTTATTAACACACCATAAATCCCGTATAGTTCAAGACCTTCGTCATTCTGATAAGCTGCAACCACGGCCAAACCAGTTATTAGCTTTTCTCTTTGCAAAATAAAGAACAATCTAACTTTAGTTCACTATGCTTGAACTACTTTTATAATACCAGACAAAATTATTTGTTCCTATTAAGCTAGAAGCGCATTAACTTCTGTCGACGTCTTCCCCATTAACATTAGGTGTAGTACTTTCTTAGAAAGTCCGCTAATGTTATAGTGGGTAATACGTCATTTGTTTAATGACCCCACACATTTTAAAACTACAAGTAACGTCCCACACTGATGCGCCAATTGCTACTTTTTCTTTTTATATTATACCTCAGGTAAACTGTTTTCAAGTTAATAAAACAATCCCCTACCCGAGGCACCAGACTGAAATCCTAGGGCGCGTCTTCGGAGTGTCGGCTATTTACGCCATGGAGAGAAAGGCTAGAAGATACAACTATCTGAACACATGCTTCTGCCAAGCCACCCCACTTAACACAACCGTACCGTTTAAAAAACCGGGACAAAATGGCCCTACATCGCATATCTCACGCACAGTTGTTTCCTGTCCCACACTTCCAAAAAACGCAAACACCGTACTTTCCGTCACGTACACAGTAAGTTCGGTAATGTCTGATTGTTTTAGTGACACCAAAGATAAAAAAAGAAATTCATCATGTTTTTCGGGACTTTTCAAACAAAAATTTAATATTATTTAACTTTAAAAGATATTTATGATTGAAGAAAATATCGTTACATATCAATATACGATCGACACGTAACAACTATATACAGCGTGTGGACTGAGCATGGTACAACGTGTACGACGTGCTATTGTCCTTTGTTGTATTTATTCTTAACAGTTTCTTCCAAGAGGGCGCTACATATATTTAAAAATCCTACTATTGAGTTCGCTATCTATTTGTTTTGTCTGTGACTGTGACGGAAACAACGACTCAGTACGGAATATGATTTATCTCACAAACTATAAAAATCGGATATTACCAGACTTATAATCTAATGACGCGCATCGCCTGCTTATCGTCGGGAACCAGACCTTTCGGTTCATTTAGTTTTTTATGACAAGTTTTGACAATTGAAACATTCCACAATGCCTCGAAAATCTAGATTAATACTCGAAAAATCGTGAATAGACGATTTGGTAGTTTTAGATTGCTACTCACATGTTACTAATAGTCGTCCACTATGGTTTGGTATAATTCTGGGTTAAGATGCTCTAAAAATTTTAATTTTCCTTTACAACTCTTAGATGTTTGCCTCCGGTGCTCTTGAAGCGTTGATCAATCTTTACATTTCAACTCGTCAAGACCATTAAAAAGTACTGTCACTGGAAAAGTGATTTTGAAGGTTTATTCCCCTCCTTCTTGAGTATTTTTTATCTCGGTTTGGAGCCGACAACGACGAGACGAAACAATGTAATGATAAAAATTAAGCTGCATGTAATTAAACCAATGTTCATCGAAGATCTGTTGCTTCATTGTTATGAGAATGTTTAGATTTTGCACGAAACAGTGTTTCATTATTGACTAACGTCCACAACATACCGACTGAAATTTTCTGCAGACCTTCAACACATCCTTTTCAACGCAGAGAGTTATTCACATTCTACCAACCACTTCCAAGCTCCTTCAAAAATGTTATTCAAATTAAGATTGCAAAATGACAATCACGTATTACTTGCAGCAAGTAATAAACACATTTATTACAATTTCTACATATTATTCAAGATTATTCCTTGGAGATGCAAACTGATTGGAAAACGTGGCATTAAAGCAAGAAGTAATGTTACAACTTCCATAACACTCTTTACAAGTAGTGTTTTCTAATACGGTATGTAATAACAATTCTATATTTAATATTGATAAATATGCATAAACGTCTCAAATATCCTGTTGTTACGGCGTCATGTAAATAAAATATTTATTATAGAAGTTAATGGTTGAAGTGCTTTTATATACTGGCTGGTACTAATTCGATTGATATGCATATCGACTGAGCTGGTTTGATTGAGTTGTTCTTGATCGTTGAAAATTTATTTATAAATATTAAAATGGTTGCGAGTGTAAACGTAACAGCATTATTCTAACAGTACGGAACGTACTTAAAAAGATCTGATAAAGCGTTGAACGAAATTTAGGCAGATAGATATATCCTTGAAAAACGGAATAAACTTGATGTAACTAATCAAACTCTACAAATGTCTATGAATTCTATATGAACGCAAGTGGTCGTGCTATCCTCCGGAGTTTTTAATTTTTCGATGTTAAACTGTTATCCGTTATAGCATTTAGTATGCTACAATTTGTTTCCTTGCAAGGAAAAGCAAGAGGTAAATAAGTACTTCGGAAGTCCAGAACTATTGCACGGATTTGGCTAGAAAAATCAATTTGGGAATGTCTGACAGAATGCGACATTTTGTACACTCACCTTTTTTAACATGAAGATGTGTCTGTTGAAAAGCAAAACTAGCCATTCCCCGAAACATATATTCATGAGGAATATGTGACTATCCTCGTAAATTCGTAAGGCTTTGGATACCATAAGTCACAATATGCTCACTTCTGTGCTACGTTTCCTCGGTTTGGAAGATATACCAATAAAGTTTTTGCCAATTACCTCAGTTTACGAACTCAGAAGGTAGTTGTTGATGACGATATATTAAACGCAACGTCTACAAAATCAGGTGTTCCGCAAGGTTCTAGTTTGGGGCCTCTTTTGTACTCTATATACACTTAACGGTTCCCCACGATTCTTTAGCCACAGACTCTGCTAGTGAGGTGCGTACACAACTGAATGACGATTGGGCTAGTTTGTTTGAATTTTCTATACAAAATTGTATGTAAATCAACCCGTCTAAATCCAATATGAACTCATTTAAAGTAAGAGTTTCTACAATTATACTAAGCATGGCTGTTGTTGGTAGCGTCTTAACTCGAGTTCAGTTTGTTAAATGTTTGGATGTTACGATTGACTCTGACCTTACATTTAATAAAATTTCAGCGTTTGTTTACTCAGCTTTAAAAATACAACACTAGTCGAAGGCTATTAACGCACCATATCAAAAGTGGAATGATTGTGTTGTCCCACTTTAACCACTGCAGTGTGATGCATTGATTCATTTATTGACTCAAAAAGTAAACGAAAAATGCAAAACTCATGTGTCTAACTAATATTTGATATAAGGCAGTTTGAACCGCTTCGCATAATTTGCCTGAATTAAACTGCTGAGACAAGTTAAGCAGACGTAACCTGAGATCGTCTTGCTTGTATCGCAATATTGTTTGTACTCATAAACTACCTTATCTCTAGAATAAAATTGTGTTTAAATCATATGTGCAGATCGTTAATATTAGGTTCAAGAGGACGCTTCCTTCTCCTGTCCATCCGAAGAAATTCTTTAAAAACGTTTTTTATTCCAAAAACACTCATCTTGAATCATTTTAAACATAGGTGTAGAAAGTTGTTGTTAATTCGATAAATTACGATCTATTTTTATATATTTATGTTATGGTTGCATCGTGAATAAAGGTCACAAGTTGCGTGTACGTAATGTAAGTCAAGGAATAAGTGGTAGAGCAGCAAGCTCACCTTTTGGCGCAAACTGAACTTCTCATTGGGATTAATATATCTTGTAAAGATTAGCATTAGTTTAATAGTATCTTAATGTAAATAATTATACACAAATATTTATAAAGGCCTAATAATAACAATGCAACCAATTCTCTAATTGTCCCTTGGCCATTATTTCCAATAAATACAAGTCTAATAATTATTCTTCAAAACCACAAATATTTACAGAGTCTTGTTTACATTAACATTAGCTTAATCATTATTTGTTGGCATTAATTTAATTTTCTAAATACGGCAAATTAAATACTATTTAATTTGCCGTATTTAGAAAATCATTCACATTAATTTATGTACATCGAGCGTTTATTAGAACGGAATTCAAACAAATACTTTTCTATCGTGACGGGGCTCGTGCTTATATACAATAATACTTTATTCAAGAAAAATTGAGAGATACTTTGAATGGGAGTCATCAAACCTTTCGTAATTAATTAATTAATTACTGTTGCAATAATAATAATACTCCGGGCAATTCATGTTTAATATGCAGAAAATAAAACTCTTGGCGACGTTCCTTTAAAACGTTTATAATATTTTATTTTAACAGTTTCATTGGTAAATCCCACCAATAAGGTTAGGTTATTTTCTCAAAGGATATAATTTTTAGACTACCGCATTCTTGATCTAAAAAAGGATTATTTTTGTATCTTATATTGTTTATACTCAAAGGCTGTCGAACTCATTACGACAGATTCTAAGAGAAAGTATGTTAGCAACGCAACTTTGTATTCTAAAAGTATTACCGTTTTGTGATTTATTCTTTTATTAATAACGTATTAGGCTGGGGCCTATTACCTCATCGTCTGGGCACGAATACGTTTACAACAAAATTGAACTGATTCCGAAAAATGGAAAGTCCCTTTCTCTGGGTCTAGTCAAAGATTTCGATTAAGACAATATTACATAATGTAGATGGAAGCAAACGACTCGGGTAATTTCAATTTCCAGTTTTAATCCATTTCACCGAATTTGGCCGAAAATAACCTCAAATCGTGTATGGAAAGAAAATAATTTTTATAGAGCACTTCGTCTTGTAACTTCAGTACATTAGTTAACCCTGAAGAAAAGGAATCAAAATGTTGCATGAAGTTTCGAGTTATCTACACATGAAAATCATTCCAGGTATTTATGATCAAATTTCTGAAACTATAACCTACAGTAGCTTTAAATAAATAAACATTTTTTTCTATTTAATTGTATAAATTTATGTGTACTCACAGTACGTTTGTGTTATCAGTTTAATTATTTAGAAAGTAATGTTGTTCGCAAAAACGCTTTCCATCAAGCTAAGGAAATTTTAATATATTTCGTTTCCTTGTTTAGTGTTTAAAAATGTTTATATGTAATAAAAACATAGTTGTGTAATAGTGCTGTATTTGCTTTTCACAACTGATGTACAAATAATAGTTCCAGCTTTGTTGTAATTAAATATATTGCAATTAACTAGAGGCGTGGTTAATATTCAGGCAATTTAATATTTAACTATGGTGATACGTATGAAATCTTTGAGTATCTTGTCTGTATCATACATATAGTTGACAAATTGGAAGAAACGTCCTGTTATTGCTTCTCTAGTGGGTTTTAAAGTATCTACTTGCACTTTATCTGTATCCCACGCCTTACTACTTTTCAGGCTCATTAATGGTAGATCAACCTTGTCTCTAAGTATTGAATAACCCTAGTCTTTCTTTTCAATGTCTGTTGTCTGTTCTAATGCTTCTAGTTACTGTCTTGCATAAAAATTTTCTATATATTTTTATCATCTATCCACTTTCTCTATATTTTCCATAATGGTGTTTCCTCCTGCGCCCCTTATATTTATGCTACACGGCTTTATATCCTTAAAATTTGTACCAATTAGTTTGAATGCTTCGTCTGCCTTTTCTACTTCCGTCATAGTTTGTACTTCCATGCAGTTTTCCTCAATCCATTGTTCTTTAGCTTTCCTATATTTGCGGATAATTTCCCATTTTATGGCGTTGCATCTCCGTTTCCCTACTTCGTCTAGTCTGTTTGTGTATTTTTGCCATTCTTCTATTAAATTCGGAACATTATTTGTCACCCAACGTTTCTTATTTTCTATTTGTATATACCTTAGAACATTTCTGGCTGCTATGTCAAAGCTGAATTTAAGGTTATTTCATTCTGGTTATACTTCCTTAGTTCAGAAATTTGCCTGATATCTTTTAACAATTCGCTTGACCCTTTTTCAATTTTTTGTGCGCATCTTTGTCTATTAGTTTCTCAAAGTCAAAGTACCATTTCCGTTTCTTTTTTTTTAATTTTTTAATTTAAGCGCAGCTTTCATAATCACGATGCTGTGATCATGCCTATATCTGTTTCCGGGTAGTCTCTATAGTCTTCTACTTGAGTCCTAAATCGTTGTCTAACAAGATGTAATCAATTTTATATCTCCATTTGTCTCCTGACTTCTTCCATGTGTGTCACCTTCTAGCATGATGTTGAAATAATGTATTGTAATAGTTAAATCGTTTTTGTGGCAATATTGTACCAGTCTATTTCCCCTGCTGTTTCTCGTATCTAAACCAAATAAACTTACTACCGCTCCTGCCCCATCCTGCCACTGCATTAAAATCTACCGTAATTATTAAATTTTCATGCCCTTTTAAGAACCTTAGTATGGTCTTCAATATTATTGTAGATTGCTTCTACCCCTTCCTCACTGTTGCTAAAGGTGGACATGTATACTTGTATTAATACCGTATTTTCCTGTTTAGATTCTAATCTAACTATAGGTACTGTTTCGTTTGTTTGTAAGTTGTTTTCTACACAGTTTCCTATCCTTTTCTGCATTACTATCCCACACTCGAATTTCCTTTCTCTGATCCCGTATGAATTACCCTATGATTTCCGCTTAAAAAATCACCCACCTTTGATCACCGAACTTTGCTAAGTTCTATAGTGTCTTATGCTGACCAATCCATGTCTAGCTTACCTACTTACTTCATGCTTCCAACATTCCACTTCCCCATACGCAAGATGATCCCGGTTCTTCTTTTCTCGCAAATATACTTGGAGAAAATTTATCCGGAATGAAAATGAGGTGCCATTTTTATGATATGAAGCAGTTCTAGAAATAATGCTCCTATAACAAGAGAACATAAAGCAGTTGCATAAAAAAACTGTACTACATACATTTTGATAGCGACAATTGAGCAAATGAAGATCCTCGTATTATTCATCCATCACTCATATTTCCTGAAAAAGTGATAGCGTATTGCATTATTTGGTTAGGAGATATCACTGAGCAGTCTTCTTAAAGATGGAAGTGGAGTTACTGTTAGGGTTACCAGGAAACAATACTGTCATATGATCAAAAATCGTTGGACACACTTGAATTCGATGCTTTGGCTTGTTTATTAAATGGGTTAAATAAAACATTGCCCGAACCAAATAGTCAATGCTGCACGCAGTTACTCGATCAACTCGATAGTGATGTTACGTGACTTAATTTTTCCCAGATTTTGCAGACCTAGACTTCTATCTCATAAACCAAATACACTGTAGCGTCATATTTAAAATAAAATAAAATATAAAGTAACATACCGTTGTTAAACAAGTCGCGTTTGTGAGGAAAATTGAAACGAAAATTTTTCGGATTTCATATCTGATTCATAAATTCCAACCGTCAACGATTTGTGTCTTCCATTGAAGTTATTTGAGAAGTATTTGTTATGTCAGGGTTTAATATTGTAATGGATTTAATAGGTTTAGAGTCTATCGAAATTCTAAAACAGTGTTATAAAAGGCATCAATAGGTTAAAAATAAAGTCGTTCTTTCCCACAACATTGCACAGACAAAATAAACAATTAAGAACTAAATAAATAATTTACTGTGTCAATTTTAAAATCATTAAACTTGTTAAGGTGATGTAAGCTTGTCAAAAAGATGTTCTAATATACCAGCAGGTTACAAGAATATCGTATGAG
Organism: Platerodrilus igneus; assembly: GCA_036346225.1. Lineage (NCBI taxonomy): Eukaryota > Metazoa > Arthropoda > Insecta > Coleoptera > Lycidae > Platerodrilus > Platerodrilus igneus. The sequence goes on along the minus strand of JARFIW010001135.1, from coordinate 610,261 downwards.
CGATGTGTATCTGTCTTCAGTACTTGACACCACATTCATCAGTATGTCTGGAAGTACATGTCGGTGTCGAGGCTCGATAACATTATTAATACTCATCGATCACATACACTAACAACTGGTGAAAACCACAGGACAGCAAAAATGGTACATATCTCATATGTAAAATATATCTTTTATCATAGCTCTTTTGAAACTAACGCAAATTGTATCACAATTCTTAGTTTCATTCCATGTGGAAGTTACTATGTTTATTTTCGTACAGTAAGTTACACATTTTATTTGAAAAACCTATCAATTGCAAGGATGATAGTATTTTGGAAGAGTATTCTTGTATTAACCAGAATTTTAAGATTGATACATGTTTTGAAGCAACTACTTTTGTGGTTAAGAACCAGAAACCAGAAAAATTCGTTACACTAAAGCTGGGTATCCAGAAATGTTCACTTTTGTAAGCCATAATCACAGGTGTAATATATATGAGAGCCGCAACTTTCATTTTTGAGTAAGTTGGGGCGGTGGGGGGGGGACTACAGTTAACGTTCTGAAGAGCACACATTTAAGCATTAGGAAAATAAGTAAGTTGTTCCCAAATGCATCAAAACTTGAATACTAAGAGCGAGTAAAACGGTCTGTAACTGGTAAAATGAAGACATTCGGAAGATGATCAAATGAACAACAAAATCCATTTAAATTATTCTTCATAGATAAAACTTTTTAAATCCAAGGAAGCATGTTCTAACAGAGAATTTGACATACTTCAAAGGAAATAAATTCCGCGGTGCTATAATTTGATTTGTCATGCGAGTCATATATTGTTCTGCACAGATAAGTATATCATTGGTCCAATAGAAACACGCTTTTTTTTAAAGAGAAGGAGAGAAATATTAGTTTTTAGTAGGCTATTCCTTGTAGGAGTCTTAAAAATGTCCATTAGGGTGAATCCCTTTTTCACTCGTCACAACTTAAGGGAGTTCAATAAATTCCAAATCCATCAGAAACAAGTTGACAGTCTTCAAGTTAATTCTTAAGATAATCGCTATAGGTATTTCTAATTTTTAGATTATTTATTTCGAATCGTTTGAAAAGCTTACCAAAGTTATTTCCCCAACTGGAAAGGAAGGCCAAACAGTTATTAAAGTCTCGTAATCATTGTCAGTTGCTTTGATATACAATAATATACCCAAAAAGGAATTTGTTACAGCACAACACTTAGAACGAAACTTATGCAAGACTGACAATTAAAATGAATACAACACTGATAACGACCTCCAATCCCAAAATCGTTTTTGGCACAAATTAAACAAAACACATGCAACAGCCAAATGATGGCGTTACCATCCCCCCCCCGCCCTGAAGCAATTTCAGAATGATCGAAAATAAAACCGAAATTTTTTCCTAACTAAATTAAATGCTAATCTAACCGAAACCTAATTTTGTAAAAAATATAAACATAAAATTTATCTGTTGGAAAATTTAAGTAAAATAAAATTATTTCTAGAGGATAACTTTTCTAAATCAAGCTAAACCGAAATCAAATCTATATCATTGTGTGGGAAGAGGACATAAGCGTACAACTGGTCGTTTATACGATCCAGTACTAGTCGTAACATTCACTACCCCAACGATTCCATCTTTTCCTGGAAAGATTTCGTCAATAATTCCTAAATGCCAATGAAGGGGAGGCGTATTTTCCTGTTTGATAATGACCAATGTATCTTTATTAATGACGGTACCGGAAACATTCCATCTTTGGCGCAGTTGCAATTGCGTCAAATATCAAATATGCCATCTTTTCCAAAACGCTTGAACTAAATGATCCAACAATTTCTTCCTAGTCAATAGGTTTTTTTGGGGAGGGGGGGGGGGGGTCTGAAACCACGGACGCAGGCAACGAAGATAATGAAGTTAAGGTAAGAAAATGAGCTGGAGTTAATGGAACAGGATCTGAAAGATCTGTACTAAGCTAAGATAAAGGTCACGAATTTAACAAAGTTTCTATTTGAGCTAAAACTGTCAAAAATTCTTTACATGTCAATATTTGTTACCATACGGTCTTACGTAGATAGGTTTTAGCTACTTTAATTTGCGATTCCCAAACCCCGAAAAATGTGGCCTTAAAGGTGGTTGAAATTTCCAATTAATTTTTCGAGTTAATAATATTTGTCGGAATTTACTAATTAGTACAAATCTCCTAATTCATTCTTGCCTCCGATAAAATTTGTTGCGCAATCAGAATATATTGTAGAAATTGCTCATGGACGCAACAAAAATCTTTTAAACGCAGATAAAAATATGTCTGTGGACAAGTCAGAAACTAATTCCAAATGTAACGCTTTAGTACATAAACAAATAAAGACATAAGTATGCTTTATGACTTTGAATACCACGTCCTCGAATAGGAGTAACAAATAACGGACCTCCGTAATCAACGCCACAGTGTAGAAAAGGTTTCACCTACGTAACTCTTACAGAAGGCAAATCGGCCCTTTTTGGAAATAAACCTTTGGGAGTAAATCTAAAACAATGATTGTATTTGCTTAGTTAATAACGAATAACATTCCGGGCCCAAAGTATTCAAAACCTTTGGCGCAAAATCGCCGTAAATGTGTAAATGTGTAAATTTTGCGGATGATACTGATCGATTAATAGATATCGGGAAAATTTCTGATACTAAGGAAGTACAAACAGAATGGAATAACATTAATCCAGCCTAGACATAGCGGCCTAAGATACTCCGGAGTATACACAAAAAGAAAATAAGAAACCATGGATAACAAAGGATATCCTAAATTTAATAGAAGAAAGAGGAAAATACAAAAATAGATCAGACGAAACAGGAAAACAGAGATACAAAGCCATAAAATGGGAAATTATTTGCAAATGCCATAAAACCATATAGCAAAAATATGAGGGACGCGGAAGGAAACGTCATTATAGAAAATGTAGAGAAAGTAGCTAGATGGCAGGAATATATAGGGAATTTATATTTAGAAGAGGAACTAGCAGCATTAGAACAGGAATCAGACATTAAAGATGATGACCTGGGATATCCTATACTTAGAGATGAGTTCGAATTAGCATTAAAGAGTCTGAAAAATGGTAAGGCGCCGGATACAGATAAGGTGCAAACAGAAACCCTAAAAACCGCTGGACAAGCATTAACAGAACTTCCTTTTCGACTTGTAAGCTATATGTATGAGGCAGGCGGGATACCCAAAGATTTCAAACGTAACGTTATAGTAACTATACCAAAAAAAAGAGGCGCGGATAGATGTGAAAATTTACGAAGGATAAGTTTGACAGCACACTTTTTAAACATATTAGCTAGAATTGTACAAAGACGAATGGAAAAACGAGCTGAAAAAATACTGGGAGAAGATCAATTTGGGTTTAGGCGCAGAGGGGAGCACGGGAGGCTATTTTAGCTCTGAGGGCGATAATGGAGAAAACAATAGAGAAAGGAGAAAGCGTGTATATAGAGTTTGTAGATTTGGAAAAAGCATTCGATAATGTAAAATGGAAAAAAAATGTTCGAAATACTTAAAAGATTGGAATGAGTTTTAAAGACAGACGGATAGTAAATAGCTTATACAAAGAGCAAACGGTGGTAATAGAATTAGAGCAAGAAAGTAGATAAGTAAATATTAGGAAAGGGGCGAGACAGGGATGCGCCTTATCCCCATTAATTTTTAACTTGTACATAGAAGAGGCAATGAATACTGTCAAATGCAGGAAGACATTTGGAATTAATATGCAGGGACAAAAGATTGATATGCTTAGATTTGCAGATGATATAGCTGTATTAGCATCTAGCAAAGAAGAGTTAGAAGCTGCTCTTAATGAAATGGAAACTAACGGATTGATATGGTATGAAAATATAAAAAATAAAACTAAAGTTCTAGTATGTAAAAGAGGGAAGATAAATCGAAAACAAAAATTCAAATAGGTAACGAGGACTTACAAGAGGTTAAGAATTTCTGCTACCTAGGAAGTCAAATAGCGCAAGATGGAAAAGGCACAAAAGATATAAAACAAAGATTAGCGCACGGTCGTGCTACATTTAACAAGAGAAAGCAACTACGGTGCTCAAGGATCACAGACATAGAAACAAGGAAGAGATTGCTTAAAACATATGCGTAAAGCACAGCACTGTATGGCTGTGAAGCCTGGACAGTAGGAGAAGCAGATAAGAAAAAGGTAGAAGCCTTTGAAATGTGGTGCTACAGACGTATGCTGAAGATATCATGGACAGACTAAGTTAAGAACAAAGTGGTACTAGAAATGGTAGGAGAAGAAAGAAGTATGTGGAAAACAGTAAAAAATAGGAGAGATAGGATGATAGGCCACTTACTAAGACATGAGGGAATAGTGCGGAATATATGAGAAGCAGAGATAGGGAAAAAGAGAAGTAGAGGTAGACCTATGTTAGACTACTGCACACAGATAGTGAAAGATGTAGGCTGTGAGAATTTCAGGGAAATGAGTAGGCTAGCCACAGAGTAGAAATCAATGTAGGTACGCTTTCAACCAGTCGCAAGATGGAAAAACTAATGACAAAAATAATAACTGTACTTAAACATGGTGATTACTATAAACAAATACAGATATTGATTTTTCAATACTCTCAAATAATGTTAATTGTGCGAAAGGATTTACTGAAAAACCATTAATACGGCAAATGTCTAAGTGTTGGGGGATCCTTGGCAGCCACAGGCTACTTAAGCTCTTTCACATACCACTGAATCTTGGTAAAATATGGCATATAATTAGAAAGCAATAAAAAGGAATCGAGCTGTATATAGGTTGTTGTGAATTGCAGGGAACTGAGTAGGTTAGCTCAGAACATAAATAAGCTGAGGTACAAGTCCAACCAGTTTCACGACGTAAAAGCCAATGACGAAAAAATAAGTGCTCTTAAATCTGATGATTATTATAACAACTACAGGTGTTGGTTGTGAAATACTTTCAACTAATGTTGATTGCGCGAAAAGGTAAATTAGAATAACTATTAGTTCGTCAAAGGTTCAAGTGTTGGGGGAACTTGGCAACCAAAGGCTGCTTACCCTCTTCACACACCACTGAATATTAGGGAAATAGGGTATAAACTGTAAAACAATAGAAGATGGCCAAACAGCATCAAACAAGAAAGAACAGCAGCTATGATCAAACACAATGAACATAAATATAAGCAGAAAACTGTTCAAAGCATGGTGTCGAGCACAACACAGTGAATCTATGAAATATGGGCAGTAGGAAAAGCAGACAGAAAGAGATAGAAGCCTTCTGGGATGTTCTGCTATAGATGTATGAAGATGGTAACATGGACAGACAAAGTTAATAACAAATTGGTTCTAGAAATAGTAGAGGATTAAAGATATCTGTGGAAAACAAAAAAATAGGAGAAATAGAAGGACATGATACGTTCTAAGGCATTTCTGGAGAATAGTATGAAATATATGACAAGCAGAGATAAGAAAACATAGGTAGGGGTAGACCGAGATCAGATTTTCGCACACAGATAGGGATAGATACAGACTGAGCAAATTTCAGTGAAATATGTAGGTTGGTTCAGACTAGGAAACAATGAGGGTACGCGTCCAACCAGTTCTAGGACTGAAGACCTAATGATGATAATGAATGATGATGATTATTTCTGCAGCGTCACTTAATGGCACTGTTTTGGTCGAGATGGCAACAAAATTGCGGTTGCTTGCCGTTCTCATTTTTTGAAGCGATCAAAAATTATTTAATACGTTTCATAAGCTTTTTGAAAATATAGTAAAAAATGTTAATTTGGCACCTAATTTATAATTTCAGTACTTCCTTTCATTTCTTGAACGAGAACCGTTAAAGATACTTTCAGGTATTACCGACCATCACAGGGGATAAATTTTATTTCGCGTACAAAAAGTTGGTTAAAAGATATCAAAACAAACGACTTATAGCTGTAGAATTCGGTGTAATATAATTAAGTCTACTTTAAAAAGTGATGCACTACATTTGATTTTTCAATGCTCTACCCTAAGATACTACATTGGCTAAGAAACGAATTTTTTTACCTGGAAATTTGGAATTTTGCCGAACCCTTGCTGTTTCAAGCAAGGTAGGGATCTATAATGTGCGTAATGCCACTCACACATGGGACCTACATTTCACTTCTTATCCAAACGAAGACGTATTTTTGTGAAAAATGCGGACCGTGTCGAGATTCGAACTCGCTACCTGGGGCATAGTAGTCACACGCATACCAATTACGCCGCCTTAAAAATGATGCAACCAAAGATTTTCGCTATCTTCTGAATCTATTTCAACTTTTAAAGCTTTAAATTTCGAAACAGAAAAATGGTACGTTTCACTTTTCACATTTTTCTGCTGAAAATTTATGTTCCAACTTGCATCAGTTTTGAGGTGGAGTATAGTCAAATAGATATTCCCACATTCGACAATTTAATATCTTTCTGAAAAACGAATTCAATGCGCTATAATCTGCATAATTTGTAAGTATCCCAACAAGTAAAATTTGTTCTTCTTCTCAGAAAGTTAACAATAATTCTTCTACAAATTTTTAGGAAATGCCCTCGTTTGTTGGTTTGTATAATTAAAGTCCTACTAAAAGGCAAAAGCCTGGCAACAGTTCCATTACTTGTTACATTTGCAATCAAGGACATATTCTTTCGAAATGCTCTTTGATTTTTTCAGTACAAATACAGGTAAGTGGTTTGCATTTGTAAAACAAACAATTACGTGTGAATTGCATACATTCTTTGCAAAATTCAGTTTCCCTTTTCTGCTGTCGTTTTTGTAAAGTAAAGCATCATACGAACCTGTATCCTTTCGGGCCCACAAATGTTGCTGGCACAACACAGGTACCCTCAGCCTCAAATACTTTAAGAAGTAACAATACTGCAACTGTAAACAATGTTTCAGAAAATATTTTCAGTATTCTTTGCGGAGTTACCAGTTCAGAGCAAAGTACGGTTCGTTTAGGTATTGCCCTATAGCGACAATGAAAAATGTTTCCGACCTATAAGAATGACAATGGATTCAGGTACTCAATGATTGGTTGCGTCAGCACTCACATTGGCTATCCTTTAAGACTTTTCGAGTGCTTCCTCAAAACGCTGTAATAGCTGTATCCTACCAGGTACGATTTTACGAAACAAATTATGGTATTGGAAAATTAGTTGTTTGGATGGAGGAAAATAGGTTATTCAATTAGGTCTTCAAACTAATTTAACAAGAAGTGGTTATTGGCCTTTTAGCGTCTTACGTATTATAACAAGGATTTTATGTAAGATCTCAAAAAAAAAAGTGCTTTAGGTGATTCCATTAATAAGATGTTCGGCTGGCACATTTTTAAATTGCACAGCTATGTAAAGTTTTTCTACCAAGTTCCACTTTTACGTAAAAATTATATTAATAAAAACCTAAGATCGATTGGAAAGTGCAGATTAATGGTTTTTTTTGTGCATAGTACCAATGGTAGGTACTATTTATAAAATATTCAATATCTGTATATCAACATTGAACACAATTTTATTTTTATTTTTATGTGTAGCATTTCTATTGTGTAACCCTAACAACTTCCTCGCATTTATACGACGTCTTGTAGTCTACCAACCTAATATTCCGTATAAATTTATTGATAAAACATTATTTACAGTACACCGGAGTCGTGTTATTTCTTGTATAAGCACGAAGAAACATAAACTGATGTCGCGTCATAAACTCTTGTCATAAATTGTATTGATTTGTCCTGCTTGCAGACATGCGTATCTGTGACGGTGTTAATAAAACGCATCCAGCATTGTACTTGACATTCGTTTCTCATTGATAGTTTTAAAAGTCTGTTGCATTATTTTTGCATTACCCGTTATAGAAATTAGGTTTATTAATTTTCTCTCATTTTCGTTTTAAAGGTGTCGTGGCGGCTCATTGATGAGACCAACTTCTTGAGCAAAAGGAGACGTCATTGAAACCTACTTATCTTGCAAACTTAACTGCGAAAAATACTAAAATCTAATCAAGTTGTTCCACATCATACACTTTCTTAAAGAGTTGTCGAACAACATTGTTGAACCTGTAATTTGATTATAAACTCCAAGAATGGAGTATACATCAAATTTTGAACTTTCATAACGGTACCTAGCAGCAGCGCTATTAAAACATATAATAGCAAGTGATGATCTATAAAATTAATAATTAGGTTAGGTTTAACTAAAACTTAATATTGAATTGTGATTCTTCAAAAACTATCAGTTTACACTTTTAAGTTTATTAAATTCTTAGTTAAACTCATCAGATTGGCTAGGCCCTAATTTTGGCTGTAGTCCTAAATTCTATGTCCAGGGTCCGGGTTCGAATCCCAATACGGTCTGGTTCAAAAATGTTAGTCGAGTATTTTTCACAAAAATACACCCTCGTTCGGATGAGAGGTAAAATATGGTTTCGTGAGTGTTGTCGCACACGTTATAGATTCCTACCTTGATTGGAGCTGCAAGAGTTCGACAAAATTCAAAATTTTTCAGGTAAAAAGCTCGCTACCTGGCCAATGTAGTACTTTCGGTGGGAGCATTGGAATCAAATTTAGTATAGTCCTAAATTAGTGACTTCGTGGTTCAGTTGGTATGCGTGTGACTACTGATACACGGTTCGAATCTCGACACGATCTACTTGAAAAATGTTAGACGAGCATTTTTCACAAAAATACACCTTCGTTCACACGAGAGGTAAAATGTAGGTTCCGTGTGCAAGTGTTGTCGTGCACCTTAAAGATCCCTACCTTGCTAGGAGCAGTAAGGGTTCGGCAAAATTCAAAATGATCTAGGTAAAAACCTCGCTTACTGGTCAATGTATTTACCTTAGGAGGGACGCATTGGAATCAAATGTAGTGTAGTCCTAAATGGCGGTTCTGTGGCCCAGTTGGTATGTATGTGGCTACTGAGCCCGAATTCGAATCTCGATCCGGTCCGCTTGAAAAATGTTAGACCAACATTTTTCACAAAAATACGCCCTGGTTTGGATGAGAGGTAAAATGTAGGTCCCGTGTGTGAGTGTTATCACGCATGTTAAAGACCTTGCTTGGAACAGCAAGGGTTCGGTAAAATTCAAATTTTTCAGGTAAAAAAGAAACTCGCTTCTTGACCAACGTAGTGCCAACGGGTGGAACACTGGAAAACTACATATAGTGTAGTCCTAAATTCTCAATTAAAATTATAAAAATAAGAAAACCCATAAAGTGATTGTGATACCTGATTAACATCTGCTAGAACTCCTGTGCTAATAAACCCAATAAGGACGATGTAATGTATACTACTGCGATTTAGGTCATAGCAAAGTCATACTTCAGGGAATGATAGAGACTTTATACCATAAATTCGAAAAAATTCGATAAAGAGGCAAATTATTCAGATATTCATTTGCATTAGAAGGTATTGGTGAAATTCATTGTATTATGTACTTTCAACCTATAAACGAGTAATTATTAAGAGTTTCAGCTATAATAAATAAGTAAAGATCCGTGTTTTAAATAAATTTACGTTTATTGCATTTAAATGCACAATTATATGTAATAACTGGAAAGTTGCGTATATAAATATTCTAAAAGAATTTTCATTTATAATTTAATAACAAAAGAACGTGTTTTTAATTGAAAAACGTATTAATTTATTATAATTTAGGTTTAAACCATTAAATAGGATAGCATTTAGGTATAAAAAGCGTGGTTAATAAACCAGTTCTAGAATAGACTGGAACGTTAAAAAATAGCGAATCAATGGTGAACGTTTGGGAAACTGCGGTTGCCGCCTAGAAATAAATTACGTCAAAGGGGTTGGCTTATAAACATCCAAACCGGACAGCCATTAGATCGGTGTTGATTGAAACACCAAAGTGAGGACGCGGTGTCATTGATGGTACACAGTTTTCGAAATTAAATTCGTACACAAAAGGTATAATGTTTGACATTGATAATTATTTAAAATGTACTGAAATGGAAGATAGACGATTAAAACTATTGCAAAATAGAGTTTACTTAAATATTGAAGATAAATTGTAATGGACGTATATTACTAAGTAATTTGGTATTGATGTATATGAGAAATAGATCAATCTGCATGATGTTGAACTTTTTAAAACATTCTTATAGAGGATGGAGCACTGATTGATATTAATTTATAAGGACTGGTACAATAAATGATGATGGAATCAAAATCGACAATGAGAAAATACTTATGGTAAAAATTTAAATAATTTGTTTCAGCGTGATCTATGATGAACTCAGATTTATAGATTAAGTAGTTAAGTGTCTGCAAGTCACTTTAATTTAAAGGTTCTTCAAGGGTTTTTAGCAAAGATATGCACAGGATTTGTCATTACATGAGATAAAAATTAAACATACTGAATTCAGCTACGTTTACGTGATTTCTAAGAAAATTGAGAAATTGGATGACTTGGTACACATATTAATTATACGAAAATTTAGTTAAGAAGTTGTTAATGAGTGATAATTATATGTTTAAGATTTGTTTATTAAAGACCGATGTAGAGCAAGACTTAGAATAAGTGTTGTGTGAAAAGGAAATGTTCTGGACTCTTTATTTTATGTGTCATGAACAAGTTATTTCGAATCATTATTTTTGTATTTAAGCTAGTGTTCTAAGAAGAGGTTGTTGTTCATGCATTGTTTTTGTATTTCAAAGATTGTTCGTTAACGGATTATTCTGTATCATGATATTTGTATGATCTCAGGGGTTTCATTAATTCTAGAAAATAAGAATCCAGAAAAAGAATCAGACAGCTAGCAAAAATAATTATACTACGAGCAATTAGACATATTGATTCATTATAGCACTTTTATTGACGCCCAACGTCGGGCAATTGTAATTGACCCAAATAAGCGTCCTATCCATGCGTTTCGCGATAATTGGGACTCATCAGAAAAGGAATAGCAAAGTTTTCGTATTTCACAAAGAGACCTTATAGGAAGTACAGCATCACTTAGCTCATGGTATTTACCTTCGCGTTGTTTCACTTGACATTGCAAGCTTTGGTAACTCGGCAAGGAGGAGATTGGACTCGACTACCTTTTTTCATTACCAAAATAACATTTATATCAAAAAGTTAATGTAACGAGTCCTAAATAATACAAAGTAAGAAATAATGACAATTGACTTAAAATAAGCATTTTGTCGATGTGTTTTGCCCTAATTGGGGTTTATCAAGACAGGAAAAGCCAAGTTGTGATATTTAACACAGACACCTTATAAGCTAGGTGATGCTGTGCCTTCCATAAAATGCCTGTGCCAATTATTACAACTTTGCTATTCCTATCCTGGCTAGCCCCAGAGCCCCAGTTACGGTTAAACGCATAGACAGGATGTTTATTTTGAATCAATTGCCAATTTTATATATATATATATATACTGCCGTGGAAATTATAGGTTAAAAAGGGTATATAGGTCTAGATAATAAATTTTTAACAACTGTGTTTATAGGAAATTGGAACAATTTATTTACGCGCCAAATTAATCAGTTTAGATAGTGAAAACGGACGGTGTTTAAGATATTTTGGTATTTATAAATCAGAAGGTTAAAATTGCATAAAGGGGAGAAGCTTTAGGGTACATAAAAACTTAAGGATACGCATTATGAGTTGTGATATTTTAAATCAAGCGCATCGGATATGAAATAGAGCTTTTGAGTATAGAAAATCAATAATTTAAACGCATATTTCCATTTAAATAAACGAAACGCTCGTTATACGAATCCTAAGAAGTGCTAAAACTCGGAATTATTATTTTAAACGGATAGTTTACTTCAAAGAAACACCAGATAGTTAAATGTTAAGTTCAAAGAACTAAAATATATGTTGGGACAAAATTCTATAGAATTGTTTGTAACGGTCGGTGCGACAAGCTGTTAAAATAGCAAATGCTTTGAAGACTAAGTGAAATAAAATATCTATAATGTAAAACAGGCAGAGAACACGTATAAGAAAACGTTGGTTAACATACTCGTCTAAAATACGCAGCAGATTTGGAGGTCAACCACAATATCGATTTTCTGTAGCTTGAGAGGGGTTCAAAAAAAGACAATAAATATGGGTAAAACGATGAAACGTAGCTAGGGAGTTGAACGTTAAAACGAGGGAAAGCAATATAATTGGTCAAAGGCTAGAAGTTTTGAGAAACTCGCCTCGGTTAGATGTTGTTAAGCGAATTTCATGGTAAAGCCGGGTAAACTTGGAATTTTTCAGACAAGAAGTTCGTTACGAACTAAATTTTGAGAATCGGTTTTAGAAAATAAGCTTTTCGATGAAAAGAGAGTCCCGTAATGGGTATTAAAAAGCGTAAAAATACACGGGGAGAAGTATTAAAGCTCTCTTAGATCTTATATCTATTACGTGCTCTTACGTTGTATTGATTGTCGTTTACTCGTTGAAGTAGCATACAACATCATATTTAAATGTGTGTAAAAACTGTTAATAACGTACCGGAAATGTATTAAAAGTGTGCTTTGCACAAGTGGGTGCTGGCTTACAAAAGGTGCTGTTACTACACGATACAATCGAATGATAGGATGGTACTTGGGTAAGCGAATCGAAAAGTTAAAAACAAGTATGCGTAAAGTATAGTGGTTATGGAAGGTTAAGCTTGGTCGAGACCATTATCCGGGTAGAAATACTAAAGGAGGTGGCAGAGATTTGGATAGCTAGTGGACATGAGTTGGGTCCAGGTATAATCACGAAGTCTATGGACACAACAACGAGGGTTTTGGTACTCATCTTCAGAGGTAACGAGGGAAGAAGCTTACTCCAGGTAAAGAAAATTAATTTCTTGCTTTTACTTGAACATTTGTGCTGATATTTTGTGCTTGAGTGTTTTGACTTATTGGGGGGGTGTATTTTATTACCATAAAAATTCATTTAAAGAGGTATATATACAGGACTTTTGATATTGATAATTTAAAAAGTTTATTAATGACATACAAATGTTGTTGTAAAAAGTAAACGGGTTTTTAGATTTATTTTAAACAAAAATGCGATGTGTAAAAGCATTTAGAGTAACTGGGTTATACTGAGCTCAAAATAGACCAGAATATAAATCAATTTAGGGTTGCACGACGGGCCCATCTACTCGTCTAAAATGAAATTGTTGGAATATATTAAAATCATGAAATTTTGAAAGATTTAAAGATTGAGATGGTAACATTTTTATCAAACTGTATATACAAATGTGTAAATATTTTTTACTAATGGAAACTTGTTAATGTGTGTAAATAAAAAGGTTGTATGTCTTGTTGCATTATTTGAGTGGTAATTTCATTTGACTGTATATGTGAGAAAGAGTGAATTTAGGATGGTTGGTATCTAAGAAGAAGCAGATTTTAAAGAGCCGAGGTGTGCAGAAATAAGGAGGCGTTCCAAAGGTATAGTAAGAATTTTTTTAATTTTATTTCAGAAAATTTTAAGACGGCCCAATTCGTGGGGCGAGTAACGATTTTTTTTAAATCCACTGCAATACATATATATTGATGTGATTAAATGTCACCAAAGAGTCATCTAGCATCGTTTAGTAAAGATAAGCTTGAGCAAAATTGAGGAAAAACTCGAATTATGTAAATATTAATTTGTTTATATATCATAACATTCAATATAATTACACTCGGTATATTGAATTATAAATGCATAAACCCGTGATTAAGGGAGTTTCATTTTTATTACGTAACTCAATCGTGTTTTTGGATAGCGATAATAGTATATTCCGCAGGTAGAGGAACGAAGTTTTAGAAGTTTTATCTAAATTTTTTTGTTATAAAGTACTCAATTGAATAAATGCGTAATTATTGTGATGGTGTTTATGTTCAAAGGAAGCCAAGCGTTTTAAAAGATGTAAGGCCGCGTGTACAATATTCAATTTCAAACGGTCGAATTTTGACGAAAGCGCGTATATTCTATTCATGAGGCAAATATATTTTCAGTTAATAAAAATCGTATGCATTCAAAATATCAATCGATATTCAAATGAATACGAAAATGTATAAAACTTCTAAAATGATTCAGTAAAGGTAAATAAACCTTCATTTTATCAGCTGTAATATAAGATAAGTAATTAACTACAGCCAGAAATTGTGAATGCTGCAACGATAAGATAAAGACGGGTAAACGGTTGTTAATTAGCATAGTTCCGACTGTTAGAGGATGACAGTTCTGTGAATGTTGCATCATGTCTTCAAATCCAATCAATTGAAAAAGATTCACTAATAAACATGAAGACTCTAGATGCTTGTGTAGGGGACAAGCCTATATTTTCAACCAACGGAAACATAGAAATGACAAGTAACGTTCGCTAGAGTTGCCTCGAAATTTTTGGACGCGTGACATTACCCAAAGGCTCGACCAGTAAACCCAATTGAGTCACATACAAGTGGTCAATTGTTAAAACGTCACGTTGCACTACATCATGTGATAATAACACTACAGTTGTTAAGAGTGAAATTATTCACTGAATGACGGAAAAGTGCTTTAAATATACAGAACTAAATAAAAGTATTTAAAGTACGTTGAAATGGTTTCTAAATGTAGAATAAATGAATGATAATTAACTACTGCAAGATAAAGTTTTTTTTTTAATTTGAATATAATCGCATATGGATTTGAAATGCCACTTTTACACTTAATGATATATAATGGAAAAATGTTAACGATCTTGGACGTGGAGGGATCACTACGTGCCAAACAAGAAGCCACACAGTAAAATTACTTGATTCTAAATTTTAAAAAAGGGACAATGCTATTTATTAATTAAGTTCCACGATAAAATATTTTGTGAGTTAGGATTTGAAATTATTCTAGAGTTCTTCTTAATCTTCTTTGGGTATTAAACCACTCATAGTTTTTAAAATTATCTTTATTAACGTTTCGATCCATAACCTAGGATCGTTTTCAAAATAATAAAAACTTCAAGTTTGACATTTATGACACAAATTGAAGGTAACTTTGATTTATTGATGTTTGAAATACTTGGTTTGAGTACACTAAGCAAAATTTTTAAAGTTTAAATGAATAATTGCCTTCAATTTGTGTTACGGCCTGGGACCGACTTTTTTAGGTAGCCAATACGCTTAACGTGAAAATCAGCTGATTAATTTTTATTGTAAAAATTCAATAACTTGGGAATTGGAAAACATTTTTTAACACGTTTCTATTTATACAATTTAGAGGATGGTTATTAAAGAAGTGTGCAATTGCATTATTAAAAGGCTTAAGTAGTCGTTTTTATATTTATTTTGAAGGAAATCATTATGATTTAGGCTACCTCTTTGGTAGATTTTAACATTGTTCTGAGGTAACCTTATGGTGGGCTTACACTTGTCAGATACCAATGTTGTTCTATGAAGGTTGTATATGGATCTGAGGCGACCCTATGGCGGGTTTACACTTGTCAGATACCAATACTGTTTAACGGAGATTGTATATGGTTGTGAGGTAACCTTATTGCGGGTTTACACTTGTCAGATACCAATGCTGTTTTACAGGGGTTGTTAATATGCTTCATCATCATCTTCATTGGATCTTCATCTCAAAACTGGTTGGACATGTACCTGCACTTATTTATATTCTGAGCTAGCTTCCCTTCTATTGTTTTCTAATTTTATGTTTTATTTCACCTAGATTCAGTGAAGGAGGTTAAGCAACCTGTGGCTACCAAGATTCCCCAACACTTAGATATTTGCCCAAATAATGGTTTTCTAGTTAATATGCTTATTGTTATATAATTAGTTATTGTATGTATAAATAGAAATCATGTATGTAGGCTGTATTTCATGTTAATATCGCAAGGAAAACCCAGGAAAAACTTGCAATGCTACCTAGATATTGGGGGCATTTGATTTTTATTTGTTATTTCTTTTAGTAATGGAATCCATTGTTTACTGAAAGTTACGGATTCGTTTGCAACGCAGTTATTTTGATGTAAGGTTATATAAGCAGCTTCTTTGATTTTGCGTTTTTGGTGGTTTTCTTCTTTGTCGATAATTTTTGCGTCCTCCCATTTTATTTTATGACTGGAGTCCCATGCATGTTGGCAAATCATGGATTTTTCAAATTTTCTATTTTTAATATATGATTTATGTTCTTTTAATCGAACTTCAAATGGTCTGGATCAGAATATAAATAAGTGCAGGTACATGTCCAACCAGTTTTGAGATGAAGATCCAATGAAGATGATGATGAAGCATATTAACAACCCCTGTAAAACAGCATTGGTATCTGATAAGTGTAAACCCGCAATAAGGTTACCTCACAACCATATACAATCTCCGTTAAACAGTATTGGTATCTGACAAGTGTAAACCCGCCATAGGGTCGCCTCAGATCCATATACAACCTTCATAGAACAACATTGGTATCTGACAAGTGTAAACCCACCATAAGGTTACCTCAGAACAATGTTAAAATCTACCAAAGAGGTAGCCTAAATCATAATGATTTCCCCTTCAAAATAAATATAAAAAAACGACTACTTAAGCCTTTTAATAATGCAATTGCACACTTCTTTAATAACCATCCTCTAAATTGTATAAATAGAAACGTGTTAAAAAATGTTTTCCAATTCCCAAGTTATTGAATTTTACAATAAAATTAATCAACTGATTTCACGTTAAGCGTATTGGCTACCTAAAAAAGTCGGTCCCAGGCCGTAACACAAATTGAAGGCAATTATTCATTTAAACTTTAAAAATTTTGCTTAGTGTACTCAAACCAAATATTTCAAACATCAATAAATCAAAGTTACCTTCAATTTGTGTCATAAATGTCAAACTTGAAGTTTTTATTATTTTGAAAACGATCCTAGGTTATGGATCGAAACGTTAATAAAGATAATTTTAAAAACTATGAGTGGTTTAATACCCAAAGAAGATTAAGAAGAATACTAAACAAACCACAACAAACATACAGGGAGTATTATTCTAGAGAGGTTGAACAAGCTTGATAATTTGATTGAGGGAGTGGCAGTCTGCGGTAGGGTTTTGCCATTACATAATAAAAAAATTATAAAACCTAACTAATCAGAAAAGTTTAAATCAGACTTTAATAGGAGGATATTAAGTTATCTATCTTATCTTGACTAAATTTGTACATAATAAGATTAATTAATGAGTTACTGGTAAAGGAAATTAATACTAGAGTGTGCTAACTCTGATTATAAAAAAGACTTTGGACTTTAAATTTAGTATAACTGAGTGACTATTCAAAAGTTATATTGTGTTAGACTTAAAATATTGTTTGCAAGAAAAAACCGTTGTCACAATATGGGACTCTACTTTTAGATTCTGATATTTGTATGAAAGTGTTTTTTTAGGCTATATGTAAGATATTGTTTGCTAGAAAAAACTTGTTGTAGATGTAGCAGTTGTTATTGGAAAGATGGTTTGTTAAAGAATATTTTCTGTCATTATAAGTTTAATGTCTGATTCTAGTGGCTTCATTTAACTTGAGCTGGCAAAAATAATTAGGGCAATATTTCTATTTAGCCATTTCAGTCCACAGCAATATATACACACGGTTACTAGTAATTCGATCTTTCCCTGTTAAGAGATTGTAGGGATTGGCAGTTAATTGAATCCAATAAAGGCTTACGCAAAAGAAAGTCAGTTTTGAGATAATGTGATTTTAAGTTTTTTTTAAATAGCTGATAGATGACTTTAGAAATTAATCCAAACAAAAGCAATAAACATAACCAATTTTGTATTATTTTTACTTACCCAGCATTTCACTACGTAGTAGTTATCAACAACAAAATCATAATCTTTTTGTTTAAATTTTGGCATAGCGCTACGAAATTTCGGCAGTTTTATAATTTTTGACCAAGTATGATAACAAGGATGCAAGTTTTCCTTAAAAATCAGTAAATAATTTAATATGCATTATATTTTTAAAACGTCTACGTACTTGTACCTATCTAACGACATGAAACAATGGGCTATTTTTAACAAGGATACAAGAAAATCGTAACCATCAACATACTATTCAAAATACCGTTGTTTACCAAAATGTTGTTTATTTCACAAATAAATAAAAACAGTATTCTAATTTACAATTCATTTACAAAATGACCTCTTCAATTTCGTATACAGATACGTATACTTTTGCTTAATTCACTTTCTAGTACCTTACTCGGCAGTGTTTCGGATTTCATCAGCTACATTTATTATTTGTCGTCTAAGCTTTTCCAGGGACTGCATCGGCGAAACACCACACACCAGGTGTTTAATGTGGTCCCAGACATAATAATAGGATTAAGTTTGAACTTCGTATTGGCCAGTGAATGGGTCCTTCTATACCAATCCAGCGGACAGGAAAATTGTTGTCCAGCCGTTACCTTACAGTACCTCAATTATGCAGGACAGCCATACTGGAGTAGTATGTTTTGTCTGGTATTTAAAGACATGTCTTCAAGCAACTCAAGTTTTTATAAACCTCGCCATTCAAATTATTGGGAAGAAAGTGTGGTTCAATCAAATTATTATTAATAATTCCCGTCCAAACATAGACCGAGATACAACGCTGTGACCTTTTTGGTATCTTTTTATTAGGATTTTCTAAGTTTTATGGAGACCAAATGTGTTCATTTTGACAATTTGTTACGCCGCCCGGATTAAACTTTGTCTTTCCACAAAATTCTTTAACAAAATGGGATCATCAGCATCTATATTCATCATCAATGTTCAGAGGTCCAGCCTCCTTACGTTATTTCATCCTTTTAGCACATTTACGGGCGTATAGCGGTATAGTGATACGCATAACACCCTATGTTGCGTATAATGGGCCATCTTTTCCACTGCGACTGGTCAAGACGGTTAGATACAATGTTTGTTGACGCTGTAGGGTTTTCTTCTAATTGACGAAGAACTACCTCCTCCCAAACCTCAGGAATATACACGCGGGGTCTGACAGCATCGCTTTGTCGTCGCAGAACGAAATCAGTATATCTAATTTTTCAATACACCCCTTAATAAAAAGGTTCAGGGCAAGTCGAATAGTAAGGAAAAAATAAGTCCTGTTACTATTTTTCTGTATATTTGTTATCCGATTGCCTAGCTTTTTGGATAGGTAGAAGTACGCAGCTGCTTTTAAAATATTCTGCACATCAATTCTCTAGTGATTTTAAAAAAAAAACTAACTTTGTCAAAATACTTAGTCAAAAATTATAAAATTACCGAAATTTCGTAGCAATATGCCATGTTAAACACAAATTGGATCGGAAATTTACTTTCATAAATTATTTTACACCTCAAAAAGGTAAACAAAATTTTTATTTCAATAAATTTTTATGAGGACATTTTATTTTAAGGAAACTTTAGAATTCCGAAGTGAATGTACCTCGTCTTCCAGTTCCAAAAGATTTTTTTTCAATTCCTTATATTCCTGTCTATTTTCAATTTCAGTGGGTCTTTCCCTAATCAATTTTTAGCGTTGAACTTTAGATACGTGGCTCTATCGAGGGTCATGGTAGCAGTTTGGTCTATCGTCATTGCAACCAGTTCCTCCTGTTTGAGTTTTTGCTAGATCTCCCAGATTTCTTTTTTAGGGCAAAATTATCGTGCAAGAGGTGACCCAGAAAGCGGGTCGATTTTCAAATTGACTTACTGACCAAATCGTCCAGAGGGTTCAGAGGGTTGTGGTAGTACTTGATTTGAGGAATGTAACTTGTACTTTTCAGGTGATATTATCTTAGCACTTCAGCACCCGGGGTAAAGAGCTTGACCCCTGTGGGTGTTCTGTTCTCTTGTGGACTAGAGAAGGCCGCTTTACAGCCTTTCACCTTCAGCGACACTCGCGGTGTTGTATGATTTAGGATTTAAGGATTTTTACTTGTGACTTTTACCTTTTACTTTTATTGTTTTCTTTTTCTAAATTTTTTTGGACTTGATGAATTGATAAAGAACTTTTGACGTAGTACCTGAACTGGAATTATCTTGACGAGTGTTAGGAAAGTAGATTTTTGGAAAAAATCTTGTTTATAAAGGGGAGAGCGAACGCTTTGACGTTTCGTTAAACAGAAACCGGCTGGAAAAACAGAAAAGTTAATCTAAAACAGACCATTTAAAATTGAAAACCCTGTATCATTAAGATTTTACGCATTGTAGTGTTCATTAAGCAACACATTTTAATAAATTGTTAGTTCTATTAACAGCATAAATTTAAAAACAACAAAATATTGTTTTATATCTGTTAAATACTTATTAGAACGGAACTTGACCTATAAATTATTTGAACCTTAAACGGGCAAATAAAATATTTATTTCAGTAAATTTTCATTGTGAAATCAAGTCATTCTAAAAAAGCTTTAGAATTATGAGGTAAATAACAGTGAATTCGTTATTATGAATATTCCATATCATAATTATTCCAAATATAGGTGAGCTTTTTACTCAGAAAACACACACACTTTAAGTATGCTATACAGAATAGTGGAAATTCACAAAGAGCGAACTGCTGATGATTTAGTCACTTTATATTATACGTTACAGTATATTAGTTTATATTACTGAAGACATAAGGAAAAACAAACGATAACGTAAATAAATCACATAGTACTCTACATTTGATTATACGTTGCTCCACCCGAAGGTACTACATTGGCCAGAAAGGGAGTTTTTACCTGAAAATTTTTGTCTGAGCTTTCAAGTTTAAATTTATTAATTTTGTACTTATGAACAGAAAATGCAATGATTTGTATTTATGTAATAGGAATTTAATCAGGATATAAGCAGTCCTTTTGCTAGCTAGACTAATTAGCCATAGAATTAGCGCATATGGATTTTAAACAAAAATTTTATTAGTGAAATTTTGTGTTAATTAAAGCATAAAGTTTAGTATTTTGGAATGGACAATGAAATGATATAACGAGAAAGCAGGTGTTCAACCGTTTTCTATATTTGCTATTAACGACGGTTTTAAATATTAGGAGTTATAAATGCCAAATAATTTAATATGAAAAGCGGAAAAATTTGAGGTCATAGAATGGTTTATGGATTGGAGTTAATGTCTTCGGAAAGAACCAGAGCAATCAGCAATTTCCACTTGAACGGTGGAAAGGAAAACGACGGAAGTTTTAGCTAAGAAATTAAATAAAACGACATTCGAAGTTGACGGGCCACAACAGCTAAACGAAATCGATAATTCCTCAGAGGCAAGAGGAGCGGAAGGCTTGCAGTGATCTTGAATTGTGGGAGTAGTACAAAGGGGTACCATAGAGCGGCGGTGTCCGGGATCAAGAGAGCCTGCTTACTATCAGCGAAAGCGGGTCTAGACGAAACGCGATCAAAATGCAATAAGAATGATGACGTTGATTGCATTGGCGGCAAGAAAAAGTAGACTTGCATTGATTTAAAATGTGAGAATTGCTAAGGCAAAAAATGCAAAGATGTTGTTTTTT
The DNA here is from genome assembly GCA_036346225.1 of Platerodrilus igneus. NCBI lineage: Eukaryota > Metazoa > Arthropoda > Insecta > Coleoptera > Lycidae > Platerodrilus > Platerodrilus igneus. Next base: position 588,818 of record JARFIW010001135.1, on the reverse strand, counting down.
TGCAAAATTGGCGCGGTCTTGCGATGGAAGTTTGACGAAATCTTGACAACGATGAAAGATTGTAATCTTGTTTGCAAAGCAGACATTTATTAATATTAGGGTTCGTCTGGACTAACATGGAAACGGAGGAGCGAGACTTAGATTGGTTGTTAGAATGAATAACTTTGTTTAAATCGGTTTTATGATTTACCGATAAATCGACAACGATTTAAAAGTTTTTTCCAGATAAGCAATTAACTCTTTAAAAGTTGCGATAGCGATAGGATCTTGATGCAATTCAAAACTTTGGGCAGTGTGTACATCAAGGCGATTTAAGATGATTTGCACAAGAATTAAATCCCATTGCTCTATAGGCAAATCAAATTTCTTAAGCGCTTGTAAATTATCAGTAAAGGTATCAACTGATTTTTGCATACTGGTGGTGTTATCAGAATTCAATTTGGAAAATTGATCAATATTGTTCCATAGAGCTGAGGTAATGTGACGAATATTACGATACATTTCGCAAAGTTTATTGTAGGCAAGAGGGAAATTGGCTTCTGTAAGGTCAAAGTTCTTAATGGTTAAGAGTGCCGGTCCTTTTAGTACTGATTGAAGATAGGAAAATTTGTCCACGTCTGACAAATCGTTATTAAGATGAACTAAGCCATCAAAGCGGTCAATAAAGCTTTCAAACAACCTTCCCCCTCAAACGTAGGAAAGGTCAGTTGTGGAGCGGACATATCAGCCCGAGACGAAGGTTGATTAGGAAACAACTTGAAATACAGCGCTTTTATTTGAAAGAAATGGTTATCGAAGCGTTTACGAATAGCGTCTTCCGTTTCAAATTGTTCATCGGCGTCATCTGCAGAAGCGATTACACCCACTATAAAATTATGGTGGATAAAGAAAGTTTTTCGCACGGTTTCGAGACATTGGTACTGTGCGCGAAACAAATCAAAAAAGGTTGGTTCAACTGCAGATTTCTGAACGATTTAAAATATTTCATGTAGCGAGTTGATCGAAATATTCCGTAGAAAATAGCTACATTTCAATTTCTCTGCCATAATTAAAATTAAGCACGTACAAAAAGCGGATGAACTGGAAACGAACTTCGGTATTTGAAATAAAATGCAATGCGGCGATAACAATATATGTAAGCCTGTTACAAATTCTGATACCAAACCAGATATCTAAAAAACTCGTAAACAACTCTAACAAAAGAAATGATGTTATTAAAACTTGCAATGCATAAGCGGTATGATATCACATGAAGTTTATTATCATTCAGAACTTATTGTTTATTCAGATCCGGTGAGATGTGCATCAATGTTAAATGTGGTAACACAATTACAATAGCTGACTAGGAGAGAAAAGTCGACATGTATATAATGAATAAATAATAATAAACAAAACAAATAATTATTGCTTCAAACACTTACCTTTTTAACAATAGCGAAACTAAGGACATCTATTGATAGCGGCCGTTCAAACGGAGAACGATGGTTGACTGTATGATTGCGTCCGTTTAGTACAGAATACAAAGGTCGACTGTATTCCTGTCTTCTCCATTGCAGGTGTTAAGAGGTTTTTGCACAGGCGAAGGACAGCAAAATTTATCGCTATCGCGGCACTTACGATAGGCGTAGTGATTGAAGCAATTACACGGTACATACAATGACATTTGAAATATATCGGGCGGAGGTAAGTAATTAACAAATTTCAGACGTCATAACAAATTAAGAGGCAACCAACTTAATTACTATATAAACAAAACAATGCCCATTGAGAAAGACTCTCAGAGTAAGTGAGGGTGTAACGTGACCTTCTGTATTTCAGCCATTTTATTTATTATTTATTTTCTTTATTATTTTTATTTCGAGTTTTTCAATTTTCATTTATAATTTTTCTATAGCAACTCATTTGCTCGCCACTGCAGTTAGCCGACACGCACTTATATTGTTACGGGATCCCCGTCCTTGCAAGGCAAATCCAAATTTATTAACTCGTTGCCCATTTTACCCGTAGCAATTTGTCTAAGGTATGTTCTCAAAATGGGATTTATGACAGTCAAATATGTTAGCACAATTCACTTTTTGGAACCTAGAAGTTTCAAGTACTTCATTTACTTGACTTAGCGTTATGAGAAGGTATAGGCGTAATAATTTAAAATTAATGCAATTAAATGGCAGTAAGTGTCTTCTTAGAAGCGTTAAAATTGTATGTGCAACTTCACATACCACAAGCTGCTCCCGATAATTAACTTATTTAATTAAAATCGCAGAAATGCAATAATATTTCCATTTGTTACCACATTGTGGGATGTAGTTATTAAATTTACGTACGCAAGAATATTTAAATACGTAAACCGTTAAGACTGTTATGGGCAAGTATAAAATTGAGAGAAATCAAATGACAAACTTTACACCCTGCAATCAGTGAGTGTGTGCGGTGATATATGGTCAATGGGCAGGCTGGCGGAACTTAATAACAGAGCGGTGTAATAATAAGGTTGTGGTCGGTGTTGGTATAGTCGAAGAGCGTAGCGGTGTGGCGGCCGCACGGGCCTCAACGCCGTCAAAGTGGTCATGCCTGAGGGCAACACATGGAAACAGTAATATATGTCAATTGAAAACGTTTTAGATACCATAATAAAAATGTTAGATGGAATTGATGTAGAGTGAGATAATGATGATGGCTTACATTGAATTTAATTACTAAAAAATGGCATTATTGTACTGTTTTTCTCTTGTTCTTCTTTATTCATATGATTGAGAAGATAATGAAGATGTTAAAAGTGCCAGACCAAAAAAAAATTTTAAAAACTGCTTCCTGTGGCTATTTAAGATAGTCAGGTACCCGCAATTAAGCAGATTGCAAGGTTTGATAATCACAATGTTACTCATATTTTATATTATTATAATAAGGTAATCATATAAACAGACTTTTTCCAAGTGTTTCTATCAACATTATTCCAGTTTCCAAAAGTTTGTAAAAAATACAATTTTCTGCATTTTATCTAACAATGCTATCTAAAATGGCAGCTTGTTCTTCAAAAAATGGTTCTTTAAAGATAAAACATAAATATTTTGTAACACAAGTTTGCAAGCTATTTTTAGAATATTTTGGTAAGTTGCTGTTTACGTAAAAGATTTCAGAGATATTAATTAATAGAGGAAGGAGTTATTGATATTTTATAAACTGCAAATTTTTTACACATTTTTATTGCTTTCTGTAATTATAAAACATTCACTTCCCGTTTATTTGTAAAGCGCTAGATTTTCAATTTTTCCGTTTTGCATGAGTTTGTAGTTTAATTAACCCATTCGCGCATAGTAGAAGAAGTGGTGGTAATATGGACCCTGTATGAAATATGCCCCCCTTAATATGACAATCGCTTTAAGCTGAATTCTCGACGTGACAGCTGGAACTAGTCCATTAGTAACCGCATTGGCATGTAAGTGAGCTAGAGATAGTTCGGCTGACTGTTTGAATGACAGTGACATAGTCTTTGCAAGCTCCTGCGTAAAATTCTATTAGGTGTGTAAATTCCACAATTTTGACTTACCTTATAAGATAAAAACAAACGTTTAGGTACTACGCATACAATGTAGAAGTTATCGCCAACAATTCCACACAGATAAAGAATTATATCGTTATTAGTTTTGATTTGTTTACATGCTTCGATAAGATGGCGATGTCTGTAATATGAACCCCTTTGGCGCTTGTAATATGGATCCCGAGGTCTATATTACAAACAGTTGGTAAAATATTTTAAGGTTTTGTTTGCAGATGCCTCAAACTAACTTAGCTCCTACAAAAGGTAAGTCTCGGATAAAAATATAACGCAAGAGGTTTTGCAACTATTATAGGAAAAAGATAGGAATAAAAAGGCAGATAAACATTCTGAAATGCCAAAAGCAACTCTGTGGAGGTATGTAAGTAAGGATAATGTCTCTGAAGACATTGCCGCAAAAACTGTGACGAAAGTCAGCACTATCAGTAACATTGCTTTATATAAAAGCTAAATTCTAGGAGTTTACTCGTTTGGATGTCCTCACAATGGCCTACGCGCTTGCATTGCAAAAATCTTAGTAATGAAATTGCCAGAGGAGTTTGGCTTGACCATTTAGGTTGTTGATACTACTTGTTACATTTCGGTAAATTAGTAGTGTCATCTTATTGCTGAATAAAGCCTATTTTGAGGTTTATACTTCAATTTATTCAGCAATAAGATATTAGTATGAACAAACTACTAAAACCAGATAAACTTGAGATAGACACCAACGCGGTTGACTCTCATAGGTTCTGGACTCACTGGTAAAATACATTCACTAATTTTCTTGAAGCTGCCAAGACTAGTGACACTCAAAAATTAAACCTGCTCATCAACCATGTAGCACCCTCAGTATACGAACATACTAGCGAGTGCAAATCGTTTGAAGATGCTGTAGCCGTACTAAAATTGCTTTATGTTAAGCCGAAAAATGAACTTCTTGCCAGATATTCATTAGCTACTCGGCGACAGGAACCAGGAGAATCAATTGATCGGTACTTTCAGGCCTTGAAAGTACCGGGCAAAGAATGTGAGTTCAAAGCAGTCTCCGCGAAACAGAATAAAAACGATTTCATCAGCGATGCTTTCATAAATGGATTATCGTCATCTAATATTCGTCAAAGGTTATTAGAAAACACTACTTTAGAATTGCAAGACGCTCAAAATAAAGCCAGGTCTCTAGAAATGGCTCAACTGCAGTCTGAGGTCTACGTTTCTGATTCAAAATTTGTAAATACTGCTACTAACAAGGGGACGATGGATCAAGTCGAAAGCGATCAGAATAAGATAGCTCTAGTGTCATTAGTGCAAAAATGCTATTTCTGCGGTGGAAGTAAGCATACCAGGAAACCTTGCCCTGTCAAAAATGTTACATATTTCAAATGTAGTAAGATAGGGCACTATTCAAAAATTTGTAAAAGTAAACCGAAGCCTTCTACTAAGGCGCCATTCCAACGCTTCTGCAATGCTTTCAGCGATGGTCCCTGCATGTTTAGTAAAGTCTATGGTAAAATAGCGGTAAACGGAATAAGGGTTAAAGCTCTAGTTGACACCGGAATGTCAGAAATCTTTATAGATGAAGAGTGTGTTAAGCAACGTCATATTAGAAGTTTCCTTTCTGAGGGGAATGTTGTGCTTGCTTTTTCAACTATGATTTCCAAAGTTTCAGCTCATTGTAGAGTTGAACTAGAAATAACGGAACACAGTTATGGAAAAGTTAAATTATCTATCTTACAGAACCTCTGTAGCGACGTCATAATTGGTCATGACATATTAAAGCAGCACTGCTCGTTGGAAGTATCTTTTGGTGGGGGAAAGAAGCCACTCTCATTTTGCAGTTTGACTGTAGCTAACATCACACCAGTCTCATTATTTTCTAACTTGCAATTAAGCTGCACACCGATTGCGATTCAATCCAGACGTTATTGTAAAGAAGATTTAGAGTTTATTGAGGTAGAAACTAACAAACTATTACTTGAAGGAGTGATTGAGCATAGTGTTTCGCCGTGGAGAGCCCAACCACTGGTGTGTAAAAGCGAGAACTATAAAAAGCAAATGGCAATCGACTATTCGCGAACTATTAACAGGTACACTTTACTCGATGCTTATCCATTGTCTAGATTAGAAAAAAATTGTAAACAAAATATCGCAATACCAGGTATTTAGTTCGATTGATTTGAAAAGTGTTTACCACCAGATCCCAATTCGCATTGAGGATAAACATCATACGGTTTTCGAAGCCTGTGGGAGGCTGTTCCAATTCTGCCACATACCATTTGGTGTTACGAATGGAAGGCTCCATTTCAACGGGCAATGGATATCATTTTTGAAACTGAGAATTTCAAGGATACTTATTCGTATTTGGACAATGTTACTGCGTGTGGAAATCACAAGAGGAGCATGACGTTTCCTTGCAGAGATTTTTAAAAGCAGCTAAAAAGCACGGTTTAACACAGAATGAAAACAAATATAAATTTTCTCATAAAACTATTAAAATTTTGGGTTACCTGATTGAAAATAAGACGCTAAGACCCGACCCTGTTAGGTTTAATCTGTTGTTGAAACTTGTGGTGCCGGGGAACAGTGCGTCTCCGAAAAGCGCTGCTGGTTTGTTGTCATATTACTCAAGATGGGTACTGACATTTTCAGAAAAATTAAACCACTTGTTCAGAGCAAAAGCATTTCTATAGCACCAAGTGCAATAGCAGCCTTTGAAGATATTAAAAGGGATGTAGCAAAAGCTGTGGTAAAGTCTATTGATGATGATGGTCTCTTTACTGTGGAAACGGATGCCTCTGATTTTGCTATTGCTGCGATATTGTCGCAAGACGAGCGACCATTGTCGTTTTTTCTAGACCCCTCTCTGGTGTAGAGCAAAAGCAATCGACTGTGAAAAAAGAGGCTAGTGCTATTGTGGAAGCCCTGCGGAAATTGAGTCATTTTTTAATGAACAGACATTTTTGACTTATGACTGATCAAAAATCTGTGTCTTTCATGTTTGGCGATAAAACATGCAATAAGATAAAGAATGACAAAATCATGAGATGGCGATTGGAATTGTCTTCCTATAAATACGACATTATTTATAGGTTTGGCGACAAGAACGTGGCTGCCACGCATTTTCACGAGCGTGCTTCTTAAACCTAACAGGCAGTGAAGGAAAATTATGGAAACTTTATAATTCACTGTGCCATCCTGGAATTACAAGAATGTATCATTGGATCCAAAGCAAAAACTTACCTTATACTGTTGATGATGTAAGGAAAATGATTGCAACCTGCAGGGAGTGTTGTAAAATAAAACCTAGGTTCGCCAAAATTGCGAATACACTGATTAAAGCTACCTCTTCCTTTGAGCGGCTTAGTGTGGATTTCAAAGGTCCTATACCATCGAGTTACTGCCAATAGATATATGCTGACCATAATTGATGAATTTTCACGTTTTCCCTTTGCTTTTGCTTGTGCTGAGATATCTTCAAAAACGATAATTAAATGCATAGAGCTATTGTTTTCGGTATTCAGAATGCCTTCTTACGTCCACTCTTGATCGTGGTACCAACTTCCTCTCAAATGAAATCAAATCATACTTGACATCCTGCGGTTTTGCTACCAGTTGGACTACTTAATACAATCCGCGGGGCAATGAACAAGTGAAGCGTTATAATGGTATAATATGGAGAAGTGTATTGCTTGCGCTGAAATCAAAGAAACTGAAAAAAGACCTGTGGGAGACTGTACTTACTGAAGCCTTACAATCTATAAGGTCGTTGCTTTGTACCGCCACGAATGCAACTCCGCACGAACGAATGTTTAATCATCCTCGCCGTTCGCAAAATGGGCTGTCCTTGCCAAGCTGGCTGTTGACACCGGGTATAGTCTTTCTGAAGAAGGGTACTAGAAATAGCAAATACGAGTCGCCGCGTGAGAAAGTGGAATTATTAGAAACAAATCCCTATTATGCCTATATTCGCTACTCTTCTGGCAGAGAGGACACCGTTTCTATTCAACGGCTTGCTCATTGCGGCGAGAACAGGAAACACTCGCAAAGGACCGCTGATACTAATAACGGCATTCTAAATACTGGTATAGAAAGTAAAATAGAACTGTCTAACGACCTTGTTGCTCCTAAGGCTAATACGAACACCGAAATTGAGGTACGTTCCTAATTGGTAGAGGAGACACTTACTCCGATACTGCCGGGTTCTAGCGATCAGTATATTCAGCGAAGTAGTGTCTCCAGCAACAAATCCGGTGAGCACACTACATCTCAGACTTTTATGGAACGTCGCTCGCGTCGGGAACGAAAGCATTAATCGTATTACGTTAGATTTTAAGGATGGGGTGAATGTTGTGAATTAGTTACCTTCCTAGGCCCCTGCTTCTTTGTATTAATGAATCCTTTTTGTTGTTACTATAGCTTTAGGTTGTTGATATTACTTGTCACATTTCTGTAAACTAGTAGTGTCATCTTATTGCTGAATAAAGCTTATTTTAAGGTTTAGATACCACAAGTAATTGGAAGTAGAGGTAAACGACAGATAAGTTCTCTGACAGCTACAGAGCGCGGCTCTTTAGTTATAGTCCTCTAAGCGATCAGCGCAGGCGGTTCGTATGTTCCTCCGATTTTAATATTCCATAAGACCAACATAATAGACGTCTTTATAAAAGGTGCTTCACCAGGATCAATTGGAAGAGCTCGCCTATCTAATTGGGTTCAATAACATCTTTTCACGGACTGGTTGGATCGTATATAGAAAACGCCAAATCGATTGAGACTTTTCCTATATTTCTAATACTTAATGGTCATACAAGGAATATTAATGTGATTCATACAGTAAAAAATAACCATATCAACGATTTGTCACAGCTTTCTCACACCAATTACAAATTGCAACTGTTGGATTGAACTTCTATGGGTGCACTTAAAACTCGTTACAGTGAAGGATAAGACAACGGATGCTTGCTTCATAATAGCAAACCTGTTGGGCGCTATGATATAATTTCCCTTTTGGGCAAGGTCTATCTTAGTTGCGCAACAGCCATGAACTCGGTAAATGGGTTTGCTGTGATAGGAATTTATCTCTCAGACCATGAATTTATAGCTGGAGAAGAAAACCTGATTGCAGTATCTTCTCGTGGACAGAAGAAACCGAAAATACTGATCAATCATCAGCGGTTCTTGATGTTACTAAACTTAGTGGCACTAGGCCTATTCAACGTGATCTTCATGTCCCAACTCATTCTGCTTCCAAATTGCATGATCAATTACTTACCTGCTCAGGTAGTAAAAAAATACTTAGACCTACTGTGTCTATAAGAAATATTCATTCGGTAACTGAGAAGAACAAAAGATTGTCTCCTGGGCTGAAACTGTGTGTAACTAGTCTTATGACGGGATTTCCCTTTTAAAAGCAATTTAGAGGCATCGATTACAAAAAAAAACTGCTACAAATCTTCAGGGTCGTTGATGTTGGCAAGGAAAATCAACATCAAATATGAAGAAGATCCTGACCTACGATATTTCCCAACCATCTTGTTCTGGCACTTCTACTCAAAATCGTGGTAAATAGCGTGGTAAGAGGTCTTCGACCAAGTAAGATAAAACTGTCAGCAGTAATGACTCAGAAGGTGTTAACGATGACTTGGGGCTCTCAACTTGCTCTGGTTCATGGTAAGATGCGGTTGCAGCGCTTGATGTGATCTCTATGGGCTTATAAAAATTGCGCGAGGGCTGAGAAAGAGAACTATGTTTTTGACTTCTGTCGCTAGTACTATACTATTATTAATTGCAAATTGTTTTTTATTTAATAATAAACATATAGTTTAATACAAAAAACAGCTCTATTTTTTCTAAACTACAACAAATATACATCAGCGTGTATAAATAGTATATAGAAAATATATACAACCAACTCCGTGGAAATTATGAAAGACGCGTAGGATGAGTTGCCTAACTTCTCGCATTGAGATTATAGAAACGTAATATAAATTAATTAATAATTTATATTAAGTAAGGTATACAGATAAATGAACCAGACACTTTAATGGATCGAAATTCGTGATTGAAGAATAACCTTGATAGAACACGTACATAAACTCATTGTAATATTTAGAAAAGCGAACGTTGCTAATAACAAAATATCATATTTTAACGTCATATCAAAATAGGATAGATTAAAGCATTCGAAATCGTTAATAAACATTCAAATGTCTGTGAAACTGAAATTTAATAAGGTAAGAACGGAAATACTCAAATGCATAAACTGCACGTAACAACTTTGATAAAATGATATTTCCTGAACAATATGCTTAGATTGTAATTCGATGTTATGTATAAGACTAGATTTAATTTGAAATGATTATTATTGCTGTGTTCTTACCAACAAGTAAATAAAATTAAAAAACGGTACTCAATAAAAGTTGGTACAAATATTGTAATTGAAAGTGTTGGCAGTTTGTTTTTTTTCGCCGATTATAAAAATCGCAAATGGACGTACATATTTTAGATCAATTTAGTTATTGGGAGTTGTTTTAGATCCTTAAAACTTGCTTCAACTATTGCTCGAAATAGTACTTCAAATATAGCTTAAATATTAATTCCACTTACAGTTCTCCAACAAGTTCAAGGCTTATTTAAATTCTTTTTAATCTATTCAACTTAATTCTACTACAGTTGAAGTTGTTGCAAAATAAGTTTTGACTTAGACCTGGTGAAGGTCTTGCATAATTTTATTCAACAATTAATCCTTGTGACAGAAGTTTGTATTGAAAGTTTTAAGCATTAAGAAACTGGATTTAATTCAAGTGCGCTGAAGTCAAAAATTAGATTAGCTTTTAAGGTTTATAATCATCAGGACAGGAGTAACAAAGTTGTAATATTTAATTCAGACACATTATGGGAAGCACAGCATTACCTATCTCACAATTTGTGTCTTCATGTCGTTTCACCCGACATCGCATTAAATTAAAACCTTTGGCTATGGAAAAAGGCAGTTGAGCCGGTTCTCCTCTGCGTCGACTGTTGCTAAAACCTGCGATGTTAGGTGAAAAGACACGAAGACACAAATTGTGAGCTAGGTGATGCTGTACTTCCCATAATATGTCTGTATTAAATATTACAACATTGTTACTCCTGTCCTAATGAGCCCCAAATAGGGCAAAGCGTGTGGACATGATGTTCTTGGGGCTGAATTTGAGTCATGCTATCTAATATATATATATATATATATATATATATATATATATATATATATATATTGCTATGATAATAAGGTTATTTATAGTCATATAAGGTCACAAGGAAGGAATACCTCATGTAAATATCATAAAAACCACGAAAACCAAACATTTAGATCAATATACATAATTCATTCGTTATGCAAATACAAATACAAGTCACCTTGCATAAAATCAATAACAAGCTACAATTAATTAAAGAAAGCTCATTCCGTAATAACTTCACTACATTCATTAAAATAAATAATTGCGGAAGCAATACAATCATTTTTAGAGCATTTAAAAACATTCCTGAGCTCAAAGCCAATACAAATTCAACATTTGAAGAAAATAACCGTGAAATGAAGTTTCTTTCAATCTAAACGCATTTACGTAAAGAACTTAATAAATTTAAATTTATACCAGTTTGTAATAGCCATGTTCAATAAAACAAGCATATTTCGTAAAGTATAGAAAGTTCCGTAATACGTGCGATTTTGAGCGTATATCAAGTGCCATATTTAATAAAAGAGGCATATGTAAAAAGGTATGAATATTAGAGGCGATATACGTGCGATTCCGAACATACATAAAATACCATTTGTTAATCAAATCCCGCTAGAAAGTTCCGATGTACGTACAATTAAAACGTATATAAAATGTAATATTTAACAAAACCCAACAGGTTGCAGATATAATACATAAGAGAAACGCTTTTCCCCACGTACCAATAATTCATAGCGTTGCGTCAACTAATGAGAACGCGTGGAACATTTGGGAAGGAATTTGATTCTATAAAACCAATGAAATCAAATAAAGAAGGATCATTTAATAATCGACGCGCTGATTGTGCTAGTTGAAAGAAAATTATTACGTAAATAGAGTGTTAGTGAAAGTTATAAGTTTAAGAAATTGAAACGTAAATAAAATTTATAATTTCAAGAGATATATACAGTAAAGCGCGCGTTGAAATAAATTTATATAGAATTTGCCGTTGATATAAACGTAAGTATAGAAATAACTGATAAAAAGAATTTTGCAGTTTTATTAATTTAGGGCACTAAGTAATGAACTAAAGAATGAACTAAGAAATAAACTAAGTAATGAACTAAAATACTGGGTTAACACACTGAGATACGGGTAAAAAACTGAGTCACTGGTAAAAGTCTAAGTACAGGGTTAGTACCTCAAATTATCGGGCAAATGACTCCAAGCTGCTGGTAAATATTTCAAATTACTGGGTTAACACGCTAAGTTGCTGGTCAACGACTGTAAGCTACTGAACAAACGACCGTTATTCAATTAGGAGCGATTTTCTAAAACAAATTGTCGGAAGTTCCAGATCAAGTTGGAATTTGGGTCTGGATGCTCCAGGAGGAAAAAACAGGAGAAGCATAAGGTCAGAAATATTTTGTACAATTTATAGCATGTTATATTTATAATTTTACATAATTTGTGTGTTCAGAAGTGAGGTTAAAAGTTGCATGTGATTAAATTATTTGTGTAAAAAGTCAACAAAAGATTTGGTTGATACGTAGAATTATGTTTAAGAAAGGAGATATATTTTAAACTTTCAACGAAACTATTTGTGGTAAAATACAATTTTTTGATTGTTTTAATTGCTATAAAAAAGTGTAAAAAGTTATAATCTTCGTAAAGAGATAATTCGATAGGAACATTTACTTTAAGTTTGATTTAAAAGCTCTATAAAATGTAGATGATATTAGAAATGTCGTAGATTTTTAGATTGTAATTTTATTTAGTTCATTATACAATTTTTGGTGAACTTCGTTTGTCTTATTCAGGTATATTGAGAATTAGAGGAGTGTGTAAAAATTCTTTGTTATCATATCGCCGTTCACTCTGTGTGTGGTATCTCTGAGCTAGTCGCGGCATAAATTCAATTGTGTTTTTTTATGTTATTTTAAAAGCACAGAGAGGTGGCAATCAGCAGGTAATTGGTCGTTGTACATCTGACGAAGGACGCTATCATAGCAATATATATATATATATATATATATATATACATTGATATGATAACGCTGCACGCCCATGTAATTATACTCGTAGTCTCCCTTCTGATCACCACCGCTCTGTGTGTTTTAATATCCTAAAATTTAAATATGCCTCCAGTTTAATTCACACAGAGTGCACAACGTGACGATAATCAAATAATTTACCCCTTTTTCTCTAAGACTTTCCTGCTTTGAATGAAAAAACAAAGTCGATCAATATTTGACTAATGAGAAAGAAAAAAATCATATACACTTCACAGCGTAATCTGTTTCACTGTATGACAAAATGAGCCCCTGAATCAAATAACAATAAATTTTAAATTGTTTATCTCCAAAAATTAAAGCACCCTTTCCTTATTTTAAAGCCAGCAAAATGACGTTGTACTCTACTGAAAATTTTTCAAACGTTGAAGATTTTTTCTCTTTTTACGAAATTTTTCACGTATAAAAAGAAATTTTTGACGACTCTTTACATAAAATATTCAGGTATAAAATATGATCAATGTTAAAAAAAGTATAAAGAGAAAATAATATCTTATGCTAAATAGTTCTCCTTTCCTTGTGCGTCTTTCTGCTGCGTGCTGTGGATCAGTACTCCAATATTACATTCAGTTGAGTTGCTCCATTCAATTTATTAAGTCTCCAAGTTTTACCTCGTTTAATCAATAATCTAGTATTTTCTTAATCTCCATTGGATTTTCTTAACGTCATTTAGATTTACGTGATTTCGCTTAAAGTTTCGTAATGTCACTTAGATTTTCGTAATGTCTCTGTAATCTCTCTTAGAATTTCGTGATCTCACTTCGATTTCGTGATCTCACTTAGAATTTGGTAATATCGCTTAGATTTCGTGATCTCACTTAGAATTTCGTAATCTTACTTAGATTTCGTGATCCCACTTAGAGCCCTAAATTATACATATTTAACCTAAATTAATTAATAAACTTCTACTCATGTTTTCCAGCAAATGGCAAAATTTGTCTCATATAATCATCACTATTATTTATTTAAAATATTTTAGAACGCCACTTTTCGCAAAATTTTGATTATTTACTTTGAATATTTACTCGACGCGTAAATTCTTGAGTATGAGTGATGTAGCTTGTGCTTGGTTCAAACTAAGACCGTCTGCTTATCAAATTCGCGTGTTATATAGTCTACGCCCCATTAAAAATTTATTAGTTATCTGAATTGTTGTTCAAAGTTTACGATCAACCATCGGGTGTTTTGAATATTTTGAGCTTTTACGGGTATGTCTCTGATAATAACTTGTCGGAACGATTTCTTGATCACGGATCTTGGATCATGGATTTCTAGTTTGTATTTATTTGTGACCGTGTGTTTTGATGTTGTTACAGGAATTTCTAATTCGCTTTGGCACGTAATTTCACTTATGGCTTTTGTTTGTCTAGATAATGCAGAAGATCACGTAGACAAAGTGACGTAAATTAACATATTTTTGTTTACATCTTACGTTTCCAAAGCGTATTTATTTCTAAGGATGCGTTTCTTATCACGACACTATGCTATCTGCTTTCACTATCGCATGTTTAATGTGAATTGTATTATGATTTTCTAGCTTTTTACTGCATTTAACGCGTATCGATTTACAATTTATGAATACCTTTAGGTTAAGACCAGTTTGATTGCGTGTAGAGTTATTTCATTTGCTGAATGTGTGTTTATTGTTGAATGATATGCTTCCCGGCATTAATTAATGTCAACTGCGATCCCTATACAGGTTGTTAAATGTTTGCTCTTTGCATAATTTGCAAATTACGTTTTTTTCATACTAAATAAAAGTAGTCGTCTAACTCCTACTACTATTTACTTGTATTGTGTAACCATTATGACTCAATATACCCCTAAATGGCAATATATATATATATATATATATATATATATATATATATGGTAGTGTATTTTGATTTGCTTTATGCTATTAGTCAGTAAAACCTACAAACCATTTCATACTGCAATGCTAGTTGCAATGTATACTGTCATTTACTTACTTTAGGCTCATACAGCAATGGTTTGGTTACATACGCTCACGATAGCTTAGGCGCAAGAAATGCATAACTTTTGAACCTAACAGTTCTTGAATTAAAGATAAATTACATCTTGACGTAAAAGCAGATACAAGTACCCTGCATTTATGAAGTCAGTGCCTATCAACATATAACTTGCGTTTTTACTAAGAACCGCAACTGTACAAATCTACAATTGATTCCACACTTTATTTATAGCAGATCTAAATAATAGTTATCTACACAAGACGGTGTAATTGAACGTGATTCATAATACGATATGAAAATGAACCATAAAAAAATTAAGATATAATTACATATCATTTTTACAGCATTTAGCGGAGCCCAAAATTACATTAAATTCTTGAATAATAGCCGTTTCTACATGTGATCCACAGAATCGATGATTACTAGAATTAAAAATGACATCAATTATTTTAATGTATTTCCTTTGAACGCCCACATGCTGCGCTACACGTTCTTCTACCTCTTCTTCTCACATAATGCTGTGTAGATACTTGTCGATTATGGCAATAATTGGCAGTTCAGAGATTGCATAAAATAAAGAATGAATACGTTTTGAAATGAAACGAGTAAACGTGCAATTGAAGTGTGCTGCCTTGAAGCATGCTTGACAGTGATACCATTGTTTAAGTCAGTAATATATTGATATGAAGAATTAGATGTTAATTGGACCAATAATCTTCGTTAATCGCAAACTACGTTTTTGCATAATTGAGGATTTTAAAAATAGTTTAATACATAAATAACGAATATAAAATAACAGGCTAATGAAAATATTCATTGGAAATAAAGATTTATAAATTGTTATTTAGCTGTCTACACATTAGAACCTGCCCATTAAAGACTTCGGGGTGATTAATAAGTCCAAGTTGATGAAAATACATAAAAAAGCCTTGACGGTTCCTCATTGGCAATTCAAAATAATTGCATTAACAAGCAATTCGTGATATAAGTGCCATATTAAGCCATTCTTAAAAATAATGGACACAAACGAAGTAAGTGAGATTAAAATGTGTATTTCGGGTTCTTGTGGCCCACTTATCCTAAAATTAGACCTACACAAGTTTAAAATAGCTTCGCTATAAGAGGCATCACGTAATAGACTAGATACGCGTGCGCAACATAAAACTTCAAAGCCAGAATCGATAAAGGCTTCATCGCCAGGTCTCATTCACAAGACAAATATAGGAAAATCAAACTCGGCACCCTCTTAAAATCAATCTAGAGAAAACGATTGCTTACATGCATGTAATACTGAAGACCCAGACCCAACTACCCTTCAAAAACACCAAAACCAATACCTAAACTTCCGACTACTCAATTTCGGTAAGAGAGTAAAATTTGTTATTTTTGGAGAAACTGATCAAAGAATTTGCAGCCCTAAGACTCAACTTCGCGAGCCCAAAGCAAAACTACTTCCCCCTTTCTCGAAGCAAAAGACGTCGTTCTCAGCCAAGGAACAAAAACACACGCTGAAGCCATTCAAAATATGACATATGAACACAAAATGCACGTGGCACTGCAACTTAAAAAATGAAGGAAACGATACAAGCAGATGTTAGAGACAGGTAACGCCCTGCAGTTAATTTTACGCAGACGCCATATACAAAACTTAAACTTTCCACGTCACATTTTCAGTAAGAGACTAAGAATTGTTATTGCTGCAAAACTACAAAAAAAGGTTACAGCCCTCACGACTCATCCTCAGCGGACTAAAAGTGCGGCGGTTCCGTAGATAAGATAGGTTTGCGTATGACTACTGATCTCAAGGTTCAGGGTTCAACTCCCGAGACGAATTGCTTGAAAAATATTAGGCGAAGATTTTTCACAAAAATACACCCTCGTTCGGACAAGAGGTAAAATGTAGGTCTCGTGTGTGAGTTGTCACGCACGTTAAAGATCCGAACCCTGCTCAGAATAGCAAGGGTTCGGCAGAATAAAAAATTTTACGGTAGAAAAACTCGCTTAAAGGCCAATATAATACCTTCGGGTAGAGCATTAGAAGATTAAATGTAGGGGTTCAAAGCGCAACCACTATACCACTCTCTGCAGGCAAATGACTCGCTGAAAGTCAAGGCACAAAAACACATGCTTGTACCATTTAAGATGTGGTGCTAAAGTACACAGTGCAAGTTGTAGTGCAACTTCAAGGACCAAGGGAATGGCACAAGTAGAAGTTATTTGCCCAACTGCCTATTTCACACAGTTTAAATATTAAAATGGGTTTTAGAAACATTTCTCCGTGGCTTCAAATCACAATCTACATTGAACTTTGAGAATCTTTGCTATTTTCATAAAAAGACGATCCTAAGAGTTTGCTTTCTATAAAGAGTGGTCTCAACGGTTGCTTCTATTTACTTCTTAAGCACTACGCATAAAACTCCAATTTTCGATCGTGTCGTTTCTCATGTCTTACAAGAAAACTTTGTTACGTTCCCTTAATGTCAGCGTACCTAAAACACATCGTTTTGTATAGCTGGTTATATAACGTCGATTTTCATTAATAAATAAATTGAATTATTTGTCTTATAAATTTTGGTTCCTTATGCTATTATCAAGTCGAGATAAGACGCTCAGATGTGATGTTAATGAAGTCGAGTTTGTATAGACGATAAGCAGTTATAATAGAGCGAGTTTATAAAACAGATTAGCGTAGTTTTCGTAGTTGTTCGTTGTTTCTTAAATTAATGAATTGTAAATTGGATTGTTCTTGTCTAACCGCTGTAAGTAATGAGTAGATATGAGTGCTGCTTTCATATAAATTTATAAATGCTGTTCCTTATGTGGATATACGAGTTTATGAAACAGAAGCGTCGATAAGCGGTTGTGATAACAAGCAGTTTGTTTTTGGTTCTTAGATATAAATTGCGTTGATAGTGGGTATAAATTTTCGAATTGTTTTTACGGAACATTGACTTTATTGATACGCGTGTTTTAATGATGATGTTTTTTGGTTGGTTCTCTTGTGGAAATAAAGTGGTATAACTTGTTAAACTCGACGGCACGTGTTCTTACGGAACAATTGACGAACTTACGGAGTGTTTACATGTACTTTTTAATTGTGGGTTTTTTTTGGTGCATACTTTAGAGTGTTTAAATACAGTTTTAAGCTTGGGTCTTGTTTCTGAAAATGATGATACAGTTGTAGCAGATAAAACACCCCGTGTTAACAGTAGCTTAATGCAAGAACTTGTCAGATGACCTGCATTGCAGCGTGCCTTGAGGGTCCGTGACTCTGAATTTTAAATTTTTATTACAATTTTTGCGATTTGTGTTGCAAAATATTTTCGAAATTGTTTTCTCAGAAAATAGAGTTAACAAGAAAGTTATCAATGCCACATGGTTCCATTCAGTATGATAATGTCTGGGGCTATGACCAGTGAAATGTGGTGAAGTGTTTCGTTATTGTAAAGTGTACTAAATTCTATCAACCCCATCACAATCAAGGGTGAAGTACTTCGTTACTGCAAGACTTTCTGTAAGTGAACTTTACTACTTGTCTTATTACTATAAATATCTACCCGTTGCTTTACTATATCTTTGTTGTTCTGATACCTTTTACAATAGACTTGCATGCTATTTTAAAACATAAAAGAAAAAGAGAGAACGAAAAACCAATATTACTGAATTACTCATACCAATTGTGTCTTATCTATTTATCTTTGTAAACATTTTATCTGATTTATGTTTAATTGGTGTGTGAGGAAACGTTTCTGCTACTCCCAATATTACCTCACTTTGTATTAAAAGTTTTGTACTGCTATTACAGTTGTCATATTATATAGATTATTCAAACGTTTTACCTTCTTTTACATTCTTTTACATGCTTTTACATTTATTTTTTTCGGGTTTACTTAACTATTTTTTTTTCTTTCAGGTTTACTTAATTATTACAGGTACTGTCACTAACTCCTTACCGCCGTATACATCATAGGTCAGTCTGCTTTCTACAACCCCCCCTAATCTCCGATTGAGCCCGGTCATTCCTTGACTTTCTTTGTGTTACGCACGGCTACGAGCCAACGTAACATAAATTTGGACGCCCTGACGTGGGGCTCGATTTTTTTTTTTCCGATTGGCTCAATTTTTTTTAATTGCTCTCGATTTTTTTTTTGGTTGGCTCTTGATCTTTTAAATTTTTTTCATGACCTTGATTTTTTTTTGCATTGATTTTTTTTGGGTATCGGCTCGATTTTCTTTTCTGCCTATAATGGCTGGCTCTAATTTTTGGTGTAGTCTTGAATATTTTTTCTCGCTATATAGAAATTCCTTGATTTTAATTTTTTTTGTGAATTATCAGAGTTGTGTTTTCGCTGGTAATTTGGTTCTTGAAAACACTGGCGCCCAAGATTTTTCTTTTTTCGTCCTTCCCTCTTTGTATATTTTGTTCTTCCCATCAAGTCTAGAGTTAGTTTTCCTCCTATTTTTTCTTTATTCTTTTTCTTCTCTTTGAGCTTTTATCGAGTTACGGTTAGCTTTTATTTCGTTACTTTCTACCCTTTCCTTCTTGTTCGTAGTCAAAATGACTTCTTTTCGGCTTCCTACTACGGTCTCCTGTGTGGAGTGGAATTTGAAATTTTCTGGTGTCCCGAACACTCTTACCGTACGTGATTTTTGAAGCGAGTCGAAAACTCCGACGAGCTCATCATGTATCCGAATTTGATTTATTTGAGTCCGCGGTGGATTTGTTCGAGGCTAACGCTTTACTTTGGTATCGTGGTTTTCGGCATAGGTTTTCTGACTGGAAGTCGTTGGCTAATTTACTAATTCTTCATTTTGAACACAACGAGCTTATTTATAAGGCTACTACGATTGAGAAAACTTCTTTTGCTTCACATGACCGAGTTGTTAAGGTTTCTCCGACGCCTACGAGTAGATCCGATACTCCTTCCGTACGTTCTACTGTTCTTCCTCCTACTTCTACTCCTACTCGTCAGGTCGTATGTTTTAATTGCGACAAACCTGGTCATGTTTCGACCCGTTGTACTCGTCCTAAGGTGCTCCATTGTTATGGTTGCGGATATAAGGGAGTTACTCGCCATAACTGTCCCAACTGTCATCTTACTACTAATAGCTCTTCGAATAATCCTTCAAATTCTGCCCTCACCTCTACTTGCCTAACTTTTTCTACTTCTCATTCTACGTTCTCTTCGATACTTCATCCAGGTCCTACTGCTCCTACTATCAAAACCTACTCTTCTTCGGCAAATATAGCTTCTAACCAAAGTTCCTCCGTTTCTAGTTCTGCCTCCTATTCTACTCCTTCTTCTGCTCGCCCTACTTATACACTCTCACCCCAAAATGTGCCTCCTGCCGTTTTTGTCAAAATTTTACCTGTTCCTGCTTTCTTTATTGATTCTTGTCAAGAAATTGCTGTTGTACCTACAATAACAGCTGTAGCTAAATTGACGATTATTCCTAATTTAATCAGCGAAGGTTCGATCAAAGTTCACGAACCTGTATCTTTAGTGTCTGTTGCTGTTGCTGTCAAAATTGTACATGTTCCTACTTTCCTAACTTGTTCTACTCAAGAAATTTCTGTTGTACCGTCAACCACTGCCGTAGCTAAAGTAAAAATAATTTCTAATTCCGTCTGCGAAGGTCCTGTTAAAGTTAGTGAACCCTTAACTGTGATGCCTGCTGCTGTTGTCGTTAAAGCTTTACCTAATCCTGTTTCGTTACCTACCCTTACTCCTTTTTCTCATGCTGATAAAATGCTACTTACTTCTGTTCTTTTAACTAAGGTTGGTGACATCCTAGCTGATGTTCTGTTATATAATGCTAACGAACTTCTACCTGGTTCTGCTCCTTTTCCTAAGTTGGATACTTCCACAACCAATACTGTTTTCTTTTCTAACTGTGATACTTCTAGTCCTGCACATAACGTCAATAAAATTTTATCTACTTCTGTCCCTTTCTCTAACGTAACTGAAGTGTGTTCCGCTTGTGTTTCTTTTCGTCAGGTTGGTTCCCGTACAGCCAATACTTTTTCTTGTTCCACCGTTGATGTGCTGACAACCCATGATGTTTCCGTCTCTGCCATTGACCTTCTTACCACCCATCCCAACAATAAACAACGTCCTACTATGACGCGTTTTGAGTTTTCTAAATCACCCTTGCCACCTCCTAAACCTAGTTCTATAACTACTATACTCCCTGCTATTCCTATTTGGCATAAAACTGCCCAGAAGAGGCAGACTTTATTCTATGCTCCTTCCGAACCTAAAGATGTTGGTCAACGAAACCTTAATGTCCTCGATCTTGTTTCATTTTCCTTTTGGCGGCGTAAACGCCTTAAGCCCAATATCTAGTTCTTGTGCCCCTGATTCTGATGCCGACTTTGCTCTTCCTCGGATTTGATTTTTGGTAATTGCGATTTCGATTTACTTCCCGGTTTTGCTGGGTTTTCTTTCGTTTGCTTTCCTTTTTTTTCTTTCTTTTTCACCTGTGTGGGTCCGGGAAGAGAATAGCCCCATGGTACGACCTGCCTGTCGTAAGAGGCGACTACAGCGGTCACACACAACATCTATACACACTCACTCTATACACACACACCCATACCCACATACACATACCTACACATACATAACGACACTGGAATTCGATTTTGTTTTCGTTGGTGTTATTCTTAGGGTTCTTGTTTTTTTTGCTTATGTTTATTGTTTAGTATTAAACTTTTTGGTTCATTTTTCTTTCTCCTTTTCTTTTCGTTTTTTCTCTCGTTCCTTTCATTCCACATTCCTGTCCATTTTTTTTTTCCTGACTGGTTTTCTTTGCGGTTAGTTGATGTACTGACTTCGATCACTCGTTATATCTGCTCCTGTGGTAGTTGCTCTTTAGGCCTACTTTCTGTCCTGTAGGAATCACGACTTAGTCGACTTTTGGGTCTATTAGCAGATTACTTTCCTTACTTGGTTGTATCATACGACTCTTTTTTTTTTCTTCTTGGTACCACAGTTTGAAGCTTTTCGTTACTTTTCCCAGTTTTCCGTTTGTCGTTCCCTAGCTTACTTGAGGCTTGACACTTGTGTCTTATGTTGGCTGTTGCTGTTGGTTTTCTTCCTCGCTACTTTTCTTTTCTTTTGGTTTCTGCGCGCAAAATCAATTTTCTTGAGGTTGGAAACTATGCTGTTTCTCTTCTAAAGAGACATCCGTCCTTTGACGACTTTGGCAGCGTTTATGCCTTTACACCTTAGTCCTCTTCGATTGCTACTACTTACCTATCTTTCCCTGTGGATTTCTTTACTCTTAGTTTTGTCCGACATTTTGGTCCTTCGAGCCGGAAAATTTTTTTTGTGTTTGGTTCCTTGTCTGTCGCTTTTTCTTTCACCCCGACGTCTTTATTTTGCTGGGGGGGAATTTGTTACGTTCCCTTAATGTCAGCGTACCTAAAACACATCGTTTTGTATAGCTGGTTATATAACGTCGATTTTCATTAATAAATAAATTGAATTATTTGTCTTATAAATTTTGGTTCCTTATGCTATTATCAAGTCGAGATAAGACGCTCAGATGTGATGTTAATGAAGTCGAGTTTGTATAGACGATAAGCAGTTATAATAGAGCGAGTTTATAAAACAGATTAGCGTAGTTTTCGTAGTTGTTCGTTGTTTCTTAAATTAATGAATTGTAAATTGGATTGTTCTTGTCTAACCGCTGTAAGTAATGAGTAGATATGAGTGCTGCTTTCATATAAATTTATAAATGCTGTTCCTTATGTGGATATACGAGTTTATGAAACAGAAGCGTCGATAAGCGGTTGTGATAACAAGCAGTTTGTTTTTGGTTCCTAGATATAAATTGCGTTGATAGTGGGTATAAATTTTCGAATTGTTTTTACGGAACATTGACTTTATTGATACGCGTGTTTTAATGATGATGTTTTTTGGTTGGTTCTCTTGTGGAAATAAAGTGGTATAACTTGTTAAACTCGACGGCACGTGTTCTTACGGAACAATTGACGAACTTACGGAGTGTTTACATGTACTTTTTAATTGTGGGTTTTTTTGGTGCATACTTTAGAGTGTTTAAATACAGTTTTAAGCTTGGGTCTTGTTTCTGAAAATGATGATACAGTTGTAGCAGATAAACACCCCGTGTTAACAGTAGCTTAATGCAAGAACTTGTCAGATGACCTGCATTGCAGCGTGCCTTGAGGGTCCGTGACTCTGAATTCTAAATTTTATTACAATTTTGCGATTTGTGTTGCAAAATATTTTCGAAATTGTTTTCTCAGAAAATAGAGTTAACAAGAAAGTTATCAATGCCACATGGTTCCATTCAGTATGATAATGTCTGGGGCTATGACCAGTGAAGTGTGGTGAAGTGTTTCGTTATTGTAAAGTGTACTAAATTCTATCAACCCCATCACAATCAAGGGTGAAGTACTTCGTTACTGCAAGACTTTCTGTAAGTGAACTTTACTACTTGTCTTATTACTATAAATATCTACCCGTTGCTTTACTATATCTTTGTTGTTCTGATACCTTTTACAATAGACTTGCATGCTATTTTAAAACATAAAAGAAAAAGAGAGAACGAAAAACCAATATTACTGAATTACTCATACCAATTGTGTCTTATCTATTTATCTTTTGTAAACATTTTATCTGATTTATGTTAAATTGGTGTGTGAGGAAACGTTTCTGCTACTCCCCAATATTACCTCACTTTGTATTAAAAGTTTTTGTACTGCTATTACAGTTGTCATATTATATAGATTATTCAAACGTTTTACCTTCTTTTACATTCTTTTACATGCTTTTACATTTATTTTTTTCTGGTTTACTTAACTATTTTTTTTTCTTTCAGGTTTACTTAATTATTACAGGTACTGTCACTAACTCCTTACCGCCGTATACATCATAGGTCAGTCTGCTTTCTACAACCCCCCCTAATCTCCGATTGAGCCCGGTCATTCCTTGACTTTCTTTGTGTTACGCACGGCTACGAGCCAACGTAACAACTTCAAAGCATGAAAATGTCATTTACCTACAATCCAGCAGAATCGTTTGAAAATAAAGATTTCAAAATCAATTTTAAAAAAAACTACATTAAAAAATTAGAAATTCTAAGAATAAATTGAACAGTCACT
The DNA here is from genome assembly GCA_036346225.1 of Platerodrilus igneus. Taxonomy (NCBI): domain Eukaryota; kingdom Metazoa; phylum Arthropoda; class Insecta; order Coleoptera; family Lycidae; genus Platerodrilus; species Platerodrilus igneus. The sequence goes on along the minus strand of JARFIW010001135.1, from coordinate 564,909 downwards.
TTGAAGATACTTTCAGAAGTAACCCTTAAAATTTGAATCTTTTGAGGAATTTGGAATAAAATAGTTGCTATCAAAATATCTTTAGACTATCCCTTTTGTTGATGATTTTTTGGTAATCTGCAGCCACAGCAAAGAATCTTCGAAGACTTTCGTCTATCAACTAAGCAGCATTTATTAATGAGCAAAACTTATAATTAAAAACAGAACATAAGCTTTCTTTATCTTACTAACTAGCTGATTGCAGAAAGCTGACCCACATTGATGACCATCTTTAGAGAACTTCCAATCGTGATCTAATCCGTCTAAATAAAAGATAGCAAAATACTTGAATCAATAGTGCAAACTAAGGCTAATTTGCTGTTATAGAAATTATTGCCGTCACGATAGATATCTTCAGACTAATAGATCAAGGAATCAAGGCTGTTACACGTTTGAAACGAGAAAGGTAGGTTATAAAACTGAGGTGTCTTCCTTTCTTTTGATAAGAACATCATGGACTGCATCAGTTGATTTTTACAACATAGTATTAATAAGATACTTAAACTAATCTGTATAGCTCAATAAAAGTCTAATACTTAATACCATACTGGTATAGTAGTACTATTATCAGAAGGCAGTTGAGCTTAAAAAGACATCGGTGTGGAGGGACCATATTAATAATCAAGATAAAAAAGTGAAATTGGAAAACATTAACTGCTTGCATAACCAGTGTTGCCTGATCAAAAATTGCCAGGTAACCGAAGGATAGTTGCCAACTAAAGGCTATTCTGAAGGCGTATTAATTTACTGCAACACACACAGTTTGAATAAAATGTATGTGTAAACCATAACAATTCGCATTAAATTAAATCTACAAAAATGTCCAAAACGTATTCCGGTAAGGAAAAAAGAAAACACGTGCACCCATAAACTGTGGCAACGGGTAATAAAAAGGTAGGGATGCAAAACTAGCTCAAACTAGAACGACCAAAAGAGCATATCCGATAACTCGCGCATCAGAAATTATACAAATAACAACCACCAATCACAACTACTAAAGTAGCAACAACGACACATTTATTCCAAGCCTTGAAAACCGAAAATAGGTTTTAGTAAACGGACGAGAAAATCGGAAGATTTCAAGTTTTATCCTATTGAAAAGGCAGCTTGTACAATAGAAAAATATTCCAGAAAATTATTGTTCTTAAGTTCTGGCATTCTTAACTTTGATGTTATGACAACGCCTTTTACTTGGTAACTTGGCAAAACGTTTTGAAGCAGAGTTTGTCAGAAGATGGTCAAAAGGATATTATTGTAAAATGTGGCCCGCCATTAAATAGGAATGGAAATAATGGCCAACAAAATTAAGAAAAAGTTTGGGAGCAGTTACGGTTAGATGAGTGCAAATCCGCGTTGGGAGGAAGGGGTTGGGGTAAGTAAATTATATCTAAAGTTTAAAAAAGAACAGGCACCGCCTAACCAGAAACAGGATCAAAGAAAAAAGAGCATGGTCACTTGCAATGTGAGAAGAATTTGTTATTAAATACACTGTGTCCTCGGATGGAGTCAACAAGAGAAAGACAAGTTTTATTATTGATTTTACGACAAAACGTCATTCTTTATAAAAAGTGCTGTTTATTGAATAAATAAGTTTACCATCAGAAAATCTAAAATTAAATGTACAGAAAGTTGATAAATTAAAATAACATGAAAATGGTTCAAAAGAGATGTGCCACTTATTGCATTTTATAGTTTACTGTCCATAGAAAGAGTTTTAGAAACATAAAGTTAGTTAAAATACAAAATTTTAAGTCTAAATTTAGATTGTTTATGGTTGTTGTTTTGTTAAGTTTAACCAAGATAACGTGTTATCTTGAATTTAATGTCCAATAATCAATCATAACTTAATTTTATCGGTTAAAGGTCGTTGTGTTGTCTTGAATTGTCAAACGTCCAAAATGTTGATTTATAATTTCAGTTATTTACCAGTGGTTTTACAAAATGTTTACCACCGAAGAACGCATTTATTGAGTTAAACTTTATGGTATTGGAAACGTATTTAATCGATATTCTGTAGACATGTTTTATAACAAATTCCCAAACACTGCGGTATCGCGCGAAGTACTGCGCAAACCTGTAAATAAATTTAATTTAACCGAATCCGTAGTGACTGTTAAGAAACTCAAGAAAAAATACAAGGAAGACGATACGGCTACACTTTTGGTAATAGATTCAGAAATAGAAACACCAAAGTTATCTTTACAGAGACAATCAGTAAAACTCATTTGCAAAAAATTTATTAAAATTTATTGAAAATAGAGATCAAGAAAAGTGATTGGATTTTGGTTTATGGGTTGGTGAGAATTACTTCGTAAATGAAGTTTTCGCAGAATGATATTTTCACTGATGAAGCAACCTTCTACACCAATGGTCACGTTTTATAACAAAACAGTCGCTATTGGTCTTTTTTAAATCCAAACCACGTTATTCAAAAACGAAGTCAACCTTATAAAAAAATGAACATTTGGTGCGGAGTTTCTTTACAATCGAATTCTTGGTCCATATTTTAGTGACCAGGATGTTAATCAACATGTTAATCTACGTCTTTTAGAAACCTATCTATTACCGTTTCTACCTAATTTATTTCTAGAAATGCGGAGCAAAATTTTCTGGCAACAAGACGGGTGCTTTGCTCATTTGACGCTTTTGGTACGGCGGTAGTTGACAGATCTGTTCGGAGAAAGATAAATGAGAAGATCTGGACCAATAAATTTTCCTGTTAGATCACCTGATTTTACACCTATTGATTTTTTTTTTGGGTGCCTTAAAAAAAAAGTATTCGCAGATGACCTGCCGTATGATCAAGAAATATTAAACACACGAATACAGGTCGTCGTGAATGAAATATATGAACCATACGTAAAATCTACGGAGAATTTATTAAAAGGATGAAGTGATGTGTGAAAGTTGAGGGTGGCCTTGTAGAATAATTTTTGTTGAGCTTCTTGATTGAAATTTTGTATTTAAACTTAAAAAATGTAATAAATTTATAAACATTCTGTACATTTAATCATAGAGTTTCTGATGGTAAACTTATTTATCGAACAAGCAGAACTTTTTATAAAAAAATGCTTTTTTGTCGTAAAATCCATAATAAAAATGCCATTCTTCTTGTCGACTCTATCGGGGACAGAGTGTATACTCTGTTAGCAACGAGAGAAAAACGCGATACCATAATGGTTAACTAATTTATATTAGTACGCATTCGATTAAGAACCATAGCCCAGGCCAATGTGGCCATAACCAAAAATGAATTCAATAATGAAAATGTATAGTTAGCGGTTGCATTACGACCTTTGTATCCATAGGAAAACAAACAAAAAAAATTAAATAAGCTGGACAAACGCGTAAAGACCTGTATCTCGATAACATAAAAAATTATATATATTCCTTACCATACATTGGACCCAAGGACCTAGGCGATTATATTGATTCCCAAATTTATCTTTAATAAGCGATTCAAAAGATAAACGAGATATACGGAGATATAGTTTTGCAAATTTAATACATATACATAAAATAAATGAGGTGATAGATATATAGAGCAGTAAAAAAGGAAGGTGAAGAATTTAGTTTGATTTTTCAAACAATATTAATTTAGAACTATATGACCTTCTATTTTTAAAAAAAAGAAAGACTAAATAATTTAAAACTACTCCAAAAATGAACATATACCGAACGTGAATTCTACATCATGCTAACATAATATCTCAGCAAATTGTAATCCTGCGTAGGGTAGTTAATATTATATCACTATTTAACTTTGTTTAATACTAAGAATTGTCAGGGTGCAGTGAACATTGCACAGAAGTAATTTTGAACAATAGGTACCAATTCGAGAACAAGCCGATTTAAAAATTTCAATCAGCAATCTGTGCAAGACTGCCAGTAAGAAATCACTTTTTAAATTATTGGTAAAACAGAACACGTGATAACAAAATGTCTTTAAACTTAGATAGCAGCGAACAAAACGTACCTCCTGCCGCGTCCTATCTTCGTACCTTACCTGTTATAGAAGCAGTTTAGATTCCTGATCTAAAACAAACAATATTGAATTGAATAGCATGGCATGACATAATCGGCATGTGTCCACGTTATAGCTAATGAAACCATACGTTATTGCTTTTCGATTAACTTCAATCATATATAATTAGAGATAACCTTTTCTGCATCTTTTACAAAGGGTTCAAAATGTTTAACTGAACCATTGGATAATGTCGTTTTTTCGGAATTCCAGACACAACTTAACAAAATATGTTCAAGCTAAAATACGAAAAACATCCTTGAAAGGAGATCAAAAGTTTGCAAAACTAATCGTTGGTCGCAGGATAATCGCACTTAAGGGGCAGCCATGGCGTCTTTTACTCACTAGTAAATACCGCCCAAGTATAAACATGTCATTATCATTAGGTCTTCAGTACTGGAACTGGTTAGACGCATACCTTCGTTGTTCGCTATTCTGAGCTAACCTACACGTTTCCCTGAAATTCCTAGAGTCTACAGCTTTTACTATTTGCGTGCAATAGTCCAATCTAGGTCTACCTCTGCCTTTTTTTCTATCTCTGCACGTACCTCAATGCCTTAGAAGGTGTCCTATCATTCAATTTCTCCTATTTTTTTTGTTTTCCACGGATCTTTCTTCCCCTGCTATTTGTAGAACCTCTTTGTTATTAACTTTTTTACCTATGTTATTATTGTCACACATCTGAAACTCTACATTCCAAAAGGCTTTTTCTTTTTCCTGTCTGCTTCTCCTACTGTGCATAACCGTTCAGTGCTGTGCCCCACACATATGCATTGAACAACTTTATCCTTGTTTCAATGTTTGTCGTCTTCAAACATATCAACTGCTCTTTTTTTTTAGATACAGCACGTCTCCCCTTTTATTGTTTTCTAAATATATATCCTACTCACGGATATACAGTAGTTTGCGAAGGGGGTTAAGCAACCTGACGGTTACTAAGATTCACCCACCAACACTTAAACATTTGCCGAATTAATAGTTTTACAATGAATCCTTTACCACAATCAAGATTAGTTGAAAATATTGTAAAACCTACAACTGTAGTTGTTTATAATAACAATCAGGTTTAAGTGCAATTATTTTTTGTCATTAGGTTTTCCGTTTTCGAACTTGTTGGAAGCGTATTTCCACTGATTTCTATTCTGAGCTAGCCAATTTGTTTGTAGTTGTATAGGATAACCATCAGGTTTAAGTATAAATAGTTTTTCATCAATAGGTTTTCGTCTTGGAAATGGTTCGACTCGTATCTCCATTGATTTCTATTCCGATCTAACGTACACAGTCCCTGAAATTACCACAGCCTACATCTTTCACTATCTGTGTACAGTAGTCTAACCTAGTTCTACCTCTACCTCTTTTTTTTCTAACTTTGCTTCTAATATGTTTCGCATTATTCCTTCATGCTTTAGTATGTGTCCTATCATTCTATCTCTACTATTTTTTACTGTTTTCTATATATTTATTTCTTTCCCTTTCATTTCTAAAACCTCTTTGTTCTTAACTTTGTCTGGCTATGATATCTTCATGTACTGAATTATAAATCAAGCATGCACTGCCTAAATCAGAAGGCAATTACAAATTCCTTGATGATACGACGCATCTTGCAAACAAGTTCAGCTGGAAAACAATGACATGCTGCTTAACAACACGAAGAAGAGGCCCAATATAGAAAAATTTAAAATTAAAATAATTTGTTTACCTCAAATATTTCCAAATGTTTTAAATTCTATAGGAAATGCAATGGGCGAAACAAAAAACGTCAAAATGTTACGTTAAAAGGGTTTGTAAGGTAAATGTAATACAAAACAGATAGTTTTAAAGAAACGCCAAACCTCTATATATTTTTAGTTCACTTACCAATACATACTCACATACGCAATGGCAAGTGTTGCTATAGTACTTAACCTACCTGCAAAGAAAAGCGTAATTAGAAAAAACATTAAATATTGGAATGCGTATTGTGTGTACGTGTTCGTTTATATGTGTGTGTGTACGTGTGTACGTATGTACGTGTGTGCGGGTATGCGCGTGTGCATGCGTGTTGCGTGTGCATGCGCACGTACATACACGCTTGTGTGGGTGCGTTCACATATTCGTGTCCCAACAAATATTAGTATCTCGTCCTATTAAGGAATATTTTCAATGGTAAATCTCTTCAAATTACTCGGAAATATTTACAAACATAAATAAATTGCTATATAAAGTATTTAGAAATTCAATGTGTTCCATCAAATTCCTCTAAAATATTTTTCAAAAATAAAATAAATTGATAGAGGAAATAATTATCAGACTTCAAATTCTCACACTCCAAATTCTTAAAAATGTTTTACAAAATATCTTATTGTATATAGTCTGCATAATTTACGTTACATTCTGGAATTTTCATGAAAATTTTGCTTTCAACTTCGATTTTATTCTCTTTAGACAACCATAGTTTAATTTCAATATTTTTTCCAACAGGGTTCGCATATTTTAATAATTTTATTATACTATACCTTTACATAATTTTATACATGTATAAATTTCCTAATTTATTATTCTTTCATAATCCGAAAGAAGCAAAATAAAACAAAGAGCAGACAGCGTCTCCCGAAATTTTTCTAATTTTATATTTTTAAAACGCATAGACGTCACATCCATAATCCAGATCCTGTGTTTAATTCTAAAACACCTCCTGCCACAATCACCACAATAAACCACGCTCTTATCCAGCTAGAATGATCTGTTACCATTATCTCTGGAAGATACATGGGAACTTTCTCCCACTACCCTCAATGTGTTAGCTTAATTTAACAAAATTGAAATCGTTTACGATCTTTTCAATAATACCCGCATCTCTCAGAAATACCCAAAACACCCAAGTAACTTACATTTTCAAATCCTTATCTCCATTGATTGTAGCAAAAACCAATATACTTATATATTTAAAAGATTATTTTGCTATCGTTCTACAACGCATGCTTTGTAAACACGAACACCTGGTTGAATTATTTTTATTAATAAACTTGACATTTCTCACAGAATCTTATCTTTGATTGACGTGCTTGAGAATCGTACTAAGTTTATTTCTTTATTTTTCTACAACTAAAGCTGGGAGATAGAGAGAGAAAGAAAGAGAGGAGGGGGAAAAAGAGAGACGGGGAGAAATGGAGGGAGAAGATTTGCGGAAGAAGCAGAATGATGTTCTTAACTAAAAAAAGAGGGATAATTTGAAAAAGAGGTTACGGTGTGCTTCTTGATAAAGTGTAAAAGGTTAGTAATACTGATGAATAGTACTGCATTAAAGGAGGTAATATGAATGCAATTGCATACAGAGAACTAATTTTAACAATATAAACGTCCATCCTTTACATAGAAACCTTGTACCTGTTAGTGAATAAGTAAACTTTTTAAAAGAAGATTCACTTAGGTCTACTTGGATATAGTATAAAAGTATAACAAACGTTTGATCAAGTACTGCCGCATTATCTATGTCATTGGCGCGCTTTGTATTTAGTCAGTTATCGCATTTTTTACAAATTTCGTGGTTGATTTGATTTTGCTTTCAAGCCACAGATAAGTATAATATGTTCTCTTTTTAAACTCTTGTTCTATAAATTTGTTTTAATGCATTTTTAGTTCTTGTTCTTCAATCGCTTGTTTACTTTGGTTCATATCTGTATTCTCTCGATGTTGGTTGAGTCGTGTATATATTTTCTACATCTTTTACATTTCAACATATTTTGTTCAGGCATGATTTTGTTGTTTGTGCATTTAATTCTGTCATAGTTTTTCGCTTTTTTAACATAAAGAACCGCATACGAATGATGTTGTCCCTCTCTTATTTTATTACATTTTCTACATTTTTTTAGCTGTGTCTATTTTTCTTTTTAGTCGTCTCAACGTACTTTTGACCGTCCATACGATACGGGTATTGTTGCAATTCTTTGCATTCTATATCTTCTACCTCTTCTTTTCGGTTCTTTCACAATTCTGTATTGAACATTTTTTCCGATAGTTGTCTTCTTGAGCTTTTAATGTATTTCAAACCTTCGTTGAATTTTATACATATTTATTCTTTACATTTTATACATACACCTATACTTTATGCGGTCGTTTTAAACTGTTTTCTTGCTTTTCATATATTTACTACTTTCATTGGAGTGTTGATAATTTGATATCTATTGATGAAGTACGTGAATACGTTTTCTTTATATGTAATAGAAATAACGTGCATTCTATTACAATTGAGCTTTCTTGCAGAAGACTCTAGATTTGCAGTACCTTTTTAAATACCATTTTTGTTAAACAAGTTACACTTGGCTTATCTTCAATTTTTCATATAGATTTAAACCTAAATGTAGATTTCTTGGATGCACACTTGAATCAAATTGAATCTGATTCTATTATTACTATCAATAACCTTTTTGTAAGTGTTTTGCCTAAGTAACATTTATTCGTTAGCCTAGGACGTGTTTCTGCGGAGCACAATATTATGACGAACGTCAATTTACTGTCCTTTATTCGGTTCAATATAAGCCTGAATTATTCACAATTATTTACCGAGAATCCTTAATATATCCAAATGCCGGTACAGAGATTACTAACAATGTTTGTTGCACTAACTTATTTCTTAAAATAACAAATATGCTACGTTTATTATAAATTTGACTAAACAATTTAACTACACACCGTTAATTTGGTTTACTAGCATTAACTGTTCTGTCTTAATTTATATAGACATTAAGTATATTTATGTTAACAACCGATCTAATAATACATTTCATATCCCTTGTGGATTAATGTTTAAACTGCCCTTACCATCGGATTGTACGGTTTATATACCTAACTGGCATTGCTTTAAGAATTTGGTAGAACTATCTAAAAATTACCTGAATCACAAGTTTTGTTCGCTCTATATCTGCTCTTTAAATATACCATTAAATACACCACCGTCAATCAATCCGTTGTTCGTTTAATGACTTAGTCTTCTTCAATTCTAAATTAATCGGTGTCATTGTTACAGTATTCCGCATATTTATTTTGCTGTTTCGTGCTCTTTCTAAACTTAATACTATCCAGTTTCTTGCTAAATATTTTCTAATTTACCAATTCTGTCAAGGTTAGACCACCTCCTCAGTTTTAATTGACTCTCCAAAGCCCATCCTGCTTAAATTTCAAATGGAAAGTCATCTACCGACATAGAATTAGCCCTGAATATTTCTTTTATCAAATGATTTTTTGTGCATTTAACTGTGTTGCATTGCAAGGATTTAGAATAAAAGTTGCATTTAAATATTCTAATAGTTTCTGGGGCGCAATGTTTGATACGGTTTAGGTTTGGGTAGTAAAATCTCAATATGTTGTATGCAAGTGCTTTTTGGGAACATCTGTAAGTGTGCGTATATGATAATTAGTTTAAAATTTCTGCCATACAAGAGTAATTCTTTGTTTAAAGTCTACTGAATATTATACCGAGCTTAAACAACGTCTGATAGAAGTTTTCCGGGAGTGTGATAAGATAATAACCTGTAGCTTAATATATTATTCTATTTTATATCTCTATCGACTATTACAAACTCAAAAGCTCCTAACAAAAATAAATTAGTAGTCCATCACCTCTGAAAGCCTATATTTTGTTAGCCCTAGTGATTGTTATAATTAAGGTAACTGTATCCTATATTACGTGACTCGGTTGGATGCTTCAAACCAACGATCTGTGGAAAAGGCGCTCCCCAGACAGGATGGGTGTACCATAACCCTCTGACTTGTTTATAAGTTCAGTAAGAATGCACCGACGCGCATGTATGTTTTCATTAAATATTCCCAAATCGTTTTTGTTTGTACTCTGTATAGAGCAACTGAAATGTTAGAGTTTTATATTCTATTATACAGATACCCAATTTATGGAAAAAGTTATGCAAATGCTTCAAAACGCAGATTTGGTAGATCCTACTCAGAAATTAATACATTCCTAGGGAAGTTCTAAACTTTTTTCTGCAGTGTTTTGGTTCAAGTCGTGATTCTGTGAACACCTACACTTACATAGAAAAATTCAGACATTCCAATCGTACGAACGAAGAATCGGGATAAATCTAATACTATGTGCCATTATAAACTTTATTACTTTCATGACTGCGTTTTGTAGGCAGCGTGCAAAGTAATCACTAAACAATAGTTTACACATTTCCTTCCAATCGAATTAATTATAAGAACAAAGTCCAAGCAGTCAGTCACTCAATTTATAGATTTTTTTGAGGTGATTTTCTTGCTCGTAAGAAACGGCAGGAAAGCAAACCAATTTGTAGCTAAAAGTACCTGAAGGAGCTTGCTTTTGTAGTAAGTGGAACTAAGATCCATGAAAAGAAAGACGCAACGGTTTTTATTTCTTATTCGAATTGTTGACCTAACCTTACAAACAACTGATTGCTCCATAGCACTGTTTGCAGAATAAGAAGGAATTGGTAAGATTTTGGGCGGTGGATACTAATTTAGACAAAAGCATTTTACAAAACTAAAAAAGAACAAAAGTTAGCCAAGAGAGTCGAGCTCGCACTATCAGGGTTCCGTACCAATACTACAGTGAGCAATCAATAAACCAAATTAAGCTGTGCTTATTTTTTACTTATATTTAAATCTTATCCGTATTTGATCGTGATAACTGAAAAATGAAAATATTGTGCCACATTATACCGGTACATTATTAGTAAATACGTTGTCTATTACTGTGTTTAAATAACTTTTTCCCAGCAACTATTACACTGTCAAAAAACCTGCAGGTTTCCGATAATCTATGACTCAATAGCTACTATCGCTATTAAAATCGAAATTTTAGCTTTGGAAATGTAGAACAGGGTGGCGGGGGAGTGACGGTCATTTTTGGCACATTTTGAACTATATCATGAAGACTACTGGACCGAAAATTATAAAAAAATATTTTTAGAAGCCTTTTGGAATCCTCTTTCAAATGATACCTTTCAACCGAATTAAACCCCGTCATTTTAATCTAAAAATATTTTTTCTATTTTCTGACTGTGCTATATGTGCGCGCCATAAAGGCCTAGCATTGTGCCAAATTTCAAATTCTTAGGTTACATAATTTTCGAGAAAAACCTGTGGCAGACGGACGGACGGACACGAGAGTGATCTTATAAAGGTTCCGTTATACCTTATAAGGTACGGAATCCTAAAAAGTACCCGAATGGGATTTATTAAAATGTAGTAATAAAAGTTTGAGAGGTTGTCACATGTCAATAGAATATGTCAATAGATCGTGTTATTTAAATGGTGATACCTGTGTATTCTTAAATTTCTTGCTTACCAAATACACTCATCATCATCATTAGGTCTTCAGTCCTGGAACTGGTTAGACGCGTACCTTCATTGTTTCCTATTCTGAACTAACCTTCACATTTTCCTGGAATTTACAGTCTGCATCTATCACTATCTGATCTAGGTCTGCATATACCTCATTTATCCTATCTCTGCTTGTAATATACCCCATACTATCCCCCAAGAATGCCGTAGAACGTATTCTGCCCTTCTATTTCTCCTATTTTTTTCCAGAGATATCCTTGTTCCCCTACTATTTCTATAACCTATTTGTTATTAACTTTGTCTGTCCATGCTATCATCCTCATACATCTGAAGCACAATATTCCAAAACACTGCTACCGTTTTTCTGCCTGCTTTTCCTACTGCCCGTATTTCATAGGCATACTCTGCTGTGCTGTGCTCCACACATATGCTTTCAACAATTTTCTTCTAGTTTCTATGTTTGTTGTCTTTAATCATAGGCGCTGTTCTTTCTTGAATACACAAATACACTAGTGATTAATAAATATTAGTACAGCCGACGTTAGAAAATTTCAATAAGTTGGGCACCAAAATCCTCAAAAATGTTTGGCCGGATGCTAAAATATCTAAAGAATGCCAAAATATCTTTTTTTTTTCATAACAAATAGGTATTTAACACTTGCATTTAAATAAAAGCTATAAAAATACTAATGTTGCTCTCTTATAGCAGGCACGAGATAGTAGAATTCTCTAAGGATTTACTTTTTGAGGGTGAAACTTCAAATAGAAACGGTTGGATATATTTTTCATGAGAGTTTATAAACTTAAGAGGAAGTTCACTAGAAAGAACTGGCAGTTTTTGCACTTTTCGTGTTAAAAGTAATCATCCTTGCGTTAGAGAGACAATGTCTACACCCACAGATCCATTTTTTTTGTAATAAACCCTTTTAACCTCTTCGAGCTCTAAACATGTATTTTTTTTTATAAATCTTAATTTCAAATTTTTAGCATTTTTAAAACATCGTCACACTTTCAATCTTGAATAATAGCTTGAAGTTATCGTAATCCACAAAATATCTTCTACATTTGACTTTCCAATGCTCCACCCGCAGGTACTACATTGGTCAGAAGGCAAGTTTCTTTTTACCTGGACATTTTAAATTTTGTTGAACTCTTGCTATTCCAAACATGGTAGGGTTCTTTAACGTGCGTGACAACAATCTCACATGGAACCTACATTTTACTCTCTGAAAAATACTCACCGAACGTTTTTCAAGCGATCCGTATCGGGAACTGAGTCTGAGACCTTGGGATCAGCAGTCATACACGAACCTGCCTGGTCCACGGAGTCGCCTTCCCAAAAAACAAAGCTAAACTCGTGACCATTTAATCGGGGACAGCTCAATCCGGTTTATCCTACATTTAATTATCCAATGCTCCTCCAAAAGTATTACGTTTGTCAGGAAGTGAGTTTTTTTACCTGGAAATTTTGAATTTTGACAACCCTTGCTGTTCCAAGCTAGGTAGGGATCTTAAACGTGCGTGGCAATACTCACACACGAGACCTACATTTTACCTCTTATACGAACTAGGGCATATTTTTGTGAAAAATGTTCACTTAGCACCTTTTAAGCGGGCCGTATCGAAATTCAAACCCGGGATCTTGGGCATAATAGTCACTCGCATACCAACTACGCCACGGAGCCGCTTCAATCGTTTTACCGTTTAATCGAGAACCAATCAATAGGGGGTCGCTCAATCGTTGACCGGTCAATTGGAGTTCATTAAGTCGGGGCCACTTCGCTAAAGCGTTAGTTAAACCAGGAAGAATATCTACTAACGTACTAACCTACTAGATGACTACAAAGTTCTTATTACGATTTAATTTTAAATTCTCCTTTTCTTATTCATTTTCTTTTATCTACATTCAAATTGCTTTACTTAAAAAGATACTTGCATAAAATTAGTCTTAATTGGGTATATTAGTAGTCTAAAACCTTTGGTACTAACACCTTTAGTAACCTGTAAAAAACAACAAAATACAGAAAATGGAGTAACTACTGTTACTCAGAAACGATTAGGGTAGTATGAGTAATTTTCATTATACGAGGGGTACTCGATATATTTCGGGACTAAGTAACAGAAAGAAAACTTAAAATGTGAAAACTTCTTAACTGTTTTCAAAATATTCTCCGCGATGAATAATACACTTTTACATACGTTGGAACCAATTTTCATAGCATTTTTTTCATTCCGATTGAGATATTTCCAAAGCATGGGTTTTGAACGCTTCAACCGCCTCTTTTGGTGTCGAAAATCGTTGTGGCAAACAAATGGTTGTATACCAAGCAGAATTAACTGTTCTAGGATACTCTGAAGCAACGGTCATGACTTTTGTTGGATTTCGTTCATCTTGGAAGACCCATTCAGTCGACTGCTGTTTACTTTCGGGTTCATACGAATAATCCAAGATTCGTCGTATTTTTTAAGCATTTCTTTGGACCAATCGACACGCCTTTTTTGAGCAATTGTCTAATTATGTCGCATATATCGCGTACAGAGGCTTTTCACAGCTAACTGTTCATATAATATCGAATGTATACTTGTCATGCAAATGCCTAGGAATGTCTGAATCGCTCGATAAATCACATGACGATCTTGCATTATCAATTTGCGCACGGCATCGATATTTTCTGGCACAACAGCCAATTTTGCACGACCTTTTTTAAATTCATCCGCTAGCGAACTACAACAATGAGTGGTTTTAGTTGAAACTTCTACCCCAAAAGTTTAATTGAGTTGATTCAGGCACTGTTGTGGAGATAATCCACGTCGGAAATCATACAAAAACATCGCAAGAAAATGTTAACGAGTTAATTCCACTTTTTGGCCGAGACAAAAATTTCCAACTCAATCAAAACAAAACAAATACTGTTGATATGGCAAAATATTATAAGTTTGTATACTGTCAAAAATGTCAAACTTTAATTTAGAAACGATTGATCGCATCTAGCAACACTAGTGTGGAACCTTGCTTTAAATTTAAAACTTCTAAAATTTTCCATGACTTTGAATCATATACACATAATCTTGGTTTACTGGCTTCGTGTTCGATCTCCAGCCACGGCATGCCTGGAAAACTGTAAGCCGGGCAACTCTTCCGAATACATGCTTTTGGATGTGAGAATAAGCTGAAAGCCCCGTTAAGTGCTGCCGTGCACTTTAAGGTTCCCTACCTTGCTTGAAGCAGAAACCGTACTGAAAAATACTAAATTTTCAGGTGTGACATTTCTCACTCCCTGGAGTCGTGATAGTTGTCGTAGTAGACAAAGGTGTACGTAAAATCAACCCAAATAAATATTAAACAATATATCTTCTAAACTACTCCAAAAATATGTACAATTATAGGTCGGTGAAGCACAGATGTATGCGGTCTTTTGAAGAATCCATTATTACGCACATGTCAATACTTTACACGGTAATTCCCGGTTTTATCTTTCATCCAAACAAAAAACTATCACTTAGAACAACGTCGCCAACTTTGCATTTTTACAGAATTAGTTTTTCATTTCTCTAGCTATACATATTGGCTTGCTCACTTGAATGCCATCAAGCCGTAATTGCGCTACGTAACAGGTTTCCCGAAACTGAACCTACATTAACCTAACCCTGCAGTTACATTGTATGTGTTAGTAACACCATATCCTACTCTACTACTAGTTATTGTTATACCTATTACTACCGAAACCTTCATCAAAGTTATTGTTTACGCACTTAACCTAATTCCCTAAAATAACTTAAACTACTTGTATGCGCCGTTCGGGACCCCCGCACCCCCTTCCGCGACGGCTTTTGACGTTATCGCGCTCGTAGTAAGTACCGAGCAAGCGAGAGTTCCGTACGGACCCGAGATAATAAACTCCTCCTTATTATCACGCTCTCGCCTACTAAAATAAATCAAACAGGTCAAACTCCACTTCCTTCACTTTCTATCCACCTACCCTAGACCTAGATAACAATCAGTAAATGAGTGTTGTGCCACCAGAAGTCAAGTTTGGGGTAAGTAAATGAAACCATTTCTCTCTGTGTCGTCACTATATGACAACCCTCTACACCCCTATTTTACAGTCCATTACAACCCCTCTCAGATGTCCTGTAAATTCGGTAAGGTGGCAGCACTACTTACTTTATGTCTGTTGTCAGATTATCGAAAATTTGTTATTTGGCCTAACCTACTGTCCACGGCCTACGACGTCCGGCAACCGGTAATCAGAAAACCCGCACAGACCCTAACTAACATTTTCCCCACGGCAAGTCTAACTTATTTTACCCCTTTACGCTATACTTGTTCATTTGTGCTTTCTATTGGGTGGGTAACTGTCGACAGCGGGAAATCAGGGAATCCAATGGTCAGCTTAACTTATCTGTGCACGGAATCCGGATATCGGCGGGTGCGTACGCAGATTCTAACTGCATTCCCCTACTTGCATCTACCTATTACTTAGCTTATCTGACATTTTCTATTTACATGCATCTCTTCGTTTTGTTTTTGATTTATGTTCTTCCTTCTAGTTGTCGCAAATATTGCTCCTTTACGATATGTTTATGCTTTTGTGTGGATATGTCTAGAATAATGTATAAGTTGAGTTGTTGGAATATATTGTATATGTTTGTGTTTTGTAGTTGTTGTCTTAGGTTGTTGTTTTGGTTTTCGTTTTTATTCATTGTATCCCTTCATCTCTACAGTCGCATCTGTTTGTGTTCTTAATTCTAATTTTACACATGTAAGACGTTTAAAGACCGTGGCCCGTGATAAAGTGGATTAATTCTTCATATCGATGGAAGTGTTGGTTCATAAACTCTTCTGCCTGTCGTGGTATCGTTCCAAGTTTCTTGCCATAGTCGCTGATATTTTTTGTCCTGTTTGCTTCTCCTACTCTGAACCAATATAAGACGGCTCGTTTTCTAAGCTCTAAAACGATTGGTATAGTTCCCACTACAATTGACAAGGCATCCACAGATGTAGTTCTGTACGCCACGGTTAGTCGCAAGAGAATGAATTGTTGTGTTCTGTTTATAACAAGTGTAATTCTATGCACTCAGACGCTTGCAACATAAAATAGTTTGCTGCAAAGGCTGCGCTTAAGTACATTCTCGTGCCATTTAACGGTATCCTGTTCTGATGTTGTGCCAGGCTTGCAATCTCGTGCATCATCAATTTTCATTTTTCGTATATTTTGCACATCGAAGAAGTTTGGAAATGCATCCATAACGGAGCGCCAGATTTTAAGATATTCAAGAATCTCTATGAGCGAATGGGAAAAACATGCTCTTTTCGTCACAAATGAGATCCTGCAGGACGCCTTAAGATTATAGGAAGAAGACATTCTGATCCGCGTAACTGAAAACGCTGAATTAAGTACAAAACACATTGCTGTGAGAAAATTAAGATATATTTCGCTGTTCAAATTAGGAGGCAATTCGAAAGGGCTCAATACATAATTATTAATAATGCCACACCAAACGTTAATTTTGAATTCATGTTGGAAATGACGTTCGGTTACTGAATTGGGATTTTCTGAATCCCATACGTGTTTATTATTAAAGTTGAAAACACCTCTACGTCTAAACGATGCTACATCTGTAAATAATTTTTTGTTCTGTGACGGGAAAAAAATTTGGTAGTTAATGTTTTTTGACAGGTAACAAAATGTCACTTTTTATGAATTTACTTTTTTCCGCGGGAAAAAAATAAGTACTTTTTTCTCGGGTATCTGGAAATAAGTAAGAACACGAAGATATTTAATTTAAAGCCGGGTCCGCACTTGTATCATTCGCGTATAAAGCAACCGATATAAACAACTAACGTAAACAATTTTGGAACCACTGACAGAATTAAATTGACAGATATTTGATTACTTTAAAGGTTTCCTTAGCAACGCAAGTCTAACTGTCCCTATAAGTACAACACCCTACTTGTTTGAAACTTCAAATTTGACATCGATTGATTTTTTGACTTTAATATATTGTAATATATTTTTCAATATTAAATCATCGTTTTGCCTGTCACAGAAAAAATAGTGTAATAAACATGGGTAAAACTGTAAGATCTTAACTCTCGGTGTTTTGTCTCTTTCCACTTCGCGTCGAGAGACAAACACACCTCGAGCTAAAATCTAATACTTTTTTCCCTTGTATATAATAAATAACTATGTTTACATACAACCGGTCGGTATTGTGCTGGATGCGACAGAAAAGAGCGACTACCCCAGTCTAGCTGGGAAACCAGCTGGCATTAGGTTCTGTACTGGCGTGAAGTGAAATGGATACAGTTTTTCTTCATGAAGAATTTTGCAAATGATGGATTTACACCAGTTCTCACAATAAAGTGTCTTGTGGCTAAATCAGTGTTATCAGCTACGCGGATCAGAATTTCTTCTTCTTGATCAGTAGTTATAGTCCTAGGGCGTCCTGCTAAGTGTCGTTTGGGGCGAATAGAACCAGTTTCTCCCACTTGATCACAGAGATACTTGAAAATCTTAAAATCTAGCCGTCTCCGTCGTGGATGCATTTCCAAATATCATCGATGAACTCTCCGTCCATTAAATATTTCCTTTGTGTGTACAAATACCATATCCCGCATCACTTCGTTAGAAAATTCGTTGTGCCTAGGAATTTGCCACTTAGGAAAAAATCTTTCAACAACTATGTAAAACTTGCAAAAGTTTGACATTAACTCAATGTTTAGCATTTATTATTCATTGCAGTCGATTTAGTCGCAGCCTAATTTTATTTTTGGGAATTTAAAAAGATGTACTGATAAATGCTGCGGGGATATCTGGACGGATGAGTGGTAAGATGTAGGTCCCGTGTGTGTGTGTTGTCACACACGTTAAAGATCCCTACCTTGCTTGGAACAGCCAGGGTTCGGCAAAATTCAAAATTTTCCAGGTAAAAAAGCTCGCTTTCTGGCCAATGTAGTACCTTCGGATGGAGCATTGGAAAATCACATGTAAGGTGGATATTTGGAAAACGGACACTCGTAGAGACATTTACTTTTTGAGTAAAAAAATGGAAAATATATAATCTTTAACATTTAGGTTAATACACCGTGACACAAAAAAGTTAGGTCATTTTAAAGAGATTTAATGTACCATAAGTGGCGCCCTTTACAAGTGGCATCCATACTAAGAACCAATTTGAATTTCCCGTCTCAGAAAACCCCCAAATGCCTAATTTCGTGCCGTTATGTCGTTCTGTTGATGAATTATTAAAAAAAAACACATTGCAAATTAAAACTTTGACACGCTGTATTTCGGTTATTGGCGTCGCCGTGGATCAATGTAGTAAGCGTAAGACTACGGATCCCAAGGTCCCGGGTTCAAATCCCGACACGGCCGACTGCTTGAAAAATGGCAGGTGAGCATTTTTCACAAAAATTACGCCCTCGTTCGGATGAGAGGTTAAATGGAGGTCCCGTGTGTGTGTTGTCACGCACGTTAAAAATCCCTACCTTGCTTGGAACGGCTTGGGTTCGGCAAAATTCTAAATTTCCAGGCAACCAAAAACTCGCCTCCTGGCCAATGTAGTACCTACAGGTGGAGCATTGGAAATGTAAATGAACTGTATTTCGGTTATTACGCCAAAGATCCCGGGTTCGAATCCCGATACGGTCCGCTTGAAAAATGTTAAGCGAGCATTTTTCACAAAAATACACCCTCGTTCGGATGAGAGGTAAAATGTAGGTCCCGTGTGTGAGTGTTGTCACGCACGTTAAAGATCCCTACCTTGCTTGGAATAGCAAGGGTTTGGAAAAATTCTAAATTTTCCAGGTAAAAAAACTCGCTTCCTGGCCTATGTAGTACCTTCGGGTGGAGCATTGGAAAATCAAATGTAATGTATTTCGGTTATTATCAACCTTTGGACTGAGGTAAGTTTGGTCAAATATCAATATTTTACACAAGAAATCTGCAGTTTTACTGTGTACCGTTAATTAGCGGATACTGTAATTAAACATTTTAGATTTAGTTTTAATTTTAACTAAAGATATTCGGTGATCTAAGCTCATGGACACCAGAATTATAATTATACGCAAAGATGACCGAAGATAACGCTTTTGTAAATTACGAAAATAAATCGGAGACAAAAAAAATTTGTCGCTATCAAAATGGCCAAAAATATCACATCTATGATATGATTTCGCAAGTAAAAACGGTTGCACACGTTTCGAGGGGTAAAAGTATGTTACATCTGCATAATTGCATTGAATACTTAAAGCACCGCAAATTTACCTGTCAATCTGTTGTAAAATCAACAACACACACAAATCACTGTCACAATTTTTAATTACACTATTGCCATATTAAAGCATAGGATTGCAGAATAGAGAACTTTACACGCAAAGCTAAGTTAAAACGCCACTTCTTGTTAGTAGTTTCATGTTTGTCCTATTTTAAAGAAAGTGCCAGTGAATAAACAAGGCATATAGTTGATTTCTCAACTTCCTGTCTCAATTACTAGGTAATTAGCAAACCCCCCTGCACCAAGACCAAGAGGACGGTAGTAGTACAATGATGGGAACGCCCTGGTGAAAGGTCGTCGGGTCATTTTCCCATCAGAATACTCCCACACTCTATATTAGATGTCTTTTTTGCTTCAATGTGGAGTACTATGAAAAAATACGCAAAGATGCGATGCTTGTTCTAATGTATCAATTAGCATACGTAGAGGCAAAAAAATGATAAAAAAAATTTGCAACACTTGATGAATTTTCAAGACATGTTTGTAATTTTTTACGTTCTCTGCTACAAATTTTATTACGGGGCTAATAGAATGTACAGTTATCATTATGCAAGCTACTTTTTTACATGAAACTGCTTCCGCAACTCAACCCTCCATGTATACTTAATTATTTTATAGTACATTTTCAGTTTTATTATATACCCACTGACTATAATCAGCTAACCTGCTATTTAGTCTTGCATAATAGTAATTTTAAATTAGTAGTTCTATTATTTCTATATAAAAATTTTGTTTCACATATTATCATCAATACTGTGATTCAAAAATTAGAAATAATTTATAAATTGACGTTATGTGTATTTGATAGTTATTTTAACGACTTTTAAAGAGGTCATTTTTATATGACACAATTTTTTTCTTAAAAATTATATAAAGAACTTAAATTTTTATTTGGAAACGCCTTAAACATTAACTATCGCGTAAATTCTACTTTTCACCCACGACGACCTTATACGAGGCTACTACTATATAAATGGTTGGTATATCAAAATTTCTAATAATTCTTCAATAGTAGACAGTGTCATCTAGTGGTTACAGCCATAGATTAAATTTGACATACCTGACACCTTAATAACGAAAAAAAAATCCAACCGCGCATATTGAGGTAACCACTTAGTAACTTAATTTTGCCTCCATGAACTGTCATGTTTTGTGAAAATGTAATCAAAATTATAGTTTGGGTGGAAGAGTGCACTTTAGAAGGTGGAAACAAACACGAATGTGCAAAACAAAAGGTATAGTAGTATTATTATCGGAAGTGGGTGACCTTGAAAAAAATCTTCACATGGAGGAGCCATATTAATAAAAAAAAAAGAGTGAAACTAAAAAATATCGACTGTTTGTACAACCAGTGTTATCGAAGCAAAAATGTTGCGCAATTAAGGCATATTTTTGCTAACAGTTTTGCCGCCTTTTTGCTCCTCTACAAATAAAAACGATTCAAGCTCCCTGTTAGATGTGATAACTTCTGAACGAACATTTTCAACGAACAATCTTTTGCAATAACAACAGTTCTTTATTATCAAGCGATTATACAACCTTTTTTACTCGTAACTACAGTGAAATTTTTGCAGCTAATCACTAACGGTACAAATACTAACATCTTAAAGCTCAATGCTATCTTCTTAATTACTATCTTACAATATAATTAATTTTTCAGAGTACTACGTGTTAATCGATATCGATCAAGATAATAATTTATATCGCATCAAGCCATTGATTTTAGGACTGTGCCACGCTAATTTATTTCATATCACGACTTTATAGAACAAGAATGATAAAAACCAGTATCATAATCAAAGCTTGAACTAGAACAGAACTAAAAACTTTTAACGGGAAAATTATGTGCTTAATTCTATTGTTCTAGAGCATTAAGAGCGCACCAGAAAAATGCAATTAACATTTCTATTGTACGCTTAATAAATTTCTTAAATGCAACCCCTAGTAAACTGTCAATCGTCCATCTGAAGATGTTACGCCACAGGGTGGCTATCAATTCTTCTTTGTATATAGATGTCTCGTTTACGTCTAGCTGTATTATTCTAGTCAAGGGTAGACTAAGTAACATCCCGTTATATTACCTTCCGTTTAAAGCTGTTTTGTCTCAGAACACAAATTGACCCGGACGTTGGAAGTCACTGTGGCGGCAAGGACAGGCAGAACCGTTTATGCAGTACCCATGTTGATGGAAGTAGCAATCAACACTCTTCGTTGCACACACCTAGATTTAGGCTTTGGCTTTTGGAACAGTACCTCTAGCATATTTTGCACCACCTTCCACTTCCACACATCGAGCACATATGACCAACTTCTCGTCAGTAGTCACTCTTTAAATCCAAAATTACGAAACTTTGCAACCCTGAAAGTGAATCTAAAGTGTAGTCAATCCTTAGAAGTGGGTAGCTATCTTTTTTTTTGGTAACGACATTTAATCGAATGTACTCTACACAAAATCTTGTCAACCTATCCTTCTTCTTTACAAGTAAAATACAACAGGTCATGTTTAAGAGCTATCAAAGTGCTCAACACTCATTACCCTTCCATAGCTCCAATCATTTTCTCGACCTCCTCGCGTTTGGCCAATGTGAGTTTTTCTCGGCTGTTGTTTTATTGGCCAAGCATTTCACCTGATGGTCAAATATTTTGCTCCCAACTCCGGTTTTTACATATAACATTCCGTGCGTTCGTATTGCCTCGTCAACCATGATTCGAAAACGTACCATCGCGGACGACACTTTACCACGGTCGTGCACTACATTTGGATTAGCGATTGTCCTAGTGACTCCGGTGTTGATTAAGAACTTCACCGTCTTGTCGTCAAACTGTCCATATATGTAAGTATTGCATGCACCCTTACATTATGCAATGCCTATGATGGTCTCCTGAGCAGAATCCGTGTAAGTCAACTTTTGTCCATTCTTGTTGACTCACTTATGTTTTCCGTTTTCACTAGTACCATCTTGTGCTGTTTACATTAGACTGTATATACCCAAACGCGCTACATTCCCGTATCTGTGTACCTTCCTCTTTGGTTGGTGTTTACGAAGTTCCTGTCGCACCATCTCATCTATGCTTTGTCGGCCCTGCTTCTCTTCAGAGCATTTTACCTTGCCACTATCACGATGTGAAGCTTGCTATGCCGCTTCAAACTCATAATCATAAGCTAGGGCCAAACCAGCTGTACTGCTTGTTGGTTCTCCCCGTCACGTATCCCGTCATCAACGGTCTGTACTGCTAACTGTTCTAGGAGGCTAACCGGCGAAGTTGATTAAGCTAGTCTCACCAAGCGAGCAATATCTGCCAAAAATTTTTGAAAATTTTTGTTGGCCGTTTGATAACCGTTCTCCATTCGAGCGTGGTGCATGTGTTGTAAGTGAAAGTGGCCGTACTTCATTTTTAGTCTTGATGTTGAGGTCTCGTAACTTTCTTGATCATAGGCGTGTATGCTTTGCAGAATGTTCAAAACTTCACCTCGTATCCGGTAATCAACGCGGTTGTCATTTCACTATCCTTTCAGCCGAAAGTTTTTGGGGTAGTCTCGAATTGTTTAAAATATGTCTGTCAAGGTGAACCCCATCAAGTGTGGGTGGTTTTACTCTGAACGTTGACGTCCGTTCATTTTCACCGATATTCCTAAATTATGGTGCGTGCTGTTGTATCTTATGGTGCTGAGAGTTTTGGTACTTGCACTGTTAGAGAATTAATCCGTTCTTCCACAAGAAGCGAAATCTCTAAGTTTTTCTAAAAATCTCGCTTCTAGTTCTTGCAAATTTTCTAATAAGTACTATAAAAATTTCGTTTTCAATTTCTGGAAACCATCAGAAAATTTGTCTACTACCGACGTTTTTGTAGTTTCTTGTATAAACTTCTATCTCAATTGTGTTTTTTCAGTTAGTTTATGTTCAACAGCTTTTTCGTTCTAATTAAGTTTTTCCGTAAGGTTTGCGGTGGTTTCGTGTGTTTTTTCTGGAAAACTCGTGTTATTCTTTTCTAATTTCGCTGCAGTCTGGTTTAGTTTGTTTGCCAGACGTGCAGCGTTTTCATGTAATTTTTAATTCTATCATAAATTCCGCAAAATTATAGTCCAAGCTCTTCGTCTTCTTGAACTTCTTTAAGAAGGGAAGAATTTCGTTGTATATGCATGCCCATTGGTTAAGTGCGAGTAGTCAGTACGTAAAAGAAAATTGTACAAATGGCTTTTTGACTAATATTCACCGCTATCATAAGTGTAACAAAATTCTTTTGCAACAAAAACAGTTCTTTATTATCTACTGATTACACAAGTTAAGTTGCCTTACTCGTAGCTACAGTGAAATTCTATAGTACTCACTCAGGATAATTTCTTTCCAATTAATCGCTAACAATACAAATACTAACTCAAAGATATCTCTTTAATTACTATCGAAACAATATAATTAATTATCAGAGCACTAAGTGTTAATTTATTTCGATCTCTACAATAATTTAAATCACATATAGTCATCATCATATATCATATCATCATATACCAATTACGGTATTCCCTTTCGGGGTAACCAAATCCAGCACCTATCACATAGAGCTATTTATTTTAACACTGTGCACACTAACTTATTTTAAATCAGGATTTTATAGAATAAGACTCGATTAAAAATATTATTATAATCAATGCTTGAATTAGAACTAAACTAAAACCCCTGATTTTATATGCTTATTTCTATTGATCTAGAGCATTCTAACAGCGCACCAAAATTATGCAAGTAACATCTAGAAGGTGCCTATTGTAAGCTTAATAAGTGCATTCTTTTGTGATCTGTCAAGCAAGTCCATCTGAAGATGTCACGACACAGGGTGGCTATCAATTATCTTTTGTATACAAATGACTTGTTTACGTTCAGCTGCATTATTCTGATCAAAGGTAGACTAAGTGACGTCTTGTTACAATATTCTGATATAAACACTGCTTCTCTTTTTAAAAAGTTTTATTTTAACATCGCAGTAATAAACGATAGTGTACCAAACCAAATGTAATGATTACGATAATTTTCTCGTTGCCTCGGGCTTTCCCGTTTTTAAAAAACTACCATTCTATATATGAAAATAATTCATGAGTTTGTTAAACCTATTTTCTACAAGCACTAAGTAAAGACTATATTCATCCGTCTGATCCCCTGACGATAATCTGAATCATCACTATTATAACCAACTTGGATAATTGGATCTTGAACCTTCTTTATAAAAATTTCTCGTTCAATATATTCCTTTTCAGTTCTTTAACTCCAATATTTTTTATATGTTCTTCTTCTTATTTACTACCGCCACTCAATTGTCTAGGACCAATAAAATCACAGGACATTGGACAAACATTATATACTGGGATAGAAGGTTTAAACCACGAGGGCCATCAGGAAAGTAGTACCCGTTTGTACCGCGTGTAGCGCTGGTGAGTAGAGTAGCATCCGGACTAGTTATAACACGTTTAGTTATATTGCAGGTGTCTATGTGCAAAGTTACGCTGGTACTGACTGTGTTCTTTCTGTGAGTGTTTATAATATTCAAAAAAATTTAGAACGCCGCCAGTTGTGAAATTAGGGCTGTGATTAGATTTCTCAACGCAAGAAATGTGAAACCGTGCGATATTCATCGTCAACTAAAGGAAGTGTATGGATGAGTCATCAGTTCGGCTTCTCCTCCACGACAATTCCAGGCTTCATACTGCTCGAATAACAAAACAACTTGTTCAACAATTCAAATGGGAAACGTTTAACCATCCACCCTACAGCCCAGACTTAGCACCCCCAGATTTTCATCTGTTTACAAAACTCAAGGGCTTTTTGGCGGGAAAGAAATTTGAAAGTGATGATGAACTGAAAGCAGCTGTGACTACATATCACAATACATTGGCGGCAGAGAAGTACGAAGCTGGCCTGGATGGCCCTCGTACATGCGCTACCGCATAATCTCAAAGAATTGATTTTCATATATATTTTAGATAAATAAAAATTCTAATGTGTTAACAATATGAAAGATAGCATCTGCACAACAAATGCCCTTCCCAGTTCATTTCTTGATTTTGGATGTAAGAAAATTATGTTTGAGAAAGAATGATTTTTTATTAGCGCAATTTTTCACATCATATCATTTTTACCTTACGTATCTTTTGTAATTTTATATCTTAAATAACAAAATTTTAGAACATCAATAAATCTGGTTGTATAATTTATTCATGTAAAACGTCAATTGTATTATCTTTTCTATACACCACTACCTTTGTTTTTATTTTTATTTATTCATATGCTGTAGCTCCTTCCTAAAATTTTATTTAACAATTAACACATTTTCTGGATTAACTACGGTATTGGCTAAGAATACCATGTTATACCCAAATCTTGTTTGCTCCAGTTCACCTATTTTTTACTTTTTGAACTTACTGGGTGACGTTCTTTTAAAATGTTAATAACCATATTTCATTTTAATAGTACTGTATTAATAAATCCCACCAATAAGGTTAAGTTATTTCCTTTAAGAAATATAATTTTTAGATTTCATGCATTTTTGATCTAAGTAAGGATTATTTTTGTTCATATTCATATTGTTCATACTCAAAAGTTGTCAAATTTATTATGGCGGATTTTGAAGGTTAGAAAAAGTACCATCGTAACTTTGTATTTATATTATTACAGTTTTAAGATTTATTTGTTTTAATTAATAATGTATTACGCTGGCGCTTATAGTCTCATCGTCTGAACGCAAAGACGTTCACATGTAATTTGCGCTGATATAGAATATAGAAAAATCCTTTTATCCAGCTCTAGTTAACCTTTCCATAGGGTAAATTCACATATATATTAGATAGAGAAAAACAGCAATAATAACTTCAATTTGCAGTCTTAATTCATCTCTTCGAAGTTTGCCGAAGATGCCCTAAATTATTTTATTGAAAAAAAATCAATTTATCATAAAGAACTTCATAATTGACATCCTTAGAAATAACATAACTTGAGTAAGTTAGTTTCTCTCGAAGAATAGGTATCAAACTGACTGATGATAGTCAATAAAGTTCAGATATACCTTACCAGGTTAGTTAATTTTAATTTTAGGAATACCTTGGTTCTATTAAATTAATAACTTCACTTTGGACATGCATATGTTGGGAACAGCTAGCTTTTTTTGAAATTCCCTGGAGATAAATGCTTTAAGTGGTGTCCGAGTTCTTTACAGGTAAAAGTCCATCTTCAGGTATTTATGAAAGTATATCCTAAAGAAAATTATAAAGAAACATTTTTAATTAATTGCATGATATTTTAAACGTACCCTCAGTAGGTTTTTTGTCATTAGGTTAAGAAATGTAACTTGAGCAAGTTAGTTTACCTCGAAGAATAGGTATCGAACTGACTGATAATAATCAATAAAGTTCGGATAATACCATACCAGGTTGGTTAATTTTAATTTTAGGATTACCTTGGTTCTATTAAATTAACAACTTCACTTTGGACATACGTATGTTGAGAACAGCTAGCTCCTTTTGAAGTTTCCTGGAGATAAATGCTTTAAGTAGTGTCCGAGTTCTTTACAGGTAAAAGTCCATCTTCAGGTATTTATGAAAGTATTGTAGTGATCTGTACTATTTCCTATTGTCGATTCTCATTGGTTGATAATTATTGCAAATATTATAGTATATATTTCGATATTCGAGAGTATTTTTGAACAGAACGGAAACCGTTTTGAGATTTCCGAATGTACTCCATGACGTCAGATTTCACCGTTGCAGGGGCTTTAACTAGACTGGGTTTTGAGATTTCAAGATGGAAGGTTGCAAGGCTTATTAAAGGCAATGTTTTTAATTACATACTATTTTGAAGTTAATTAATTGCATCGCAGTTTGATTAATTATTTAATATTATTTTTTTATGTTTTGAGATAGTGATTGAAAAACCACAAAGTTGTTATGTATATTTTTTGTTTGTAAATTTAAGCCACGATGTGTTTAATTTTTAAAAGCACGTTTTTAGCCGATGCAATCATAATAAACAATTCTTAACTTTTGCTTACTAGATCGAATGTACTTAATTAACATACATTTATGTTAATTTAGCGCCTGAATCTGGGCTTGTATTTTGTTTTTGTAGAATTTTGGTATGTATGTATTTGTTACAAGCATATTTTATAATTTGTTTTCAATGTTTTAATAATTTGTTATGATTATGTAATTGTTTATTTCAGTTTTTAGTTGTGCGTTTATAGCTACATAATTCATGTCTCGTTTTTATAACCTAACCATAGGTTAGTTTGTTATCTGACGTAATTATAACCTACAATTCTATCAGTAACTAATATTGAGATTAATATATTCTTGTTATGATGTGATTATAGCGAACATCTGCTATGACCCCGTATTAACGCGTTTGCATTATGACTATGTAGGAGATGGTCGGTTCAATTTGTGCTCTTTGTTTGGTACTATCATAGCAATCGTTCATGTTTGTTTATAAATATTTGTTTGCCGATGTATTTGTAGTAATGTTTATGCAACGATAGAATGTAGGTTAGCCATTGTGAACCGTATTACCAAAGGGGCTGGAAACGTTAATGGTATGTACGATAAACGTGTATGTTTGTGCCGTTGAATTTACTAACATTTTATGACCGTGCGGGGTGGAACATTGGTAGTTAAGGTCCTTATCTTCACGGTGTTCTTCCTCTTCAACTTTAGTCAGATAGTAATGGCTCGGCCGTCTCTGGTACCGTCTAGAAAAGATTAGCTAGACTACACTAACATTTTTTCAGTCTCATATGCAGAATGGCTGAGTGACAGTTGACATCTCGTAATATTAAAAGTGCACAGGGTGCTTGTTCACCGCCCCATCCTTGGGGAAGTGTATTTATGCAGTTAGAAGCGCAGGGTTGATGAGGTTTTATCTGCCGATACTCTTTCCTCAGCGTTAACCCAGGGAGTCTGGCACTGTTTGCTCTTGTAATTCATGTATAATTGATGGTAACCTAATTTTGAGGTTATCCTATAATAATTAAAGTAGGGTCGTTAACTATTGTAGTTTTTTCAAACCTTCCCGCCTTATCGCCATCTCAGTGTCTACATTTGGGTTAAGTTTCGATCACACAATGTAAGTGTCACTAACCACAGCCACTAGACGACTCGATCACAACCAGGTATTGTCAAGAGAGGACGTTCATGCATCCAGAGGTAGGTTAGAGTACAAATTTGTAGCAGCGACTAGGTGCGTTACATTACAGAGTTTGGTACCGTGACCAGGACATATTACAGTATAACCTATCCTACTACGCCCAAGGTCCCGGGTTCAATTCCGACACGGTTCGCTTGAAAAATGTTAAGCAAGCATTTTTCACAAAAATACACCCTCGTTCGGATGCCAAAGCAATATTTCGAATTTTGTTGCAGTAAGCTAGAGACTTGATTAAAATTCAAGTCATCAACATTTGGTTGTAGAAATCTTTTTTTCAGCTAACCGTTTTAAATAAGTATAGTAGTGTTCTTATGGTTAACGTTTGTTTTATTTTTACTTTAACAATTTTAGGCCAGAATCATTCTCCTGGTTTCAGGTTTTGGCACCCCCTAGAAACCCTGCGAAATCAGGTGGCGTTTAAGATACTTCCCCATTTAGACATAGTCCACATACACCAACATTTTGGGACCCTCTCCAAACACTTATACCACCCGTTCTACTGAGTTACTTGGCAACCATTTTTGTTAGTACAGTCGAGGTTTTCGGTACCTTCTCGAAACAGAATTTTTAACGGGATACTTCACCGAGTGTTACTGTAGGTTACCGGCTAGATTTTCTGGGGCAAAAACTGTACGAAATTATGTATAAATTGAAAAGGAGATTAAGACCGTTCTTGTGTGGCATTCCTCTTTCTTTTTTTATCATCGTGATTTTCAAACCATTTATTACTTGTAGATATTTGCCATTACTCTTTGCTCTTGTATTTCAAATCAAATTTTGGTAATATTTCAAATATTTTATACTTCTCGACGTATTGAAATATTTTTTTTAAGACGCTATTCTACTTTCTAGCAGTTATTTTAGACTCGGGGCTGCTTCTCTTGTATCCTTACTTATTCTAAAACCGAAGCCTCTTCCTAACTCGTTTTCTACTTATGTATACCTACTTCCATAAAGAACTTGAGTAAAAATGCGTGAAACACTAGATTTTAAACTTATTCCTCTGAAATTCAATTACTGAGATAAGCGAAAGATATAGCTATGTTTGCAGAATCAGATACAAATTATAAATAGGAATAAATAAAATGAAAGAAAACAATACTAAAAGAAAGATAATGAAATGTTGTAAACAAGATAACAGCAGAAGTAAAAAAGTCGTAAGGCTAGAGTCTGAAAAATTAGAAGAATTCGAGGGAGTCTTTTTACTGATAAAATTGGATTACAAATAACTTAGCAGTAAAAGAGGTATAATAGTATATTATTCAACGAGCGAGTTATGATAGTCATTACTCATTCGGAAGGTGTGCGCCACGAGCCCATTAGGACGAGCGGCGTAACCCGAATCTGTAATGGCCATAGATCGCGAGTAGAATACTATAATTTCCCCACGACTACACAAATCTTCATTATAAGATATTTTCTGAAGGTTTCGACTAATATCGCAAACGCTGACAAGCCTACTTTGCATGATTACGAAAAC
Source organism: Platerodrilus igneus (assembly GCA_036346225.1). NCBI lineage: Eukaryota > Metazoa > Arthropoda > Insecta > Coleoptera > Lycidae > Platerodrilus > Platerodrilus igneus. Next base: position 534,608 of record JARFIW010001135.1, on the reverse strand, counting down.
TATACCTCGCGGATTATGGAAATGAAGGTTTGTACTGATTGGTCATAGGTGTTGGATTATGATCATAATCCACGACCCGGATGCTCCTGATAGGTTAATAGTGTTGGATTATGAGTTCACATACACCTACAGAATAATGACTCTCATTATTAACCCATTTTTAAATGCGTAACAGATGTATTACTGGATAGTCGTGGGAAAAAGCTATAATAGCCCAGGGAAGGAAAGCCTCTAAGGTGCAAATCATAGATATTCAAATCTAGAATAGTTGCAGCCGCAAGCCAATGTTTGGAGCGTAGCAGTGTATGTTCGCTAAACATGAACAATAGATAAAGAAGAAGTTAGAGGCGTTCGAAATATGATGCAATAAGAGGGTACTTAAGCAGTTGTATGGATAAAGTTAGTAATGATAGAGTACTAGAAATGGTTCAGGAGTATAGAGTGTGTAATTAAAAAGGGCAGAGAAACTAATATGTCAAGTTTTAAGAAATGGTTAGAACAGTAATAGATGGTAGAATGTAGGTCGTGTATGTAGAGAAAAGAAAACCTGAAGTATATGGACCAGATTAAGAAAGGTAAAAATAGTTACAGGATTCAGGATATGAAATGGTAGAGAGTGTGTCAAACCCGTCTAGAGATGATATAATTTTCAAGAATTTTATACTAAAAAATAAAACGTTACATGATTGCATTAGTTCATTCTACATCTGAAACATAAATAATATGTAGAAATATAAAACAAAGGTAGAACATTTCAAGGATTCTGGTAACGCCCATAACCATTTGCAAAAGTTTATCTTACGAATATGTCACTTCCAATAGGATAAAAAGTTTAAAAATTAACATTTTTAAAGCCATTATTTATTCTACTGTAGATAAAAAATCCAGATAGTACCAAAAATTCTCTAATTCTGCATTTCATATTACGTGAGTAATAAGAATTCTAAGTGGTGTAATTTTTCAATAATTAATTGCACATACGTTGCAATTAAAATAGAGGATGTGTACATAATTTCATACCATTAAATATCATCACATTTTTCTCATTAACACCTACGCCGTTATTTATGCTTTATAACCAGATTATATACCGGTGTATATCGTCCTACAACAATTATTAATTATTCCAACTCTTTTGGTTTAATTGTCAATAATTATAGGTTGTGTCCGTAGAATAATTTACTTTCTCAACACTCATCTTCACAAGCTTATTTTGATGTGTCAAGCTATCACAATGAAGTATAATGGCTTCATTACCGTGCACCAAATCGTTACTATGAAGTCTACTGGAGTTTTTCTATTCACAACTGTCATTCAATGGAACTTAACGAGATATGTCCAATAATTAGTATTCGCAATCTGCCATGGGCGCTACCAATTTTAAAACAGTTTTTCATCACTTCGTTAAAATTAGTTTATAAGTCTATGACGTCTGGGAGGTTTTTTTTTTGTAAAATTTGGCATGCATAACTTAGCAGCTGCCAAAAATACAGTTCAAATCCTGTAATCTAATTTAGGTTCATCTAGTGCTTCTAATTATTCCACCTGTAGGACTTTTTTTTATAAAATTCAATTTAAGAGTCATCAAGTTTTTCGTTTTTGTGCATATTTGTACCACTACCTACTGCGATCCAGTAATCGATCTTCAGTAATGTTAATTGTCTTTAACATTAACAGCGAAACATGTCAGCTTTAAAAATATACACTTTGCTATATAGTAGGGGATAAAGAATACTACTATAGTAAGCCTGCTTATCGTAAAAGGCGATTAAAAGGCGCAGCAAGGGGCAGCAGCCTTGCTGGCTAAAAGATATTGGAGGAGGGTCGGTTGGTCTCGGCGATCCTCAATAATTTACAAGCTTGTTGGGGTTGGCCGTGACGGATACGGCTTTTGCTAAAATCTTTAAAACTGCGTTGTGGAAAGATATGGGAGCCTACCACAATATTTCCCAGGTGTGCGTGGCCTAAAACACGAAATCATATGATGGAGAGCTCACAAGTAAAATTCTTGTCCGGAGGTAAAATACTCCCTCATTCGGATCTCCGGGAGGGGGTACTTGGGGCTCGTCATCGTAAGAATATAAAACAACAGTTCGATTTAGTGATAGGGACTTGGAATGTAAGGTCATTACTCAGAGTAGATAAGTTAACGAATTTATTAGTCGAAATGAGAAAGGAAAAGCTGGACATTTTAGGTATTAGTGAGGTGAGATGGCCAGATAGTAATGACTTTTGGAAAGATAGTTATAGAATAATTACAACTTCTTCAACTAATGGACAGGCAGGCGTAGGAATAGTGTTAGGTAAAGATTAGGGCATAAAGTTAAGGAGTACTTACAATTTAGTGATAGAATAATTATGGTTAGATTGAGTACAAAACCCACAGACACTGTTTTAGTACAGGTTTACATGCCAACAACTCAGTACGAGGCTGAGGAAGTAGAAAAGGTATACGAGGATATAAATAGTATAGTGAGTAAAGTAAAAGGAGATGAGAATTTAATAGTTATGGGCGATTTTAATGCGTCAGTGGGAGAAGGTAGTGAGGGAAAAATGGTAGGAAAATTTGGATATGGCAGACGAAATGATAGAGGAGAAAGATTAGTTGAGTTTTGCCAGGAACATAAATTAGTAACTGTAAACACCCTATTCGAACAACATGTTAGGAGAAGATACACCTGGAAAGCACCAGGTGATAGGGCTAGATACCAAATAGATTATATTTTAGTTAAACAAAGATTTAGGAACCAAGTTAAAAACTGTCGTAGTTATCCAGGGGCTGACATAGACAGCGATCATAACTTAGTTAAAATGAAGTGTAAACTAAAATTCAAAAAATTGAGAAAGGTTAAAAGAGAGGGATGGGATCTAGGTAAGCTTAATGATAGTAGGGTAAAAGAGGAATATAAACAAGTATTAGATAATAAGAGCAAAGAGATAGCTGTAGGAGGGAACGTAGAAAATAGATGGAAAGAAATAAAACTGACTGTACATGATACAGCAATACAGACTATAGGTAAGAAAAAAATAGAAACAAGAAAACCGTGGGTAACAAAGGAGATATTAGATTTAATAGAGAATAGAAGAAAGCTTAAACCTTTCAGAGAAGTGGATAGTGAAAGTAAGCAAAAGTATAATACAGTTAGAAATAAGATAGTACATGAGTGTAGAAAAGCTAGAAATAAATGGATGGAGGAGAATTGTAAGGAATACAAGATGATTTGAGAGTAGGTAAGACAGACAGGGCTTACAGAGCAGTTAAAAGTTTTTGGGAAGATAGGAAAAATATAATGGTATTAGAGACGAGAATAATGAGCTTCTAATAAATAAAGTTGAGGTAGCTGATAGATGGAAAAGATATTTAGAAGATTTATATAAGGGAGACGATATGGATGAGTTAGAGAACGACCAAAACGAGGATGTAGAAATAGGGTTCTCAATATTAAGAGAGGAATTTGATAGAGCTGTTCAGAATCTTAAATTAAATAAAGCGCCAGGGATAGACGATATTCCGCAGAATTAATAAAATATGCAAGTCAGAAAACTTTAGACAGATTATATGAACTAGTGAATGTAATATATGACACAGGTGAGGTTCCAATAGATTTCGAAAAAAATATTATTATCCCAATCCCAAAGAAGTCAGGAGCTGATAGGTGTGAGAATTTTAGAACTGTTAGTTTAACTTCTCATGCTTCCAAAATACTAACAATAATAATTAAAAATAGAGTAGAAGCTTTGACTGAGAATTATTTAGGGAAGACCAATATGGTTTTCGTAAAAACAGAGGGACTAGAGAACCGATACTAATGATTAGGGTAATTATCGAAAAAGGTTACAAAAATAAAAGACTCATTTCGCGTTTGTAGATTTAGAAAAGCATTTGATAGGGTTAATTGGATTGTTATGTTCAGGGTTTTGCAAAAATAGGAATCCCTTATAGGGATAGAAAAATTATTTACAGTCTATATAAAACCAAAGCGTAGTAATTAGATTTGATGAAATAGATAAGGAAGCTAAGATTAGAAATGGTGTTAGGCAGGGTTGTATACTGTCTCCCTTGATTTTAATGTTTATATTGAGGAAGCTTTAAACTTAGCCAGAGAGAGAAAGAGATAGGTATTAGTGTACAGAGACAGAAAATAGACATGTTACGTTTTGCAGATGATATAGCCATTATAGCAGAGTCTAGAAAAGAGTTAGGAGAGTTTTTAAATATTTTAGATGAGATACTACGGAGTAACTATAGTATGAGAATTAACTCAGTAAAGACAAAGATAATGACAAGTGAGTTACAGCCTAGTTCTAAACCAAAATTAAAAATAGGTAATACCGAGTTAGAGGAGGTAGATGAATTTTGCTATTTAGGTAGTATAATTACAAAGGATGGACGTAGCAGAAGGGATATAGTAGCTAGAATAGCTCAAGCTAGAAAAATGTTTTTAAAAAAGAAAAACTTACTAATAGCTAATAGTATTAGTTTAGATAATAGAAAAGTTTCTTAAAGTCGTACGTATGGAGTGTTCTACTATACGGTAGTGAGACTTGGACAATTAAAGAAGTAGATAAGAAAAGATAGAAGCTTTTGAAACTTGGTGTTATAGGAGAATGTTAAAGATTAGTTGGACAGATAGAGTAACAAACGAGGAAGTTTATAGAAGAATAGGTGAGGATCCCTGTATGTGGAAACAATTGAAGGTCAGGAGAGATAGAATGATAGGGCACCAGTTAAGACATGAGGGACTATTTAGTAAAGTCTTAGATTATAGACTACCAAATAAAAATAGAGTAGGAAGGCCTAGACAAAGCTATATTAGTCAAATTATTAGAGATTTAGGTTGTGAAGGCTATGTAGACCTTTTTAGACTAGCTCAGAATAGAAAAGAATTTAGAGCTGCGTCAAACCGACTTTAAGTAAGTTCGAAAACAAAACAAAAAAAATAAAAATCAGTTAACTAAATGTCACCATGACATAACTCACAATTAGTTAGCGGTCTGGCATGTTGGTAGCGTTTCGTTGCTTAAGCCTTACCATAACATATAATTTAATAAACGTCACCATGACATAACTCACAATTAGGTAGCGGTCTGGCATGTTGGCAGCGATTCGTTGCTTAAGCCTTACCAAAACATATAATTTAACACTTTTCCTTTTTGAAGCGGATAACCAGGTTATATTTCATTTCCTTATAAATGGTAATCATGTAAACATGTTAGATTTCTTTAACAACCATCAGGTTGCTAATATCTATGTAGAGTCAGCTGGATAGGAAAAAGATAGAAGGATATAGGAAGACCTAGACCAAACTATATTGGTCAAAGTATTAGAAATTTAGGTTGTGAAGGGTATGTAGAGCTTTTTAGATTAGCACAGATTAGAAAAGAAGTTAGAGCTGCGTCAAACCGACCTTAAGTAAGGTCGAAAACAAAATGATGATGCTATATTTTTGCTACATATTTAACTAACCTATGTTCGAACTAGCCATTAGTAAATTATCAATTTCGTGACGAGTGTGCCGTATGAACAAAAGGTATGTAATGATTTGAAACGTCGTGTGGCTGTGAATTACCTAAAGTTTCATTTTGTGTAATATCTAACAGTCGCGCGTTACTTAAACACGCATAAGATTGTATCACCATCATTAGGTCTTCAGTCCTGGAACTGGTTAGACGCGTACCTCCATTATTTCATATTCCGAGTTAACCTACACATTTCCTGGTATTCGCACAGTCTATACATTTCACTATCTGCGTGCAATAGTTTGATCTAGATCTACCCTTACCTCTTTTTTCCTATCTCTGTTTGTAATATAGCCCGAACTATTCCCCAAAAGTGCTTTACAACGTGTCCTGTTTCTCCATTTTTTTTGTCTTCCACAGATATCTTTCTTCCCCTACTCTTTATGGAAACACATTGTTATTAATTTTAGCTGTCCATGCTATCATCATCATACATCTGAAGCAAAACATTTCCAAAGGCTGCTATCTTTTTCCTGTCTGCTTCTCATACTGTCCCTATTTCATAGCGGTATAGTGCTATGCTCCACACATATTCCTATGTTTGTTATCTTTGAACAATGCCGCTGCACTTTCTTGTTTGATACGGCTTGGTTCCCGTTCTATTGTTTTCTAGATATATACCCTATTTCACAGATATTCAGTGATATGTAAAGGGGGTTAAGCAACCTCTGACTGCCAAGATCTCCAACGCATAGATATTTGGCGAATTCATAGTTTTCCAGTAAATCTTTTCACACAATTAATATTAGTTGAGCATATTGCAAAACCAACATCTGTAGTTGCTTATAATAATCATCAAGTTTAAGTACAATTATTTTGTCTCGTCATTAGGTTGCCGTCTTGGAACTGGATGGATGCGTACCTCCATTGATTTCCATTCTGAGGTAGACTACACATTTTCCTGAATTCCCACAGCCTATATTTTTGACTATCAGTGTGCAATAGTCTAACCTAGGTCTACCTCTACCTCCGTTTTTTCCTATCTCTGCTTCTAATATATTCTGCAATATTCACTTATGCTTTAGTATGTGACCTATCATCCTATCTCTCCTTTTTTTTTCTGTTTTTCACATATTTCTTTTTCCCCTACCATTTCTAGAGCCTCTTTGTTCTTAACTTTGTTTGTCAATTTTATCTTCGTCATACGTCTGTAGCACTACATTTTAAACACTTCTATCATTTTCCTATTTGATCCTCCTGCTGTCCAAGTTTCACAGTCGTACAGTGCTGTGCTCCGCACATATGCTTTAAACAATCTTTTCCTTGTTTCTATGTTTGTTGTCTTTCAACAAAGTAGTTGCTTTTTCTTGTTAAATATAGCACGACCATGTGCTAATCTTTGTTTTATATCTTTTACGCCTTTCTCATCGTGCGTTATTTGGCTTACTCGGTAGCAAAAATCCTTAGCCTCTTGTAAGTTCTCGTTTTCTATTTGTATTCCAGTTTTTAATTTATTCTCCCCTCCTTTGCATACTAGTACTTTAGTTTTATTTTTGTTAATCTTCATACCGTATCTCTTTGTTAGAACTATTTCCGTTTCATTAAGAGCTGTTTCTAACTCTTCTTTGCTAGATGCTAATATAGCTATATCATCTCATAATCTAAGCATATCAATCTTTTGTCCTTGCATAATAATTCCAAATATCTTCCTGCATTTAACTGTATTCATTGCCTTTTCGATGTACATGTTAAAATTTAGCGGGAATAGGCCACATCCCTGCCTAATCCCTTTCCTAACATTTACTTCTCTTCATTTCTGTTCTATCTCTATTAGAGCTGGTTGCTCTTTGTATAAGCCATGTACTATCCGCCTATCTCTAAAACTCATTCCAATCTTTTTGAGTATTTCGAACATTTTTCAATTTACATTTTCGAATGCTCTTTGCAGATTTAAAAACCCTATATACACGGTTTCTCCTTTTTCTATTGTCTTCTCCATTATCACCTTTAGAGTTAAAATAGCCTCCGGTGTTCACCTGTTTCGCATAAACCTAAACTGATCCTCCCTAGGACTACTTCAGTCCGTTTTTCTATCCGTTTTTGTACAATTCTAGTTATTATTTTTGACACGTGTGCTGTCAAACTTATTGTTCAAAAGTTTCACAATTATTCGCGCCTGTCTTTTTTAGTACAGTGACTATGATGTTACGTTTGAAATCTTTGGATATCTCGTCTGTCTCATATCGCTTACAAGTTGGGAAGGACGTTCTGTTACTGCTTGGTCAGCGGCTTTTAGAGTTTCTGCTTGCATCTTATCTATTCCTGGCGCCTTACCATTTTTCAGAACCTTTAATGCTAATTCAAACTCATCTCTAAGTATAAAATATCCCGAGTCATCCTTTTCAATGTCTGATTCCTGTTCTAGTTCTGTTAGTTCGTCTCCTGCATATAACTGCCGTACATACTTTTGCCATCTAACCAGTTTATATACATTTTCTATTATGATTTCTTATTCTGCGCTCTTTATGTTTTTGCAATACGGTTATATATCCCTAAAATTACTTCTAATTAGTTTGTATGCTTTGTCTGTTTTTCCTATTTTTATCTTAGTTTGTATCTCTTTGGACTTCAATCCAATGTTTTTTAGCGTTTCCGCATTTGCAAATAATTTTCCAGTTTATGTCTTTGTATCTTCGTTTTCCTGGTTCGTCTGGTCTGTTTTAAATTTTCGTTTTTCTTCTATTAAATTCAGAATATTCTTTGTAATCCATGGTTTCTTATTTTCTTTTTGTGTATACCCCAGAATAACTCTGGCCGCCATGTCTATGTTGGATTTAATGTTATTCCATTCTGTTTCTACTTCCTTAGTATCAGAAATTTTCCCGGTATCTTCAGCAATTTATTTGACTTCTTTTCAAATCTGCAGTGAATATCTTTATATTTTAGTTCCTCAAAGTCAAAGTGCCTTTTTCCATTCCTTTTTTTCAAATGTTAAAATTTAAGAGCGGCCTTTATTATTACGATGTTGTGGTCAGTGTCCATATTTGCTTCTGGGTAACTTCTACAGTCCTTTACTTGATTCCTAAACCGTTGTTTAATAATAATCTAATCTATTTGATATCTTCTTCCTATATCTCCTGACATCTTCCACATGTATTGTTTTCTACCATGATGTTGAAATAATGTGTTTTTGTCGCAAAATTCTACCAGCATATTTTCCCTGTCGCTTCTTGTACCCAAACCAAATAAACCTACTACCACTCCTTCCTTATCCTCAGCTAGCGCTGCATTAAAATCCTCATCTTTTTACGTATCTTAGTATGTCTTCGATATCTTTGTAGATCGCTCCTACCGCTTCCCCACTGTGGCTAGAGGTGGGCATGTCTACTTGTATTATTACTGTATTTATCGGTTTAGATTCTAGTCTAACCATGAATACTCTTTCTTTTTTTTGTAAGTAGTTTTCTACAGAGTTTTTTTCGCATAACTATCCCCACGCCCGAATTTCCTTCATCTGATTCTATATGAATTACCCTAAAGTCTCCGCTCCAAAAATCCTCTGTCTCTGGCCACCGAACTTCGTTGATCCCTACTAAGTCTAAAACTAACCTATCCATTTCAATTTTTAAGGTTCTAGCTTACTTACTTGCTTCATACCTTTGAAATCCCATGCTCCGACTCGCAAAATGTTGAAGATGCCGTCCGTCATCTTAAATGACAATTTGAGTACACTGTGTATCTGGTAGGTATTGTGGAGGTTTCCCGTTGCTTTCCACATACAGAAGACCCCTATGGTCTCTGCCACTCTAAGTTCCGAAAGAACTGCCACTATCTTTCGGAGACATGTCTTGGTTTGGTTCCTCACTAAGGACACCTAATTTGGTTAAACCTGTACTTCTGCTCTTTAGATTACTAAAACTCACAAGCCATTCTACCTGTTCTGGTACTCTAGAACTTTTTCAAGATACAGGTCCATTCATAACGGATAAGGTTGTAGAAATAAATTAATATAATTTAGTTAGTTCAATGAGCTTTAGTAGGAACTCACCCTGAAAATATGTAGCAGCTTTCATAAATTTGTTATTTCAATATGTTATATTAGAATATCATAGTTTACAATAATATGTGTATATATTTACACGATGTTTAAAATACCACAGAATCAGAAAACGTCATAAGATTAAAGTGTTCACACGAACTGATGACATTGAACTTGACCATAAGACAGCTGTAGACGCACAAACTATGAGAACGAAATTTTTAAAAGAAAGGGGAAATGGAATCTAACGATTAAGATCGGAATTAGTAAGGAAAAAGAATAAAATGTTGGTTTAACGGCCGTAGACCCGTTGACTGGTAACCGATGTCGAATCGTTTTGAGCTTGGCTGAATGAATTAGGCCAGGAAGCCCAAGAAAGCGTATTACGCGTAGAATTTAAATCGCGTCGGTGGCGCATCAAACGTTGATAAGCTGTGTTCACTCTGCAACTAAAAGTTCAATTAACTGGAGTAAGTGAAGTAATGGAGGAAGTAATAGCTGAATCAATGGCTACTTGGAAATTCTTATTTTATCTGTGGGTACTGTCTAAGCTTTTCTTGCTTTTGTTTTCGCTTGACAAATATGTATAAATGACCCTGTAAATACAAATTGTAATTGGTTCGAAGGGCTACCAAAGTAATTGTGTTTACATCTTAGCATAATGTTATTGGAAAAAGAGTGAAACGTTAAGAAAAATATGCATATTAATTTAACCGCGAGCTGTATTTGTGGAATGTATTTGCTGTTAATTTGTTTATGAAAATTTAGTATATTTAATGGGCATTGAAATGGAGAAAAAGCAGATGCTGGTATTACATTGTTTCTTTGTGTATTGTTGTTAATGTGATTTCCAAATAAATGGGATTTTATATGTCGTATAAATCAATCTAGGAAACAAAAACAATGGAATGGTAGTATTATTTACGGATAAATGCCTTTTTAAAGGAGTTGATGGTTTTATTAGGTTTGTTTTCTCTTGGGTTAATTTATGTATTTCCATAATTACTGTATATAGAGTTTAAGCTTAAATGGATTTTTATTTGGAATTATTTATAAGATAGTTAAAGGTGATAATTGTAGAAGGATATTTAGCTATACCAGTAATAAAGTGGTATTTGGGAGAGGCTGTTAGTTAAAGAATCTCTTTAATTCGGTGAAAAGCTAAGGTATGGTAGATAAAGGTAGAGTATGAGGTGACGAGATTTAGGAAAAACCGAAAGCACGGAGACCTATCCGGAATAACCGTCTTTCTGGGAGCGAAAATATCGAAAGGATTGCTAAGATAAGACGGTTTGTCGCCCTTACTTTTGACAATTAGTAAATCTTTCTAGGTAAGTGGTACCTGTAAAGCAGTTTTGTATTTCGGCCAATCTACATTTCTACCCGTGATAAATATTAAAAACTCTGAGAAATAATGGCTTATAGATTGTAACAGGTCATAGTTATAATACATGTGAATTACTAGTAGAGAAATAATGAAAATGGCAATAACGTAAACACTCGAGATTAAAAGAGCTACCGAATTGATCTGAAACATGTTTAGAGAAGGATCAAGAATACGAGGAGTAAAAGTAATGCTCAAATATGTAATCACGGATGATGTGTTGAAACTAAAAGTGTATCCTCAATTATCAAATAGACGAACCTTAATTAAGTCTAACATTTCATAGTTTTCGTAATTGCCTTTTTGTATTGTGAATTTTTAGATGTCAAGGGCGTGCATTTATGTAGTCGGAAACTAATTATAGTAAACGAAATTATATTGCCGAACAATGATTTTGCGACAGAACAGGTGTTGGTAAAATTTAAACACAATGTTATCATATTAAAATATTAAGAAATATGTACGTATTGATTTTAAATTATTTTGAATGAGCAATGAAAGGATAGAATAAAAAAAACTGGTATTTAACTGTGTGCTGTTTGTTAAACATTTTCAGAAATTCCGATTTATAAATGTTACGTAATTTAATATGAGAAACAGAAAAATTTGTAGTGATGATAAGATTATTGATGAATTATATTTAATGTCCTTTTAAGATTTATCTTAGCAATACCTGGCTAGAGTAAGGTTAAGAAAAATGGTTTTTTAAGGAAAATGTATTTGTATTTTTATTAAAATTATTTAATGTTAATAGAGCTTAAGTATAGGTTAAATTTTTTTAAATTTTTTAAAAACTAGGTAAAGAAACACATTTGTAAAGAAAATCCAGCTACCACAGTGATAGACTCGTTTTTGGAAAGCATTTTATTTTTTGTTTTTACTTAATTTGACCAAAAATTAGGTAAGCGTTTTAAGGTATTTTAGATAAAGATAAAGTAGAATGGGAAAATTATAGGGCCCAAAGCAAATTAGACCTATGCGGAATAACAGTCTTCCGTGTAGATATAATATGGAAAAGATTGCTGTAATAAACGGTTTGGCGCCCCTTAAATGAGCCTTTTAGGGTAAGTGATCGTTTTTTACGTAGTACACGTTCCTTCAGAGCAAATCAAAATTTATTAACGTAATGCTCATTTTACCCGTGACCGTATACGACTACCTGGTGCAAAATACAAAAGAAAAAGATTGGAGAAACAAGTTGAAAGTTTATTGAATTATCTGCAAAGTTCGAGAACAAAGAATCATATGAATCCAAATTGGATTTTGATGGAGAGGCCGCTGTCGATGACGTTCTGATAGTTAGTGGCGCTACTCAAGTAGAACCTACTTTACGGACGTGAAAAAACGCACTTGATCTTAAATTCAGGCATAAGATTTTGATTAGAGAGCTTATCACACGCTGATAAATCTTTTTGATAAAAGTTAGCCCAATTATGCCATTAAACGAGAAACAACCTTCTTTATGACGATACTTGAATAGCTTTAGCTTATATCAAAATTTAAAAAATAGTAAGAAATGAAAGACTATTTTTTTATAAAATTGTGTGTTGGTTTTACTATAAACGCTCTAGATGTTCTTTTAATACTCTTTCCACAGAAGGTTTAAAAGTTGAAAGCACCTGGCTGAAACATTAAACAAGAAACATCCAAAATCCTATATTAAAGGTCAAAATTGTTAATTCTATAATTGCAATTGGCAGTGCCAAAGAAAAAAAATATTGGTACGAGGTGCCTCTACACAATGTGTCAAAAAAAATCGTTTGCACAAAATCAAGCGTTTACGTTGAGTAATGGTAAGTTGAAATCGGGTTTGACAGAAATAAACCTTAAACACAAAAGTGCCGTTAAATTATAAAAGCTTTTGTAGTGAATATTTTTCATCAATAGAAGTTGGATATATGGATTACTGACACCTAAGTTTGTGTTGTACCGAAAGGATTGGTTAAACCTTGTACTCAAAGCAAAAGCTGTAAGTAATAGAATTTTAGCTTTCTACTCGCTTCATATACTGTTGACGTATGTTCCTATTAGTTACAAATAATTTATTATGACCTAGACTTCTATGCTGGTGTACGCTTAGTAAGCGAAATGCAATAGAAATAGCACAACAATTGTATTGGTAGAAATTAGCATATACAGTCACATATGCTGAATAAATTTAGTATGTAGCTTTTCTTTAAAGTAGAATTGGTCAATTAAGGTAGAATTTAGTTGTGCATGTTCAGTATTGAGATATTTATGTTATAATATAGGTTAAGTGGACAGGGTAGAGTTTTATTATTGTTTGTGCTTAGTTTAAATCAGTGTGTAAAAAAGGTGTACACAGGGTTCTATCAACTTGCATAGCAGAAATATTTATTTAATCGTCTTGTACACCACACACCGTCTATCGAGACCAAATTCCAGGTGAGGTTGTCGCTCAGTAATTTTATTGGATCAAAAGTTCAGAAACCATTTCAAGTATGTGAAAGTGTCAAAGTTTGTATACCGCCAAGTAGTTTTTCTCATAGCATTCACCCCTCGCTACTGTAACATAGCTGGTGCAATATTACTGTTACGTCTACGTGGTAAAGTAAATTTCAAAGCTTATTAGCTTCAATATCACACGTAATAAATATTTTGGCTGCCAAAGACATTGTCAATAGTTCAGCCTGTCCATTCTTATCAACACACGCACAGCAACACGATACAAAAACAATTACAACAATAAACAGTACAGAAAAAGGTTATAGCGCCTGTTGAGAAAATATTCTAACTTATATTATAAGTTGATATGCTTAATTTAAATATATGAAGTAATCAAACACAATAAAACTGACAGAATTTAAACATATTTCTTCCAAGACACTGCAATGGGTGACTGCTAAAGTGGTAGTCAATCAGCGTTGTAACAAGAAAGTATTTCTTTTTCTTTATTTATAGCATCGACGCTTTAATTTTTTCAATACCGATTTTATAAAAAATTAAATTGATCAGAGTTATATTGTAAATAACACGCTTAGGATAAAATTTGTATAATAAAGCCTTTAAAAAGATTTTAGACACCGTTGAGTATAGATACAATTTTAAACATCAAAATAAGGTTAGGTGTTAATGGTAGAAATGCAGCAAAGTAATCAAAATCAATTACTTAAAGTGTTACTTTCTTAATTCATTTCTTTAGTTTAAGCTATAAAATTTACATACCTTGAAGGTATTTGCTTTAATTAATGTGGCACTATCTATAATTAATTCAAGTCATGAACATCCTGAGAATTTCAATAAATATAATCTGCTATTACATGTTTAATGCTTTAGACTAGATTAAACGGTGTAGGTGTGCTATCTCACATGAGTGTGTTTAAACAAGGGCTATCAGAAAGTGTGGTAGCTGAAGTTACTCATTTATGACGAAGGCATGTTAAACTTAGGTTTTAAGTATCGTTGAAGAAAAGTTTCTTTAACCCATAGAGGAACTACAATATATTCTACAATAATGCCTAACAGAGGTCTCTGGGACCCCTTGCGTAAACTATACGCAATATAATAGAAATAATAAATCAAGCGTTATGAAATGTCATAACAAAAGTAGAGCATAATTAATGTTATGCTAATAAAATGTACAATATTAAAAGTCAGGATTTTATAATCATTAGATGCTGGTATTGCACACAATTTTACTATGCTCCTTACAAACATTGTTATGCCAATTATTACAAGTGATAGTGTTTTTACGGCACTTATCGTGAGGACAAAAATTATCGTTTTGAGAATCCTCCAATGTCAGATTCAATTGCAGTTACAGTTATACCACATCGTATCAATAGTATGCTTTTTAAGTTTAGGGGTTTGCACTCTCCATTCATATTCGGTGCACCGTGCCCTTTTCCGAGGAGATATAAAGGGTAGATGTACTACAAAGTATAATATAAATATACTTTGGCGGAGCTAGTATAAGCTTTTAAGGGCTGCGGAGTTTGCAAAAGACTGATCTCAGGAGGAGGAAGAAGAGAATTAGGAATTAAACGTAAATGGAGGCGGAAAAAGTACTAACTTGTATATTGAAAGTTCAGTCATAGTCATATGAACAATTATTTCCATAAAATGTGAGCGATCAATAATAAGGAAATCACATCTTAATATGATGCTTTTATAAACATGTATACAAAGCTTTTTGCAAAGATATAAAATAATTATTTTTAAATTTAAGCTATTTGCCTAGAAATCTTTCAACCATAAAAATTTCTTGAAATATTGTGTGTTTACAGAGTTAGGTAATAAGCAGTAAAAATATTCATAAGATACGCAAAGAATAAAATCATTGTTGTGAATACTCACTTAGACAGTTTAAAAATGTATAAAAAGTTAGGTTAGAATATTACTATCGTTGATACTAAAAACAATCACAGCAAAACTCATACCTGAAGCAAGCAAACATAACAGTATTTTGTTCGAGTTCCAGTTGGCGTTCAGCAAGAGAAACATATGCCGTTCTCAAACTACCTTACCGATTTTCGGATAGGTGAAGAATATGCGGCCAATTGGTCGGACAAACCAATTCCCCACCATTCCTGCATTGTAATCAACAATGCATTGAAGTTTTTTAATCCCTACACGCTTTCTGTTTAATTACCGGTGTGATAAGTGGGCAGTATTAACACATCTCTTTTGTCTTTCCACTTAGATACAACGATTACTTTTTCATTTTCTCTACCTATTATTTCTCCTTTTTTTAGTTTTACTGACACAACTTCCTTTGGTCGACCTTTTCTGTTTTTTTTAGGGTACCAACTGAGTTGAGTTTTTCGAGTTAAAAGTTGTTTTGCAAGAGGAATGCTGGTATTAAAATTGTCGTTTACCACAACTCTGCCTTCATCCAAAAAATCTTTAGACAGATTCATCGCTGTACTCGTTGGGAGAGATTCTTTCTGATTTGCGCTTTTTGCCTTGATGAACAGAAAACGAATAAGTATATCCTTTCTGATCGCACATCTTAAAGAGCTTAATGCCATATTTATGCCGTTTTCCAGGAATATATTGTCTAACTTTTAGTCGACCACGAAAAGGAACCATGCTTTCATCAATTGCTATTATTTTTCCTGACTGCATTACATGTTTATATCTCAAATTAAAGTGAGAAACTAATGGATCGATTTTATGAAGACGACTATCTGTCTCTGTCAGGTCTTCATTATTCGAAAAATGCAAAACGCGCAGAAGAGATTGAAATCTGTTTCTTGGCATAACTTTTGGAATGAGGTTATTCTTTTATATGGAGTGTGTGCTCCAGTAAGCCTTAATATTAGGGTAACGCACTAAACCCATATAAAGCACAACACCGAGAAACTTTTTCATTTCCAGTAGCGTTACTGGCTTCCAAAGCGAAAGTCAGCTTTTTGACTTTTGTCTACCTAACTTTGTTATTACCTGTTGAGCATTTCGATTCGTTTCTATAACCATCGTTTCTAATAAATCTTCGGTCATAAACAGGGAATAAGCATTGAATTCTTTAAAAGTACTTGTAGCCAAATTTGGGTTTAGGTCTTCATTTCCTACAAATGCAAAGGTTTGCTGAGTTTTTTCAGTTACTTCTTTACATTTAGAAATTAGTATCGGATTGATACCAGTATTATCATTAGAAGCATCATCCAGGTAATAGTCTTCTTCGAAAGAACTGTCTTCTGAAGATATGAAAATACGGTCCTGGAAGTTCGGATGTCTGACACAATCATCACTATCAAACTCCTTGCCGACTTCACTACTTTCTGACTCGGCAAAAATTTTTTCCGCTTCTTCTAGTAATTTTTTGTCAATGGCCTTATTGATGGAAATGACTATAATAAAAAATGCTATCTTGCCTTGTGATAAAATCGTAAAAAATCGCTTACCCGAAAAATATGAAAGTAGTGTAGAAAAAAAACTAAGTATATCAAAATAAACTAAACAAACTTATCAATTTGTAAAACTGTTAACCGCATGCAAACTCGATCTGAAACTAATGGTCGCTGACGCCCACTTTACCGTAATGTCGCATTTACACTAATAAATTCTCTTGCTTTTTAAACATCGTAGGAGGGATAATGCATGTACGCCGGCTGTACAAATGCCAAATTTTAAATGTCAGCTTTACATGCACACCACCTGTACAGTCGGTTACCAATACAAAATAATTCCTAATTCGGTCTCTTATTCAAAAATACGTTACTTATATATTAGTTTCATAACGATGCAATGATGTGTACTAAAAAAAACAAAGACATTTTCGTAATACCTCATATATTTCTTTCGGCGCATCAGTTCTACATCAGTTGGTAGCTGGCTGTACAGGTGGCGGTTAACGTGTTAATAATAAAAACTAATTTTAAGACAGCCCCTATGATAATAACGCGACCAATTTCCTAGCTGAATTGTAAGATGCTATAACTCTTTTACACAACTATGTGTAACAAACTTTAAACTAATGATTAGAAATTCTCTATGAGAGCGCTCCATGAACAGATGTCTAGCTTCTCTTACATTTCCACACGCAAGGCTATAGAATAAACGCATCCCAGTTATTTCAAAATTTGTCAAATTTGGCATCGTTACGAAATTATAACGAGTATCTAAAACACTTTTACAAAAAATCGTTTTTAATTCTTTTCTCGATAACGGTTGCAGGTACTAAAAAAGAGCTAGTGAGCAAAAAGTTTCTAAATAAAACAAAAAATTCATTTATATTTTAAAATCTACCAGGGGTGCACCGCAAAAAAGTTTCGGGGGGAGAAATGAAGGCATAACCCCTGAAAAAATATCACCATGTCAATTTTAACCACCATTTGAAATGCCCAATGTCCTGCAGCGTAATCTGTATTCCAAATTTCATCTAAGTATTGCAACAAATATATACTCTGTGGTACTGGCTCTGGTGGCCGCTTCTATTTGTTGCAGCTTTGTGGTATTTAACCCTTTGCATTCAGCATAATAATATCAGAAGAAAACAATTTCACAATAGAGCAGATCAGCTGTTCTCGACGTGGAAGGTGTTAACAGGGAATTCAGCCATTGTGGTTCGAAGACAGCGTGAGCAAAGCGAGTAGGTAGGAAAATGAAGACACGTTTGCGTGTCCAATGGTGCCAGAATACTTTCAATAATGACAACGTTGCTATCTGTCCCGGCGTCCATTAACGGTGAGATTAGAATTAATAAGTAACTCTTATGCTAAAAAGGATCTTTAATTTTCTTAGCGTTTTGTTGTAATTATAGTAAGAAGCAACTTTCGCTATGAAAATATTTGAGGCTGTTCATAGAGCTTTATTTGGGAAGGCGTGACAAGAAGATGTTGGTCGTTTAATGTAAGATCCCCGTCGGCGAAGTTTTGTTGTGCAAATGAAGCCCTGAATTTGTGCATCGCAGTACGTTTGGAAGAAGCAGCCTCCTTCCATACGCAAAGTCCAGGTATTTAAAGTTTCATCGACATAGGAGTCAATTTTTGGTGAGTGTTACGCCACTTTGTGTTAGTTATGGTGTAAACTTTGTTCCTACGTCTTCTAGACTTTTGAAAATGCTCATAAAATCTTTAAATGATATCAAATTTTAGGAAAGGATTAAGATAATGATACTAAATTTTATGAACGCATTAATTTTGCATTTAAGTTTAAACATAAAAGATCGTAGAAGTAATAATATTTTCTTAACTTGATAAGGGGTTATTTTCTTAAATTGTGTTAAATAGATGGAAACAAAAAAAATATGGTTTTCTAAAAAGTAATCTAAGTTATTCTGTAAGACACGTGGAGTATACCAGAGATGAAATGGGACACCGAAAGTGACCCATGACCCAGTGACCCAAATAGGTATGCGACCCACGACCCATTGACCCGCTGGCCCACATTGACCCGGGACCCAAATTGACCGGGTGACCCAAATTGACCCGGTGACCCAAATTGACCCATGGGCCCAAGATAATTTACGTCTACGCTTATCAAATATTGTCATCAACAAAATACTTTATTTATTTTAAATAATCCATAAAATATAAACAAAAGCACTAAAAATAAGAGAATTATAATATATAAATACAAATTATCTTATAAACCTACGTAATAAAAGCAGGTTACATTACTTATAAATTTATGATGACTAGGCTATATTTTTAAATTTCCGTTTTTAAAGATTCTGAAACAATAAGTTGACTTTCTACGGCATCAGTCTTGAGTTGTGCTCTATCTTTGCGTGTTATTTTTTTAGCACCAGAAAAATGTTTCTCTGACAGCAGATGAAGCTGGAATTACTAGGATATTTTTGGCAATTTTGCTTAGAAGTGGGTACATCTTTTTATTAACACCCTACCATTTATTGGATCAATTCGTGCTTCATCATTATTGTTATCGCCATTAAAGGGACCAATTAAACTTTTATAAGTGTGTTCTTCGTTGCTTATAAAATTCCACAGTTCTTCTTCGGTCTGCTGTTTAAAATCTAAAGTGCGTGTAGAAAGTAACTAACTGAACCAATAACTTTATGTATAATTTTGTGAACGTACTTAATAAACTGACCTGAAAGTTCACTAAACTATGTCTTTACCTAGAGAAAGCCAATATGTCATTTTATTAATTTGGATCACTGGATCAATTTCAGTTGCCGGGTCAATTTGGGTCACCGGGGCAATTTGGGTTGCCGGGTCAATTTGGGTCGCCGGGTCAATTGGGTCGATACACATGACCCATTGACCCGGTGACCCAAGCAAGAAACTGACCACTTGGACCCACTGACCCACTGACCCACTTTACCAATGACCCATTTCATCTCTGGAGTAAACATGTGTTCAACAACAAAAGGTTACAAGGTTCACTTTCTATTTAAAAAGGTTTAATTATAGTATGTCCGATATTTAGTAGGGTTGTTGTGTCATTTCTATGTCATGATAAATTAAAAATTTTATTGATTTAAACTAGCTACACGTGATTTAGATCTTTCTATAATGAATACAAGCTAAGTTCAGTTCAAACATATGTAAACCGATCTACAGATCTAACAATTGGGTAATAAGAATTTTGTTTTAAAGTAATACCAAACAATAAGGTCTCATTATGTAGAAAGAGACATAGATAATCAGAAGTCAATTTTATTTTTTTGAATATTATACTTGTAACTTTATTTAACAAAAAAGAGGAATTGCATTAAATTACATTTTTGGTTCAAGTTTTTTTATTCTATGAGTAGTTAACTTAATAAGACTACGATTGAGAAAATAAAATTTGAGTAAGGAAATTAGAGAAATGCTGGAACCGTATAAAATTATAGGCATGACGTACTTGATTTATCCTTGATATCTATTTTTAAGTAAGTGGTAATTTCAAGATGATTAGCGTATAAGCATCGTTATACTCTTTTGTCGAAAGACACAAACTGTGTCTTTTTAATTAAAATTTGTTGTGTAACATTTTCTTTCAGGGTCATCGTAATAGAAACTGATGTAGATACGTTCAAGAGGTTTCCAGATGTGTTGGTTCATACAACTTGTCAGTTTTTTATAACGCTTATATCCAGTGAATTTCTGTATCTTCTCATAGGATACATGTTTCTTTTATTGTCCATATAGATACAGTGGCGCTCAATTTCCCTTTTTTCTTTCCATGCTTGTTCATAATTGAGTTTACGTTATATCCACGCCCAATCTCATTGCTCACCTTGGGATAATTCACAGACTAAGCCGTGAATAACAAAAAAAAAGTAAAGCTTCAGTATCTCACAAACTGTAGGAGCTATTAAGAAAAAATTAAAAAATCGTGGAACTTCAAAACCCTGCAGATCGGTAACGCAGAGTTTAAGGACCTATGTTTATAAGAATTTTTAGTCATAAAATAAGCTAAAGATTACGTACTTTCGTATGTACATGCTATTTAGGAACACCCTGTATAGTTATATTGGAATTTAGGGAAAATTCCAAAAATCCCATAAAAATTGAAACATTCCTTTAGGGTATGGAAGTTGGGGTTCGTTTCCATATAACTGAAGATTCCAGAAGACTAAAAATATTTTAACTAAAGCCTCGGTATACAGATTTTCGGGAACTATATTTCCCGTAGTTTCATATACATGGTAAGCAAGATAAAAAGTCTTATAAGCTATTGTATATGTTAAGAGATCCTTTTCACCAGCTAAAAAGGGCAGTTATATCTTTTTATTCTTAAGCTACTTGTAACTGTATTCTGTTTTAGGTTAGTTTTGTAACCACTAACATCTGTTCTTTAAAAAAAACTATTTTATAATGCAGGTAAAGTTAATTCTTTGTTAAAAAGCATTAGAGGTTTTCCAATTTACTCAAATTGGCAGAAATTGTCTTTTCGTAACAAATGGAAGCAACTGAAAATTGAAAATTGCTAATGTGTTTATACAGTAACAGGTAGTGTACACTGTTTTGTGTTCAGCTGCCGGCATCTAGTATTAATAAATTCCCAACAGATCACGACATATGAGTAAAAAGAATTCCAACATACTCATAGCTGTACATTAATTATATTAATTGACTATCTTATCTCAAGTAAATATCTCTTCTTAACAGGAAGAAATAATTTAAATATGTAATGAGGTATGACGACATTAGATGCAAGCAACTTTCGCAGCATCGAAATTACATACGAGCGCCCTAAAAAATTATAAATATGTAACAAGATTTTCAATGAGAATGCACCTACTTTTGAAAACAAAAACTACAAACTAATTAACACAATACTTTATTAAGATTGGCGCTTCAGGATACACAATTGTGTGTTAAAGCGCCAGTAAAAAACCAACTCAAGTGTAAGTTAACAGTATTGAAAACAATCGGATCCCAGCGTCTCATTGTTTTAAACGTGTGATTTTACGTTCATTCATAGAACTCATTCATTTGCCATAACGGTACACATCACAGGCGGATGGATATCTGACAGATTTATTCAATCTGATGACGCTCCAAAGATCGCCATTGTTTAGGGCACGCGTCTTTTCTCGCTCTTACGTTTGCTATTGTTATAGTAGTTTAAATGCTATTGTTAATTTAATAGTACAGTTTTTTAATAGATAACCTTCAAACTGCATATATTAATATACGGTAGCCTAACGTTCACAGATTAGTGATATAAATTTTTTTCAAAATCTTTAACCCAAATCTTCGAGGAACTAAATAATTTATTACATTCAATTTAATGCGAGATTAATATATGCAAATTTCTGGCAATCCCATACAAAATTTTCTGTCTCTAACAACTCGTGGCAGCTTGTGGTATTCCGAAAATGCGTTTAGGATCTATGAAAGCCAATACAAGAGGATCGTATAAAATAGAATAAACTAATGCAACGTTTGTTGATGTCTTTGCAAATGATTATTTCTATTCCGTAACGTATATGTTTAACCTCGAGTTGGTTTGACGCAGTTCCCACGGTTACCTATCCTCCTTCAGTGCCCTCCATCTTAATCAGCAGCTTTCTTCTACGTAATCAACGTTGCCAATTGTTGTGGAATTTCTCAATTTCTGGAGAATTCTGGTAGCTTTGGGAATTCTGTTGGGGAGAGAAAATTTTTGTGTTTTTTTGTGGTTTTAAGGTTTGCAAGTTGCTTACAAAATTGTTGAAGTTTTAATTGTGTAACAAGATTATTGTGATGAACTAATCATTTTTTAGTATCTTTTTTACAACGTCTATGAATTTTTGGTTCTATAGAAAAAGAAAGAAAATTCAGCAAAACAGGGAAGTAAATAACGAAATCGTAAAGTCCAAAAATCAAGTCCTAGGGAAAGCAAAATCGGCATAAGAAACGGGCGCGAGGACTAGATAATGGGTTTAAGACGTTTGCGGCGCCAGCAAGCAAATGAAAAAAGATCAAGGACATTAGGACTTGATTTTTAGACTTTACGATTTCGTTATTTACTTGCCTGTTTTACTGGGTTTTCTTTCTTTTTCTTTCACCTGTGTGGGTCCGGGAATAGAATAGTCCCATGGTACAATCTGTCTGTCGTAAGAGGCGATTACATCGGTCCAACACATACACACACGCACACTTTATACACGCACACTACAGACACACACACACAGATGCTACACACGCACACACACATACACTCACCTACTCACACATCAACAACACACACACCCACACGCACGCACACGCACACATATACTCATACATAACTACACTGGGATTATGTTTTATTTCTTTTGTGCGATTCTTAGGTTTTTTTTTGTTTTTGTACTTGTTGCTTGGTGTTATTCTTTTTGGTTTTTCTTTTTTTCTCGTTCCTTTTGTTCCACATTCCTCTCCTTTTTCCTGTGGCTGGTTTCACGTTCTGGACTGAAATAGTTAAATTTTTCGATCCACTTCCTATGGTAGGTGCTTTCTAGTCCATTTTTTCTTTTCTTCGGAAACCGCGACTTAGTCGACTTTAGAACTAATTAGTATTTCTTTTCTTTGGCTCTTTTTGTGTTGCAATTCTGTGGGTACCACAGCTTGAAGTAATTTATTTGTTGTCTATTCAGCATTCTTGTTGTTTCCTAGCTTACTGAGAGGCTTGACACTTTTGTCATGCTGGCTGTTACTGTTGGCTTTCTTCCTCGCTTCTTTTCTTTACTTTTGGTTTTTCTGCAGAAAACCAATTTTACTTTGAGATCGAAGACTTTCCTGTTTCTTTTCTGAAGAAACAACTGTCTTTTAACGACTTTGACAGTGTTGACGCCGTTCTACCTTTGCCTTCGTTCAGTGCCACTACCTATCTATTTTTCCCTGTGCTTCTCTTTAAGTTTTTTTTGCTTAGTTTGGTACTTTGGTTCTTCGAGCCAGATGAGAGTTCTTTTTTATTTTGGGGGTGTTTCTTTTGTTTTGGTTTTTGTAAACAAATTTTCTTTTACTTTTTTTTCTTAAGCAAATTTTTTTGTTTTGTGTTTGGTTTTCTTTGGCACTGCCCACTCCTGTACCTTTGCTTTTCTACCCTGACCTTTTAATTTTGCTGGTGGGAGGGGGGGAGAATTCGTTACGTTTACTTTACGATAGTAAGTTAAAAACCAATCCTTCTTAATTCGCTATTCGTTTACTTAGATTCTGCTTAAATCCTTCAACAACATCCGGTATATTAGACCTTCTTACAATAAACACGGTTTCTAATAATTTTCAATTTTAAATCTATTTGCTTTAAAACGAAAAGTCTATTCTATAAACTAAATAGTCTATACCCAGTTTTAGGTATCTGTGAACTTGCTATATACTGAGATAGCGTGTAATTACTTTCTCTATTGTATCAATTTAAAACTCGTTGAAATAACGTATTAACTATCCGATAAACCGTGTTTCGAGTTTTCTAATCACCTATTATTATGTTTTGATAACACTAGCATTGAGTTGGATTCTTGTTATTTTAAAAAGAATCAAGATTCATTTTCTTTTCCATATCCACGACGGAAACATTCGTCGGTATTGGTATATTTTTTTTTTCCGTTTTCTTTTTAGAATTTCTCGCACTTAATACAGCGTGGTAGTAATGGTGGTTTTACAAACCTATACCTTACGGCGGCAATAAATTAATTTGCCTTTAATTATTCTAGCTTATTCCGGTGGCCCTAAATCCCCGTTGGATTGCCGCCCCTTTTTGTTATGGAAGGACACCAATGTGTGCTTTCTCCCTTGGACATAACGGTCTGATTAGTTGCCGCCCCATTTTAAAAAAAAATATAAAAAAAAATTAAAAAAATTATGTTACATACACTGTCGTAACCGTCCGAACAATGAAAGGATGTCCGGACTCAGTTGGGGAGTAAGCGGGGTATTGTAAATACAAAAAAAAATATAATTATGAAGGACAGCCTGAAATAAAAATAAGAAGTTAACAAAACGTGGCAGCTTGTGACATTCTGTGGACTTCCGAAAAAGCTTTTAGGATCTATGAAAGCCAGTACAAGAAGATCGTATAAAATAGAATAAACTAATGCAACGTTTGATGATGTCTTTGCAAATGATTATTTCTATTCCGTAACGTATATGCTTAACCTCGAGTAGGTTGCACGCAGTTCCCAAAGTTACCTATCCTCCTTCAGTGTACTGCATCTTAATAAACAGCTTTCCTCTACGTAAAACGGAGTAAACTTGTGCTTGCGTCTTTCTTTACTTCCTATCCTGCTCCTAACACCGTCTTAACAACACCTTCCTAATTTAAAATATGTGCCGTTACCCTGTTACGACTTCTCTAAATTAGAGAAGTAATTATGTTTTCCTAAAC
The DNA here is from genome assembly GCA_036346225.1 of Platerodrilus igneus. Classification (NCBI taxonomy): domain Eukaryota; kingdom Metazoa; phylum Arthropoda; class Insecta; order Coleoptera; family Lycidae; genus Platerodrilus; species Platerodrilus igneus. The sequence goes on along the minus strand of JARFIW010001135.1, from coordinate 509,517 downwards.
CATTTCTACGACTCTGTTGTTACTAGCAGTTATTTATTTAACTGAATTTGAGCATCACCCCCAATGTAACTTAATTTCTTCTTTGCCTAGCGCCCGCGTTACGCAGTCGTATTGTTATCTACAGAAAAGATGCAGTTGAACTTATAGTTAATCTCCTGTCGCTGAGAGAGCGTAATATATAGGTACACAATTTACAAATGAAGTAAATTTTTTCAGTCTCCAAATTGACCATGTAAATTACTTGATTCACGGCCTATCTTTAAATTACTGCATCCTCGTATGCTGATTAACCAAATCTAATTATTTTTAATCTTAGCAATGCTTTAAGTGTGGGCGCTCAAAGCCTCTTGTAGACTGTTGGCTCAGTTTGCTACTCTTCGTACAGCATTAAACGGAGACAAGACAAAGATAAAGGAATAAGTCAGGTAACGGATCGGCAGGTAAACTCCACCATATTATCTATAAAATTTATAAAAGTTAACCATAAGATAGTCATGTAAAGAATGAATATCATGGCACGTTTCCAACACTTATTCCCACAATCCCTTCTACATTGAGCATTCTGATTGATTCAGAAAACAACATATCAATGTCACAACCGTGTGAAGCGTATACATGCCAAAATTACACAATATTCAAGGAATATTCCCCATAGAGATCTTCGGGAAAAACTAGAACACATTAATAATGCCTAGTACCCTAAATTATTAATACAAAAAATACCTACAATGAATATTTACTAGCAATAATTTGTGCAGCGCTCTTTAACGCGTAACAATCGCGACAGAGAAAAACAAAAAGAAAAAGGTCTCTTTGTGTAAGAGTTAATAAGCTTGAAATATATTCTAAATAATGTATTTAGGCGCCATCTTGTTTTTAAACCGTAGGAAACGGAACAAGTAGCCACCCGATCATCAGGCTACAATATCTAAATGCGCAAGGATCTTGCTTACTGCCCCACCGACAACACGAAATTACTCGGTGAGTATGAGATTTGATACTAAAATTAACACCTAATTTTACTATAAAGATTTAAATACAGAATTAATTTTTTTTTCACATCGGATTTTTCAAATATCTTTTAACTCCAGACAAACTAAAACACTGGCTTACTAGCAAGGAGAAAAACCACATATGTTGCAGCATTAAAAACTTTTCGTTAACAAATTAGCAAATTATATTCCATTCACGACAAATTTCTTAATCCAACTCTACTAAAATACAGAGCTAAAGAGCAAATTAGGGATTTTTATTTACATAACAATTTCTATCTTTTGTCACAATAACCAAAGATTCGAAACATCAAATAAATAGGACAATTCTTGAAGACATCTTCAAAGAAAAGGGTACAAAAATAATTTATGATTGCAGCATCAGCTAGATAAGGTGAGGTTCCAAAGATAATTTCAAAGGAAAAGATAAATACATATTTCATGGGCTAGAGCGCTGATTAGATAAGATAAAATCTGAAAGATATTTCCAGAGGGAAAGATACATAACTAATCATTTGTGATTTAGAATATTAATTAGATACAATAAAATCTCCAGGGCAATTTCAAAAAGAATTTTATTACCCTTGGCAAGGCACATTGCCTTTTTTACACACACACACACACGCACGCACGCACGTACGCACGCACGCACGCACACGCACACGCACACGCACACGCACACGCACACGCACACGCACGCGCGCACATACGCGCGCCTTCAAAAGGTGAGATTCTGTGCAGCGGTACCCGTTCATGAGAACGGCATAAGCGACTATGTAAGAATGTAGATACAAATCCTGCACCTCTATGGTGATTAATCGAGGACAAGCCATACATTTGATTCCCCAATGCTCCACCCGAAGGTATTATATTGGCCAGGAAGCGAGACCTTTTACCCGTAAATTTTGAATTTTGCTAAACCTTTGCTATTCCAAACAAGCTAGGGATCTTTAACATGCGCGACAATACTCACACACGAGACCTACATTTTACCTTACATCCGAACGAGGGTAAATTCTTCTTAAAAAGGCTCGCCTATAATTTTTCATACGCTCCGTCTTGGCAATCGAGTCCTATCCTCGGTATTAGCAGTCCTAGGCAAATCTGTTTGATCTGCGGAGCCGGCATGAGGAGAAGCTTGTAATCCAAGTCTAAAGAGTAAAACACTAACTCGACATCGGTTACTACTGGTCCTAAAGATTCGTTAAGTTGTTCAAACGGGAGATATTCAAACCACGATAAAAAGATGCAGTACGTTGTGTGACAATAAAAATAATAGGGAAAAAAAGATGAAAATTTAAAAAGAATAAAATTATTCAATTACATCGATAGATAATTTTTAAAACCAGAGACGAGAGAACTATGAAATTTTGAAATGAAATAAGTATCCAAAGAATGAGAAGGTTTGAAGTAGTTTAATGCTCAAAGGTAAGATATATTTATATAGGACAAGATTAAGTCAAATGATGAAAATTCAATTTAGATAAAGAGAGGGAAAACACGATATATTCAGATTAAAAAACGTATTCTTGACTCTCTTTGGTATTCCAATCTGTTTTCAAGAAAAAACAGTTTAATTCAAATTGTTTTAATCCTTATTAGTGGGATGTCACGCCGAAAGTAATAATAATAGGCTTATTTTACTATCCAAAGTCGTCATTATGATGTCATCGTTTATATTTAATGAGTTAATGGAGGCATTTAAAGAATCAATTTAGTAGGTGCCTCTTTAACCTTCTGCTTGAAACTTCTTCCACAAAATATTTAAAAAATGCCGCGTCATAGTGACTTCACCAATAGTGAGATGCGAGATATGGTGTGTGTTTTTAGGCAAACAAATTTCAATGGCCGCGCTGCGACCCTAAGGTATACCCAGTTATACCCCAAAGAAGACAACGGAATCATAAACTGTTTCGAATCGTTTAGGCATTGCCGCACTTCGGCGACGGGTACTTATACCTGAATTTTTGTGCACTCTAACCAAAACCTACTCTTCTTGCTCAATCGAGATAGTTCTTGGAGGGTTATTCTCAGTTTTGGGACGAAATAAATCCTTCTCGCCTGAACATTGTACAGGTTTTGAAACAGTTTATGATTGTCTTATGGTTGTATTCCTTGGGGGTATAGCTGGATATACCTTCGGGTCGCAACGCGGCCATTGAAATTTTTTGTGCAAATACACACACTATATCTCTCATATCATTATTGGAAAGTGACTATGACCCAGCATTTTTTAAATATTTTGGTGGAAGAAATTTCAAGCAGATGGTTAAAAGAAACATTTACGAGTTGATACTTTAAATACCTTCATTGACTTATTAAATAAAAACTGTGACATCAAAATGACGACTGTCAGATAGTAAAAGAATCCTATTATTATTACTTTCAGCACGACATCCCACTAATAAGGATTAAAACCTAAATTGAAATAAACCGCTTTTTCTTGAGAACAGATTGAAATTTCAAAGAGAGACAAGAATACGTTTTTTATGTAAAAAGGGTTCCTCTATCAGATTTCGTAGTCGCTTACACGCTAGATGTAGAGGGCAATAAGTTATGACTAATTGAACATAAAAAGCTTGTAAATAGCGCCATCTATGACTAAAGTCAAAAATAGTGTTATATTCTTTTTCTCTGTAACCAAAACCATAAGGATGCCAATTTTCAAGTCGATAACTCAAAAATTTTTAGAATAATGCCAAGAAATTGAAATAAAATTAAAACATTCAGAACCCTGTACTTCTTAAACCATTAACTTTCCGATAAGGAAAGTTTGGGTCAATAGTCATTATTTCATGCATAGTATCTTCATTTAATGACTACTATTAACATTTGTCGAACAGCTTACTAAGACTAAATTTAAATTCTTGATTCCACCGAAAGACTTTCCATATGGTCGATACGTTCGCTTTTATTTTTTCAGTCAGAGGGAACAAAATCGTTGATCGAAAGTACGCACGATTTAAATCCATGTGTCATCAAATATTTGTTAGCTTTAAAATTATGTCGTAATCATTCAGTTCTGTATTTTTTTACTTCACTTTTATTTGACAACACAAATGTCCAAATTTATAAATTTTTTATCAAGCATCTGAAAATTACACTGTAGCCACATCGCGAAATTTTAGCAGCAGTCCCCATACAAACTAAAAAATATGAGATTTACGTTTAAATAGAAGTATAGAAATTAATCTACAATATTGCATCATACTTTTTCTGTAAATATATCGTATTCGTCAACAATTAGTTTGTTGCAGGCGCAGCATTTGAAAACTACTGCTTAACTCCATATTTTTTCAATCTGTCTTCATATCTTGTAATAGGCGAAAGCGGTTACAATAAATTATTCGATTCAAAATTCATTACACCTTCGCATTGTAGTAGATGAAGAATTGCCAACAAGGTATGGATTTATGTGGGTGACCATCGTCATGCTTTACTTCAATGTGTAAGTGCGTGGTGACATTACTCTTCTAAAGTACAGTAAGCTTCATTAAGGAATTATTAACGGTTTATAGCGGAATAACCTTTATGGTAGCATTTCACAGATAGTTTGTTCTCGTAATTTATTTTAAAGTGACGTGTGCTAAATATTTTTGCATCTGTAGCTTTGATGCTCATATGTTATAGCAAAAATAAATTATTTCCTATGCAGTGATCTACTAGCAAAACTTGGTATACCAGTCTCACTCTACACCGAGTCTTTTATCTTCAGAATGTCTGGACAATTTAATTATATACTTATTCTTAAACAGAATGCTTGAGAACATATATTTGATGTGCTTGTAGCGCAATAAGAAGAATAATCAGAACAAATTATTTAAAACAGAAACCTTGGTTTATTGTTGTAATTATAGCCACTGCCAATAAGTAGCAAAAATGTCCGCGAACTTTGTACTTAAACTAAAGCAGAAGATGTGTTCTGATTTTTAGTCTTCAGTTAGGAAAGTAAGTGAGTACTTACTTCAATTTTAAAAGGACCAGCTTCACAACTAAACCCCTCGAGATTGTAACGAAATAGAATAGTATGGCATCTCAAGAGTTTATGTCTCGGATTTTGGAAGTATTGTTAATTCTTGGAATTAGTTGAAGTGGGTATAGTAAAGGAAATCATGCCACTTTGTCTGATGTTCCATGTACGTACAAAATGGTAATTGACCACCCAAGTTGTACTTTCCTGAGAGAACGATTTTCCCAGTGTATCTGTATTAGGTGAAATGATTAGCGGCGATATATTATCTGGTTTTTTCCAAAAACTCTTCAAGTTTAACGTGGGTTTGTTACAACCAACCCTCGACACCCTTAATTAATTATTAAGGTTTAATCGTGCCAATTTTGGTACTTTCTAACAATTATATAGTTATAAACACTGACGGTTTATGGCCTCCTGCCACGGAACCCTTCTCATGGTTGTGGCGATTCTGTCATCATCAAATTTTATAACGTTGTTAGCAGTCCATAATCGATGTAGGCCCTAAAGGAAGGAGTAATAAGACAGTAACGAAAAAATTAAGACCCCACACCGAAACAAGCGGTAACGACACTCTCCCAAAAGACACAGTCGTAGTAAAGTCCGGCACTAAAATGACCACTCCATTGTTCCAGAACTTATTTTTTACCTCAAGATTGGATTATTCAAATCGGCTAACGTCTTACATTTAATTGTCGTGGTTGTGGTTGTTCACATCATTTTCTCGAGAGAGAGATAAAAATCCCCGGGAGATATCTTAAGGCATTTATGCATTTCAAAACCATTTTATTATTACAACGTAAATAATAATTTATAAAATATGCAGGCCAGAATTTAGGAAACAAAACAAAGTCCCTTAGTTTTATACAAAATACGATAGATTTAATAAATATAAGGAAAGAAACTTGGATATGCAATATATGAAGGAGCATGTAGGGAGTCAATACACTTGATGCGTACCAGGTTCTGATAATTAATTACATGGCGATGTAAAAATAATAAGAGGCTCATTTTTTCTATTTTATACATTGTGCAACCAACACAAGCTGTTTTCAAAGCTTTTGTAAGTGCAGTAAGTTAGCAACTGAATTGAGATTCATACAAAATAAATTTGCTTTACAAATTAATCTATGACATTACACAAAAGCGACTATTTGTGATTATAAGTGCAATTTAAGATTTATTAAACAATATTTTAAGTGAGAAGTGGACCTAATTAACTAAATTTTTAACCAGAAACATAATTTAATCACGTAATGTTTTAAGAGCGGAAGCTAACTTTTACACATATATCTAGTTTAAATAAATTGGAATCTTTTGCCTATTATTTTAATATATAAATTGATTGGAACTTCCTAATCGATTTTTGAAGTTGTTAGAGTAATTAGTCGAGTATTTTAAAAGATCAACTAAGGCTTCGGATTATCCAGATTAAATACACTTTGTAAGTGATTATGGTTATTACTACAAAAGTTTTTGTATAAATATATGTTTATTCTCATTACTGAAAGCTTATTAGGTTTAGTAATCGTATTTTGTCCTAGATGGAATTAAAATTTGCATTAATTAATAAAAACACTTGTTTTGTTAAATTTGAAGTGTTGGTTTAAGTATACTCACTATTATGCCTTATTTAGCGACCGTGATGCCATTCTACACGAAGTTGTCGATATTTGAAAGACCAAGTGAGAAGTAGTACTTATTAATGTAGTACTGGAGTTTACCCATCGAATCCTTATATTGTTCTAGTGCCGTACCTTTACCTTGTTCAGTTCATTTGTGTTATAAGTAAACAACGAACTATAGCTATAGCTAATTTAATTTAGAAAAACCGCCACCCCCCTCCCAACTGTTGAACTAATAAAAGAGCAACAACATCATTGGTTTTTTCGGGTTGCAACCGTCGTAATACAAGAATACATTAATTGGCTTTACCTTAGTTATTTAGAAATACAGAAGACAATCCTAGTCTAGTAATTTTGCATAGTTAATTTGCAAAACTAAATAACATTGACTGTAAATTCTGGTGAAATCGAGTACGCCCTCTGTATGGGCATGCGATAAACTACAGCATCTTTTACCTATCTAATTGACAAGTAATATTACGGGCTCATAAATTAAGGAAAAAATTTATTTAACTTGGGGTTATATATGTAGGTTGAACTAGATGCTTGATCACATGATTGTATACAAAGACTATAAACTTAAAGTTTGAGATATTGGAGATCTAACGGGGATAGATTGTCGATTCATTTACTTGTAAATGAGGAGCTTTTTAAAAATTATTAGAGCGTTATTGCATTTAATCATTTTTACAAAGAGGTATTAGATACCTTATTTAATTTTGAGTTAGCTTAGCTAGATGTTTGGGTATATACCTAAGCGTTGCTCGTGCTGGTATATTGTTGACTCTAACCGTGAGTTTGAGCGTCGCTTCCTGTCTATATCTGAAATCCAAGAACTTGATACTCACAAATATCATTGACAAAAGTTCCCTACGTAATTAAAAGTTAGTTGATGTATAGTAGCTTACACCATTTAGATTTGTCTATTTTGCCGGGTGAATTTATCGGTGCCCGTGGAGCAATTGGTTAGCGTGTCCAGTATAAATTGAAAGGTTGCAGATTCGATTCCTGTTTAAGGCCTTGTATTTTTCTTCGCTCAATTAATGGTTCACCTTCAAATGATCATATGTAGGTTTTGCGTAGAAAGTCAAAATTATATTTCATGTTATTGAATAATATCTTGGTATTAATAATAAATTTGCTTGTGTAACATATATATTAGGTATCAGGGTAACAGAAATACACGTATCATTTTGGCAAAGCTAGGTCCCTAGTAGTGAGGGGTTCTCAGCGCCGCGAAGCCATGTACCACTCACAATTTGCATATTACTAAAAAACTGATTTTATTTTAACATGCATTCCCAAATTTAAATAACCTCTTATGTACCTGGTGTTTGTCGTTTATGATATCTAAACTTAGAAGTAATGATTAATCATTCTTCTTAAAAATTTATCAATGTCATAAGGAAGAGCAAACCTTTTTTTAAGTTCTTTAGGGCTACTAAAACAAAATTTTGTGAACGAAATGCGCACTTCCTGACAAAATATTAATTTTTCTTGTTAAAAGAATTTAATCTTATTAGGAAAATGAAATATTTTATGTAACAGTATTTTTTGTTCATAGACAGATAGATAAAAATAATAACCTACGATCAAAGCCTATAGCAAGTTAAAATTTAGTTTTGCAACTTTTGTAAATAAAAATGTGTTTTCTTGTTAAGGGTATCACAATAAATTGACGATTTCTAACTTAATTCTTTTGGATGTTGAGTTAATGAATTTAAAGGCATCTAGATGTTGTCTTTAAGTTCGGAAGTCTTTCCATAGGCAGTTACAAACGTAAGGAAATGTTTCCGTTTTAGGATTTTATAAGCATATAACCATTATTTGATTTTTTGTTGTGTGATGTTGTATAAGATTTATGAGTTAGCAAATACTACGCTGATTAATGCTGGATGTACTTTTGTTTTATGTACGTTAAGTTTACTGAGGGAACAAGTGTGCTTAGTTTTTTTTGGTTTAACAAGTATAAAAATTAAAGGCGGGTGCGCTTTGAGTTCAACTAGAATTAATGTGGTTCATATAACAATTTTTGGAAAGGGGAGTTTAATAATTTTCGGTTATCTTCATCAGTTATTCGAAGGGATCCTTCCTCCCTCTGTCTAGTTATTTTTATTTGTGGAACATTTTCATTTGCGTTGGTCATTTATTCTACCTTCTTCGTCCATGGACAGATTTCTGAAGAAAAAATTTCCGATTAACATTTAAACGGTATTTTTATGCAAAAGTTTACGATTTAAACGTTTTTTTATACGTCCCAAAGTTAAAAGTGTGCCACAAGGTAATACCATAATTGTTTTCGTTGCTATGAGGCAACTAAACCTACGGACCTTATTATTTACGTCGTATGCAAGGTGATATATGACCATAATATAAGAATATAAGGACCTCGTGAGGTGCTTGTATAATGAAATCTAAATTTCAAAAATAGGCCAAAGAAACTAGAAGTTTTTTATTATTAAAAAATATGATATTTTCATACAGTACATTTGATTTTTAAATGCTCCTCCCGAAGGCACTACATTGTATATTAAGTCATGCATCTAAAATGGTTAACGGAGACAAGACTAGATATCTAATATACCTAAGATTGCTGCGAAGTAAGTAGAAATTGTTTATTCAATAAAGAGCTGCAAAGAAATACGGAACAGTAATATTTGCCCATTCCACCATCAACCTGGCGTTCTTTTAATTATTATACTTCCATACAAAATACTACTGAAAAAAATATCCAGCCTGGTTGATACCGCTTAAAATAATGGTAGCTCTACAAATGACTGGATGACTTATTGACAAGATGAAATAATTACCTAAACTTTTATGTAAAACCTAAATGATCATTACAAATAGAGCTAATAATTGAAAGATGGAGAATATAAGGTCCCGGACAGAATTCGAACCTGTAACCTTCGGCTTTGACCGCCTATACGCTAACCAATTGCGCCAACTGGAAGGATGATTACAATTGGAAAGTTTAAATTGGTTGTACATCGGCGGTTAAGGTCTAAGGTTACAAGATCAAATCCTGTCCGGGACCTTATTTTTCATCTACCAATTCCCATAGTAAGGTCATATTATAGCGTATGATTTCATATTATAAAAATGAGAAAATGCAAGAAAGAAGAATTTATTTGGCCATTTATTTGCATACAGGAAATAGGGAACATATTTTTGATATGCGCTATATAAATGTGTATTAACTACGATGTAAAAGCGCGAATCTGAAAAAAGTTTCATTCATATTTAATAACTGAAAAATTGTAATTTTTATATAATTAGATTTAATGCATAAAAAATATTCTTAAAAGATTTAAATTATACTAGTAACGTAAAATCGCATTTGTAAATATTCTGAACAAAAATTTTCATTCATATTTAACAATTGCAGGATCACAATTTTCGTATAATTAAAACACCTACAAAATCCTAACAGACACAGAATTCTAAATTTTAGCGGTTTAATCGAGCACGAGGTTGGGTCTCTAATAAAAGTTGTTGTGACTGATATGATTCTAAACGAGTCTCACGTTGGGAGACGATAAAAGTTGCTTTGAATCGACCAGGGTTGTTCGCCTATTGAAAATACTACGATGCACGTTTCAAATTGCCTGTCATCTAATTATTTTTGCTAGCTCTGTGATTAATAAAATCACTGCAATCATACATCAGATTTCTAATAATACGAAATAATTCTCTTACAAACAAATGCAAAATAATGCATCCATAACAGCTTTCTCTTAAAAACAATATCTGAACTACAAATAAAAATAGCCTCCTATTAACACGTCTTATCTTAAGCACGTGATTATCATTCATTAATAACTCGATAATTAAATATTACTTAATATGTACAATAATTACCTTTTTTTTAAAACCGTTTTTAAATTTATCTAAATTCAGCTTGGTTCAATTATTACCTTGTGCAATGAAAACCTGTATAGAAAGGTTCCCAAAGCTAAAATTACAATAGATTGACTACACTACTTTTACTCTAAAATTGAACTAATCAAGAGTCTTTAGAAACACTTAAAAACCTAACCTTTAGAGTTACAGATCTTCCTTTAATTTACCAGCTTTGACCTTTTCCAGAACGTAATTACTAGTTCATACTCAAAAATCGTTTAAATCGTTTTTAAAGGGTAAACTTTTTCATGCACATTGATTTATTTCTCATATACTTAACCATTCCAAATCATATATGCCTATTCCATTCAAGAAAACTTTTATTTATCCATTTTTTTTTAGTTATCTATTTTCCATTTTGAGACAATTGTAAGTACATCAAATAGTTTACTCATGTTAGAACATGAATCAACACTTTAACGTCGGCGAGTCGAGTAACAATTCTCCATAATGTATTTAAATAATTTTTACTACTGAATAGTGTACATTTGATATAGTATTATGTAACGTATTATCTTGCCTCATTGATAGTATACCAACGTCGAAACTCCAATTAAGACTACCTTTTATTAAACATTGTTTGGCTTTCATAAAGACGAGTCTTTACTTACGTAGGCTTCGAGAATTTTTGCGCTTGATCTTGTTTGCTATTTCTATGTTCGTATTTGTTCGCCAAGGTGGGAGTGTTATTCTATCACCATTCCCGGTTGTTCAAGAAGATGTATCGCATTTAGGTCCGTTATCAACTTTCAAGAATTTATTGTTTCACTATCTTTATTAACGCTTTAGGCTTTATAGTAATTGGATAAACGTTTACCTAGTTCAACATATTATTGTTCAAGAACATGGGGTCAATTAACTACACTTTTACACTTGGAAATACATATTTTCAATTGACGTAAATTTTATTGCTATTACATGTAAATAAAATATCTATACATGTGGCATTACATAAAATTGAGTATTTAACCGTAAATGGATTTGTAGGTTATAAACTAAAATCTTTAAATGACATTTGCACATGCGAGTTTGGACATAATTGGTATTTCTTTAAACACAATGCTTTTATTATAAAATGCGGCTGAAACTATTTTGATAAATGCTTGTTTTCGTTGAACGTAATCGGTACCTTTATTTTTATGTAAAACACAATAAAGCGATCTAATAATCATGGTTTCTATGTGTCAAACGTAATTGATACTTTTTACACCGCGCATTTCACAAATACGTTTTCATACAAATAAATATGAAATAATTTGGCTTTTCTCCAATTTTCTCTAATTTATTCGCATCTATAAAATCGGATGTTTATTATATGATGAATTATGACCTTTCTATGACCTTGGATCACAACTATATATATATATATATATATATATATTGCTGTGAACTGAATAGGCCCGACCTTGGGCGTCAATAAAAGTGTTGTGGATCGAAGAGGCCCGACGTTGGGCGTCAATAAAAATGAGTCCCAGGTTGGGCGTCGATAAAAGTGCTGTGAATGAAGGATGTTTCTGATAAAAGTGTCAAATTTGCCCGCTGTCTGATTATTTTGGGCTAGCTCTTTTTAAACAAAACCACTAGAATCAAACATCAGATTTATAATAATAATACAAAATATTTTTTTATAAACAATCTTTCAAATGTGAAACGTTAACCTTTCAACGTTAAATTCTGCTTTATAATATTTTACAATAAATTAAATCAAATATTCTCAAATTTACACGGGGTTGAATTCCCCGGGAAATCAAATGCGCCTTAAATTATAAAAGCTATACTTATCCCGCAGTTGTCCTGATTCCGATGCGTCTGCAATCCCGTGGGAGTGGCATCCAGATATCCCCTTGTTTGGTTGGCGGCAGCTTTTATCGAAAAAGCGCCGGTTTGTTGTATTAGATATGAGGAAAAGTTAAAAGAAAGTGGACCACGTCGCCAAATTATCGGAACATTATCAAATACATCTACACTCGAGAAAGGCCGGTATTAAAGTTTCTTTGTTTTGACACCTCGGTTCCCACGAACCATTGTCCCCCTCTAACATAGGTTAATCTCTGACGCACATTGATAAGCACAGCTATTTTGTTAAGCATGAGAAATGCAATTCTTGAGTTTTCCCAAACCACAAATTATCATTGTCCGGACTTACGTGAAAACCAAATCTTTGTGTGTTTTTTACGTAACGCTTATATTAAACATAATAATACTGAAGAATTTCCTGTGCGGGGTTAAAAATTCCCTGAACCTAAATAATACAATCAAAAAATGAAACCATTTTTAAAAGAATTACAACAAATGCTAATTACTAAATCCGCAACAGCTTTCTCTTATATACAATATCTTAAATATAACATCTATGAAAAACTATTTCCTCTCATCACTAAAAACAGAGTTCAAAATTTCAACAACAGCTTTGTCTTACGAAAAATATCTTAAATGTAACATAACATTAAAAAAATATATAACTTCTAGATAATCACTCACTTATACTAAAATAGAATCCAAAAAGATCTCTCTTTTATAATTAGAATGAGCACCCACAAATTTTAATCATTTAGTCTTCATTTATGAATAACTCCCGAATAAAATCTTATTATGTACAAAAATTTTTATACTAAGTTGCATTATTTATTAACCTCCTCTTAAAAATAGTATTTAAACATATCTGAGAGGTTAGGTTTAGTAATTTTTTTATATCGTGGCAAAATCCTGCATCAAAGGCTTGCTACCCTTCAAATCAAATTATTGACTTGTACATCCTACCTACACACTACAAATTTAAACAAAAATTGTGTTACCGTTACAAATCTGCTGGTTGTTACTTTTGTCCAGATCGTAATTATCAATGAAAATTCCAAAATCGTTCAAATCCTTTTAAAATACCATTAATAGTATTGACTACCAAAAATACCGTATGCTTTTATTCTTATTAAAAACTTGCAGTAGTTCAATTGTTATTTAATTATTTATTCTCTATTTTGAAACCATTGCAAGTACTTCAAATAATCTTATTTACTTTTGAGCATTTTAAACAATTTTTCGTCGCTATTTCAGTAAAATCGTCCATCTGCAATAATTAATTTCACTCCTAAAACTGTAGTACTTTTACTACGTATTATTACCAAGTTTACTGTCTCGTGACATTTGGATAAGGATTGAACGATTGAAGTCCTAACATCCATCGAGTTATACAGGAGTGAGCCCCTGTGACGTAAGCACCTAGAAATTTCGAGGGGCGCTCTAGTTGTTGTATTCATAGGTTTGTTCTCGACGAAGCGCTGCAACATTTAAAGATTTATCGTTTTGTTGCCTCGAGCAATCAGTAGTTAATGTCCTTTCTTTATATTATCGATATTCAAGATTGCTGTTATTAGCCTTAGTTTATCTTATCGCTTTTACGAATTGTAGCCTCACCGTCAGCTATCTACGTTACTTATTTTATATATATTATATATATTATGTTGGCAGTTGATTGTTCTATAATATACGTCAATAAACATTTTCTTTACTACTTAGAGATACGATTTAAAAATTTTAATAAAAATTTTATTACAATTGAAGTAGAGTTTTATTAAATAAATAAAATTTTTGACCAACTTTGGCAATTAACTTTTCATAATGTGAAATATTTTACATGAATTCTCATTCCATTTCTTAAGTATTTCCAAATGATGTCCCAATGTTATATTTTCTGATAAGTATATTATACAGGGTGTCCAGAAACTCTCTTGCCAAACGGAAACCACATATACTAGACATGATTTTATGTCGATTTAACCCAAGTTATCTTAATTTAAAAATGCTTCCAAAAGTAACTAGAGCACTTTGAACATGGCACCTATAAATTGGTTTTTCTTAAACATGCGCTTATATAAATTATTCGAATTTGACTAAATGATTAATTTTTTATTGACAATTCGGCCACTGCTAATACGATTTCTTTACTGAAATAACGAGCGTCTCATGTGGAAAGGCGAATAAATATTTTGAAATGCAATTATCTTCAAATTCTTAACATATTTTACAACAAATTTGAAAACTTTTAAGCTTTTCCCATTCCCATCTATAATATGCTCTTGTTAGAAGTGACTGGCATGCACTGTTTTCGGGAAACATCGATTTAATCTTTTTGTGTATACTGCATGAAAACTCATTTGATTATTAGAAATACCAAGTTGGTTTTGACCAGCCAACAATCATATGTTTGTAAGTGTCAAAACATTTTTAGTTAAACAATTATGGGTTTAGATCTGGTGATCTTAGAATCCAACTGATTGAACCAGTCCTTCCAATCCATTGGTTTCCGTAAGTGTTATCCACAAATTGACGAAAGTCTCTATTATAATGAGGTGGGCAACTATTTTGTAAATTCTGTCTGATCATAAAAGAAACAGCTTGAAGTAATTCAGGTAAAACATTTTCAGGCAATTAAGTTAATCCTGTCGCGATGAACGACCAAGTAACTCTACAGGTTCCAACAGCTGCTCTCCAATGACACATATCCAGACATTTATACCAAACCTTTTCTGATGCTGAGGCCATTTTATTACGTCAGAATTTTCACCAACAGACGAATAATGATGTGCATTATGTAAATTAAAAACTGATATATGTTGGTAGCTTCATCCCAAAATAAAATATGAGAAAGAAATTAGAACCTTTTGTTCCGTAGCCAGTTTAAAAAATCTACGCGTGCAGGAAAATCACCATCCAACATCGCACGTACTCTCTGAAAATAAAAAGCATAAAGGTTTTCTTTATGGATGATAACCCACATGTAAGTTTTGGAAATGTTAGAAAACAGCAGCGATGTTAATCCTAGCATTATTTTCAATTTCCAACAAAATATCTTCGTTGTATTCTTCTTTAACATAGGGGCGTCTACCAGATTCGGTACTTTTGGAAATATTGAGCCCGTTTCTCTTAATCTTTGGTGCAGGACTGTAAATGTTGCGCGGGGGTGCCCTCTGGTAGAATATTTTTCAGCGTATCTTCGTTGCGTTGAACGAGTATTATATTCTACTTCGCCATAGTCTAAATGCATATCAGTGTATTTTTCACTAGTAAAACGAACCACTGTTATAAAAATACACTTATTTTACCTTTCCAACATAAAACTAGTAACAATAATTGTTTGAATCAAAATATTTTGCCACATCAGATTGTTGGCTAGTTAAAGCCAACTTGGTATTTCTAGTAATCAAGTGAGATTTCATTCAGTAAACACAAAAAGTTTAAATTGATTTTTGCCAAAAACGGTGCATGCTAACCATTTCAAACAAGAACGCACATAGATGGGAAAAGCCTTAAAGTTTTCAAATTTAACGTAATAAATGTTAAAAATTTGAAGATAAAAGAATTGCAAATCAAAGGTCTATGTCCCTCAAATGAACAGCTTGTGAATTTAATATGGAAATCGTATTTGCAGTAATCGAATCGTGATTAGAGGATTAATTATTTTATATAACGGCATTTAAAGATATTTTTGAAAACTAACTTAAAGTGGCCATCTTCAAAGAGTTCTAGCTCCCTTAGGATGCATTTTTGGAATAAGGTAATTTGAGTTAAATCGATTAAAAATCACGTTTGACAGGAGAGTTTTTACACGCTCCGTATAAGAGGGCTTCTGAAGTATTCTAAAACTGCATATTACACAAGAAATTCTTTCCAGGTATTGACTTAATGACCACCTCGTAATATAGCTTTTTGCATTCATTCTAAAAGAAAACTGCAAGCTATTGAGCGCTACAGGAGCAATTAAACACACTTCAATGAGCTAGTTGCGTAATATAATTTACAAAATTTACAATGCAAAAGAACATAAATTATGTCAGAAAGCTGAAGCTATTTACGTCTACGTTCATTGTGGCGTTTAGCTAAGCTATTAAATAAAATACTGTAAGTTCATGCACATAAATCTTCTTATTGTAGAGAAATCAAACATCAAGCCACATCGAGAACAAGACATTGTTATTAACAATAAAGTGAAAGAACTTGTGACAAATCTTGACATAATGTATGTGAAATTATATCAATTACTGGTTTGTATTCACCGATACTGGTATTCAGCATAAAAGGCAGTCGACATTGGTCTCGTCGTTAATATAAAATATGTTTGCAATATAGAAACACTTTGTTCTCAATCAAATCATTAGTTTCACAGTTTAAGCACAAGTGTTGTGGGTTTTAACTTGGCTAGTTAAACATTAAATATTAGATGGTGCAAGTCTAAGATGAAGAGACCCACCTTGTGGATCTAGGGAATGGTAATAGATATAAATTCGGTTAAATGAGGTAAAGTTGTTAAATTAAAAAGATTACATTATATGACTTAGAAATCATTATTATGATTTTTGGATTTTTATATTGTTTTTAAAAATATAATTTTTGTATGTCCATTTTTTATGTTTTTCTGACGTTACTATCGGAGAAATAAGAGTTGATCTCTTCTCTGTGGAGCGTTAGCAAACTGTATTTGAGTAGGTTATCTTAAAGCTCAGATTTCGAAAGTACTGTTAAATTTTAACTTGCAAGTTGCAAATTCCAGAAATTGGGTGAATCACGTTTTAATTTAGACGAAACTGTTACAACGCAAACGGCGTGCTTATATATAACTTACGCTTTTAATACAAACAAAATTTGTAAATTTAATACTTAATTGTAGCTACTAGAAAAAGGAAAATCGAGTCCGGAAGGAATAATTAAACTAGTTTGTTTTATAGAAGAAGGACCTAGAACTTTACATTTTAAGATAAGAAATCGAACTGCAACCTAAATGAAATTGTTTTCTCTTGTAAAATTTATTTTTACCCATGTCGAGGCATGAAAGCTATAAACGCACACGCAATTTCTTTAACGACAGCATAAGAACAAAGATTGTAGGATGAGAATTTGCTTCTCAAGTTAAGTTCGAAGATTATAAAAACCAATGGGAATTACAATCCGGGTCTTGTACCAATAAATTAATGTCGACCCGCTGTCGTTTAATATAGAATGACTATAAATTATTAACTAAAATGAAGGAATGTGTGAGAAACCCTAACAGTTATCAATGCGAGAAGATAACCAAAAACAAGCAACTTTTAAAGAGGCTTAATATGGTATAGCCAGACATTTCTCACTACGATTCCTATTTGTGTAGGCATCATCAACTTTAGTTTCTTAAATATGACCCTGAATATTGAAAGTCGTATTCTAGAAACTTTTATTATTTCAAATTCATCGAGGTATCTATCACACTTGATGATGTCAGGGCTACTTTACAAGAGCCTCAAAACTAAGCAAAGTTAAAGTGGCGCTCGACCCAATTATCCACGTAAACAAGCGTTTGTCGACCACAGAGAAGCACGTATCCTCCTCTTCCCCTGAGTTAATTGACAACAATTACTTTGCTGTTTAAAGACGAGATACACTGTTATACTCCGGGTTACAAAATTTTAATTAAGGTATTTCACAAAGTTCTTCAGCTAATATCTTTTCCTCTTCAATTATCCATGGCCTCTTGCCACAAGATATACACCCAGCTTGTGTACTATTGTTGGTGACTTACCGAAATGTGCTGTTTGCGTCTGGTTCTATGCATATCCTTTCTTCACTGTTAGCTTTCTGTATAGTCACATTAGCGATATGAGGAATTTTGTTGTGGGTTCTGACAATCTTCTTACTCTGTGGCGTATCAAAACCTTCAAAACAAGGGATTGCACCACGTAAACCCATTTATCCTAAGAGAAACCAAAGAAATGAGGCTGTACATATATTGAATAGCGTTGAGCTGAGTGGTGATCCCTGAAGGAGTCCCTTGTGGACTTCTGTCGTCTTATTAAACTTTCTGTATTTGGCAACCGTATGCTTAATTTTTTGTTGGATATTAGTTTATTCACCACTTGTATTATGTCCTTTTTCAAGCCTAATTGTACTCGCGTTTCAACATCTCGGTGTTAATATTGTCATAGACTGCCGCAATGTTCATAAATACACTGGTTTCTGCAAATACCTCGCATATAGTAGTTGTCAGGTATATAATGTTGTCCAGTATTCCCTTTCGTTTAAGAAAGCCGATTTATACTGCACTCATTTTGTTCTCGTGTTTAACGAAGTAATTCATACACATTTTGATGATTGCCTCAAATGTTTTTCCTATGTATGCGCTTAGAATTAGGGTTTATAATTGTTGTGTATGTTGTGTTTTTGCCTGTTTTTAAGATTAGTACAATAGTTTGATCTTACCACTCTATTTGATAATTCAGATGTTCTTTTTAATATTTTGTTGAATATATGAAGTAGCTGTTCTTTCTTCTCTCTTGTCAAATTTTGTACCATCGAGTATGTATACAAGTACTCACTTTGTGTGATGATTATCGCAAAATAGATATTCACAGGACAAGTTCAATGCACGCTATTTGTCGAATCTTCCATATAGGCGGCTTCGTGGGTAAGATAGGTTTGCGTATGACTACTAATCCCAAGGTTCTGGATGCGATTCCTTGCACGGACCGATAGAAAAATGGTAGGCGAGTATTTTACATAAAAATACGCCCTCGTTCGGATGAGAGGTAAAATGTAGGCCTCGTGTGTGGATGTTTTCATGATGTTTTCAAGATTTCTACCTTGCTTGGAATAGCAAGGGTTTGACAAAATCCAAATTTCCAGATAAAAAGAAACACGCTTTCTGGTCAATGTAGTATCTACGGATGAAACATTAAAAAGTCAAATGTAGAGGTTCTTTCATATGGGTGGCTCTGTGAATCACACAGATTTGCGTATGACTGCTGAACCCAAAGTCCCGGGTTTTATTCCCGACACAGACGACTTGAAAAATGTTAGGCTAGCATTTTTCACAAAAAATACGCCCCTGTTCAGATGAAAGATGAAATGTTGGTCCCGTGCATGGATGTTGTCACGCACGTTAAAATTTCCTACCTTGTTCAGAATAGCAACGATTCGGCGAAATTCAAAATTTCCAGGTAAAAAACTTGCTTCCTAACCAATCTAGTACCTTTGGTTGGAGCATTAGAGAATCAAATGTACGGTTTCATCCATATAGGAGGCGGCTTTGCATATGACCGCTGATCCCAAGGTCCCGGGTTCGATTCGCGACACGAACTGCGTGGAAAAACTTAGGCGATTATTTTTCACAAAATACACCCTTATTCGGTTGAGAGGTAAAATGTAGGTACCGTGTGCAAGTGTTGTCATGTTTGTTAAGATCACTACCTACTTGGAATAGCATGGGTTAGTCAAAATTCAAAATTTCCAGGTAAGAAAATACTCACTACCAAGCCCCACGAAACGGGGAACGGTATAAACCAGAATATAGATTGTGTTTCAAGACAGTACGGTCATTTGATAGGGGCCAAAAATCAATACGAATCACGGCATTCATCAATTTCAATCAAATAATATTGATAGCCAATATGCATTTCTATAACAATACAAAAAAGTAGAAGCGGAAATGAGGCCGCTAAAGCGTTAACTAATTTGTACTCAAGCGTAACTAGAACAATCACCAGCTTACATTGCTCTCATGCTGGGTTACTATGCCTATATGAACGGCTTTTTCCATTATTATTCAGTTACTGGGTTAAATGAGCACCATCCAGTTTTATAGGGCCGCCAAATCTGTTCCTTTAGAAGAAAATTACTTCGCAAACTACTACTTTGCAACACAGGCTAAAACGGATTTAGAAGTAATGATTCATGCCCTGTCCTGGTGATGCCTCATCAAAGTAGAGAAATCTTCGACTTCATTAGTATTAAATATGGCATTGTTCGAATCCGGAACATTTATTATTATTTTTGAATCTCGGAAAAAAGTCCCCAACAATGTCAACTGTAAGGAATTCAATTCGGTTTTTATTTTAGAACAGAATAGTCTTACTAACAATAATCCAAATTCCATTGATATGTCTAGTTATCATCAACAAATACAGATAATAATATCAATCAAACCTTTACGAGGAGGAAAATAATCATCAGCCCTAAAACAAAAGTGCCACAATAGACTATGTAAAAATTATAAACTATTTTCAAATGACCTTTTTGATGACTCTTACAAATATATAATGTATAGCAAATATTAAATTTGAAACAGTCTTTAAATAATAAATGTTTAAAAATCGCTAACCTGAAACGGTCGCTGGAGTTGCGTCATAGTGTCTGTGGTCTGCATCACTTGCTATGTCCGCTCTACTTATTGGCCAGAATTATCCATTTTTGATTTTTGGTGTTTTTCCTTGAATTAACTTTGAGTACCTTTTTGATCGCACTTTCAGACATATTTTTAGATTTGTGTTAAGACTTAGATCTCGACATGAACATCGACTTGCATATCAACTTAAATATCAACTTAATACATATGACATCAATGAAACTGACATCAACGAAATTGGCATCCACAATCCACAAAAGTGGCATCAACGAAAGTGGCATCAACAAAAGCCGTCTCAACAAAAGCCCTGTTTTGTTCAATATAAAAATTAATTTAATTAATTGTTTAACTTACGTCTATTTGTAGATCGGATTATTTTTCGTCGCACAATTTTTGTACTTTCAAATTTTACTTATTCTGAATTTTAACGTTTCACTAATTAATTTCATCACGTAAATTTCTGCTGCATTTGAGCATAGTTTGTGCTTGGTTGAATATGAACTGACCTCTTTATTCATTTCCTATCGTATTTATAAGCCCATCCCACCAATCGTTTCCATTGGCGTGTTTATTGATCAAGGCTCGTACTTTGCCTTATCTTTGGCAGAACTCGGCATTTCTCAAAATCCCTGTCTAATTCTTGGCGACAATGCTTTATCAGTTACGAAAGCGTTCTGTATTATATAGTTATTTCTTAAAATTCCCAATTATTGTCCACAATCAATCCCGTAATTTTATGTTTGTAGTTTAAAAGTCCAAAACTTATCATATAATGAACCGCCTGGTGTTTATTTGTTTGTTACAGAATGTTGGTTTTCTGAACAAATGTATTCTTTCTAGTCACGTATTTAGTGACGTATTAGAATGCGTTTTCTTATACATGCATTGATATTTTCGATGTAATTATTAAATTTATTTACATTTATGAATTTTATCTATGTCAACGATTCTGATTTAAAACCTCACATTATATTCTTGATAACGGTTTAAAAATAAAACCGAAAGCTTGGATTATAATGAGTTTATTTTATTAACCACCAGACCTAAAAGCCTGTTATTATAGATACTATGTTTATATATATATATATATATATATATATATATATATAATATATTAATAGAGAAGAATAATCCACATTTGGAATGCAAATGAATGCTTAATATATATTAATAGTTATTAAGATGAAATGAAAACCCAACTTTGTATTTAAAGTTGAATTACCATTTCAAATCGAACTAGTAATTGAAAACCACTAAAAGAACGGCTACAGCAGGATTATTCTTCTCTATTAATAATAATATAATTACATGTTTGTATTATTCCGAACGTTGCAAAAATGGGATGATCAAGTTATTAGTACATGAATTATGTATATAACTAGATTCAGATTCCTTAAATGCAAGACGTAATTGAAAATCATTAACAAGGGCCAAGCTTCAGTAGTATTAAGTATAACATCATCTAAACAATTAGGCTAGATAGCTCAATTGGTTAGAGCACTGATCCGGAGAATCAGAGGTTGCAGGTTCAAATCCTGCTGTAGCCGTTCTTTTAGTGGTTTTCAATTACTAGTTCGATTTGAAATGGTAATTCAACTTTAAATACAAAGTTGGGTTTTCATTTCATCTTAATAACTATTATATATATATATATATATATATATATATATATATATATATATATAAGCTGGATGATTCGTGCACCACAAATTGGGCGTCCATAAATTCTTTGGTGTAACCTTTGTTATTTAACTCGAGCCCCACTGTTGGGTCGTAATTAATTCTCTGAAGTCAACGACGTTGACCCATTACTCGTGCCCCACGATTGGGTCGACGTAAATTCTACGAAGTTTCCCGCTGAATTTACCTGTGTCGTTGGAGTCTAGTTACCAAAGTCAGTTCGAGCTTTTTGCTGCTTATACCTAAAAACTCTAAATTCATCGGTGAAGTTCACCACGGCTGCTTTGCCCGTATCTGAAAAATACTATCCTACTATTATACCAAAGAAAACTCGACTACAGCAACTCACCAAGAATCTGTATCAATTTTTATTTCACACATCAGTAAAATTACCTACAACCCCGTTTTGAAATACTACCTTTTCTTTTAAATTATTTTCGAAATAATATTTTATCCTTTAATAAACAATTTAAAGTAACAGGACTTAACCATACATGTTACGTTACCCATGGTTTTAATATGAGCTCATAGTAAGACTTTTTAATACTCGTGCTAAATTTTGCAGTGCAAATTACTATAAGTCCCACTTACTTTGTACACAATCAAATATTACAACAATCATTTTATGAATATAAATTCCTACATAAAATAGTTAAATAATTAATCATAAACGTTCAATAAGTAACTCTTTAGTCCATAGAGTTTATAAAATATACCCATAATGCACAAAATTGTCATAACACACCAAATCACCACAAATTAAACAATGTTTTACAAAAATCTGATACCTGGAATGCACCATCGCGCATGGAACTGTAATCATACCATCGATGCCTGATGTCCTCACCAATGACTGCACATTGTCAAAAATCTCCAAATTGTATAACATCATCCGTGATGGCAATCAGCTACTCAAATCTCTCGACTACCAAGTGACGGTACATCAAACTCCCCCAATTCCGCTACTGGTCCATTTACCATAAGTAAAACATCAGATTGATCCATCAATACTCTCTACTCCATTAGTGTGCACAACTTGCATCAACCATTAAATTATAAAGCTGTCTTTACTTACAGTACTTAAATATGTTTCGCATTTCACAAATTGTACTTCATCATATTTCTGGACTGCTAGTAAAACATTACATCAACTTGTGTATAGTATCAACTTTAATTCAAATATTAAAATTCGCAAAAAAAAACAGTAACTTCTTCACCATTATTAGTGAACGCGTCGATGATCAGCAAAGAAGAGCTCTATCACCACATCCTCGTGGTTATATAGCCAAATCTACCCCCATTAACTTGAAATTTCTCGTAAATACATCAATACAAAAAAACTAGCCTTCTTGGTAATTTTAGAAACAGTTAAGACCCTTCTACAAACAAAATTTTCAACTGCCACTAAATTTCAACAACACGCGAGCTAACCTTCAACAATTCTTTGTAAATTTTTACCCTAATATTAACTGCCATCAAAATATCAGAATTTTTAACACTACAAACAACATTTTACCAAGAAAATACACTTTAGATTTTCAACGGATCTTTATTTCGCCGAATCCTAGCCCCTATTAAAATAAGCTCCTTGTTACCACACGCCCATCATAATACACGTATTAAAGTCGTCTCACTCTAACCTACATACAAACATTTTCTCTTTCTCCCTTCGTACGCACTTCATATTTCATATTCCTACCACGAGTTATCTATATCCCAATCTATTATGTATTCTACATCGTCTATCCTTTTACACCATGTTTGCAAGTTCGGTTATACCCAAAATAACATTTACCCTCTCTAAGCAATCTTAAAACTATCGCCTGTCTCCCTTCTATATATGAAATCCAATAATCCTTATCTGTTCCTTACATGCAAGTTTCATCTGTTATTGATAAAATCCACCACTCTAAATGATATACAAAATACGTTCATCCTACTCTTATAAATACACAAACTATTAATCTTTCTTTGTCTCACAGTTTTCTTTCAAAGTCAAACAAACACTTTTATCCTATTCTAATACATGCTATAAACAATCTTTCCTTATTCTAAGTCGTTCCTTGCCTGTTTAACCGTCAAATATCTTTCGTGGAATTGAATATTATTTTGTGCACGTTTTCTGTTTGGATACGTAAAAACCTAGCGATGGATATACTTGTTGATACAATATTAACACAACCCTACCCAGAAATACTTCAAAAACAATTTTCCAACTCGTAAACTAATACTAAGAGCGTGTTATTTGCCTATATCTCTTTTATTCAAATTTACTAGAACCCGTAACCGTTAAACTTGTTTCCCTTTTGCTATAATTAATCTTTTGAAAGTTATACAAATGCTAACGTTTTACCAATTATATTTACACTTTATAAACTATGATTAAATATGCACCAGGAATATTTTCAGTTATAACACCTGTTATTTGCAACTGGTATTTATGATTAATGGATTATGCTCCCTATCAATTAAACATTGTAAAAGTTCTTTGAGAATATTTACACATGCTAAAAATGACGCAAATTAACTCCTGCACTTAATGAAATTTTTCATTAGAATTTTAATTACTACGCTTGAGATCTGGAAAGTGTTTTAAAGTTTGTTTAATTTATATTTACGTGCAAAAACTTGCAATAACTTATTATATGGTTTATCTAATAAAAATTAACATACACTTTACACAGAAATATATATATATATATATATATATATATATATATATATATATATATATACTATTATCTTACTTGAATCCTTTTTTTAGACTCGGAGAAAGGGACTTTTCTTTTTTTTTTGTCTCGGCGCAGTTTTTCGTGCGTCTTCGTGCCCATAGCCCATATGATGATGTCATAGATGCCAGCGTGATATATTATTAATCAAAACAAATAAATCATAAAACTAATAATTTTATAGTATAAAATTACGTTGCTGATGTCATTTTTAACCTTAAAAGCCGCCGTAATGAATTTAACAGCCTTTGAGTATAAATAATACAAAATACAAAAGTAAACCTTCCTTAGATCAGGAATGCATGTAACCTAAAAATTATATTTCTTAAAGAAAATAACCAAACCCTATTGGTGGGATTTGCCAACACAGAAACTATTAAAATGAATATGATTATAAACGTTTCAGTGCAACTTCACAAGGTGATAAAAATTCGAATCAAACGACTTGAAAAAATTACTTTAATAAATATTCGGAAAACTGTTACTTTAACAATATACATGACTTTCTTTAAAATAACCTTGAATCCTAAATGTGGTTCTGAAATTTAAACAGTAGTTTTGACAAAGTTGTCAAATCTTTCAAAATATGGCTTTACTACCATTTTTTTGAACTTTATGTATGGATTTTTTAATTCTGAGGAGAATTACGAATTTCAGTGATAAACAAACTCTTTCGGTTGGTTACTGCTCTGATAAGTATAATTTGCAAAATTATTGTTTAATTATTATCTTGAGGTGAGTTTTTCTATATTATATAAATTCAGAAAAGAGCTAAACCTTCAAGCCAGGTTACGAGGCACCATAACCGTGCCAAAATTTAGTCAGTATCGTATTCTACACCAAAAGGTTTCACCATTTCCTTTTCTTAAAGATGATATGCTTTTAGCTATACGTGTACTCTTACATTTATACGAGTTAGGTAAGTTGAAACAGAATGCACATATTTTAGCAAAGGTGGTTCTTTTTATGTCAGCTTTTTGGAAAAGCGAAGTTTCCAGATAATTTAATTTAAAATTGGGTTATTTTACAATGATGCCGTGTATAAAATTGCCGGTGAGTGTAATGAGGACAGTCGCCTTGAATATCTATTTGTTTCGAGGTACATGCTGGTAATTATTATACTTACAAGAAAAGTGAGCGCGATTGCTATTTCTAAGATTTACATTACATGTCAAAAATCCAGTCTTGTTTCCAAGCAACATAACACCCAAATCAACAAACAGGTTTTTCCAAATACCATGAGTATTCGGATTACATTTAGCTCCTTAATTTACATAAATTTCGGCTAACATACACAGCACCATATAGAATTCACAATGTTTATACGAACCTAAATGCACGAAGATCCATCGGTGAATCAAGACACGAACCCTATCCAAGTCACGTGTCGCCACATCCGCTGTGTGCGACATACTGACTTATAATAACGGAAACATTTTATATTTTACAGCTGCCAGATTCTAAATTATTATAAATGTAACCTAGGCCTAGGATATGATTATTGCATTATCAGCTATAGTTATGCAGTGCATGTGTTAATAAAAACGTAAGAAATTCCAATGAGTGGTCGTGATTCAAAGGTTACTTATGAATGGATAACACAATTACTCTATTGGTCTGGTCAGTACGTTTTTTAAATTCTTAAGAAATGTCATGCAAACAGCTTATTGATAAAAGGACAATGAATAAAGACAGCATTTAAATAAAGAGGCGTGTTAATATAACTCTACGAACAAACATACAAATTAAAAAATCCAGTCAAAAACGCTTGAAGGTTTTCCATACTGATTCAAAGCATGTATGACGAATACGAGGACTATCTTTCAAGTTTTGCATATAAGCTGGAATAAAACAGTAGATAACTTCTAATTACTTTATTATTTTTTTCAAAGTATTTTCCACAAAGATTAATGCAATTTTGCGTGCGCCCGAACCAACTGTGGAAGCAATTATTCCACTCTTTTTGGTAAAGTCAAAATTGCATTCTTGAAGGCATTGTCTGCTTGTTCTGACAACTGGAACCTTTGACCACGCAGTCCGTTTTTGATTTGCGAAAAGTATAGAAATCGTTACAGCTTAGGTCTGGCCTGTACGAAGGATGGTCTAACAATTTGACGTTTTGTTGCGTTAAAAATTCAATTGTCTTGAGAACTGCGCGCAAACTTGCATTGTGTTGGTGGAGGATAATTCGTCATTTAGGGTTGGTCTTTCGAAGCTTCACGATGCCTGCTGTAAACAAATTGTTATATACCAATCTGCAGTAACAGTTGTATGATCTTGTAGAAAAGTGTTTCTACTGGATCTGCTTTCGAGACAGATGTTGCGACTAACTTTTCGGAGACACTTCGAGAACGGATGACTTTTGTCGGCTTTTCTTCACCTTGAAACGCCCAAACCGCGCTTGGCGTTTATTTTATGACTGGTACCAGTAAATCCAACATTTATCCCAACTCACGATGTTGTACACGTTTTTAGAGTTTCCTGCGTTGAAGCGATTTAGAGTTTTTGACACCAATTCACCATTATTGCTTTCTATACTTCGGTCAACAGATGCGGAATATAACAGGAAACTAATTTTTTTACACACAATCTTTCATGCAAAATTTTTTAAATTTGAAATCCCCTATGATTCCTCATTTTCGCGATATGTCACATGTCGATCCTCGTTGATGAGCTTGCGCACACATCAATGTTTTTCTGAGTGAGCTGTTTTTGGTTCACCGGCTCTTGGACCGTCGTTAAGACATCCGTTCACGTTTAAATTCTACATACCAACGAGAAATGTGCTTCATTGCAGAAAACCGAAAAAGGAAACCAACTCGACGAGGCATTTTTGTTGAGATATTTGTCTTCGAAAACTAAAAAACTATGATCATTAAGTCTTCAATCCTGGACCTGGTTAGACGCGTACCTTCATGGTTTCCTATCCCGAGCTAACCTAGTTATTTCCCTGAAATTTCCGCAATCTGCATCGTTCACTATCTTCGGTCTCCGAGAGTTGCATTTTGGTAAGGTTATGGAAAATCCCTTTCGGAGGTCTGTACCTTTTCCGGAAAATTCAGTCAATAAGAAAAGTACACAAGAAATGTGGGTTTTAGCCCATAATAAGTTGCAATCACGACAGGGATTAAGGATTACAGAATTTAAACCGGGAGACCGGGTGTTAATCCGTTCTCATCCTCAGTCTTCAGCCGAAGATCGGGAAATTAAGAAGTTTTTTCTTTTGTATTCGGGAGCAGCTACGGTGGTCGAAAGGAAAAGCCCCAATTCATATGTATTACGGGACGATGCAGATGGCCGTTGTCTGGGCCATAATGTGTTTAATTTAAAGCCTTTTAGGGAGCCCTATTCTGGGTCACCTCTGCACCCAATCTAGTAATAAGTTCTCCCTAGTCTAGTTGAACTTAATAGGGGGTTAATGTAACAGGCCTCCCTTAATTTAATTATAAGTATCTTATGTTCAGTGAATTGTTGTGTTAGTCTTAAAAGTGCAAGATTTTAAGCTTTAGCTGATGCGGCTAGGGTGAGTGAAATGCGCCAAGCGAATGTGTGTAACAGGCAGTGTTGTCTGGAGTGTGGTTCGATATAGGTGTACATACACGAAACTGCACGGTTTTGCGAGTATCGCTTTATTGGCGTTCAAAAAATATACAAGGGTTAGGTCACCCTCCTCGGTTGATGAATTTTGTTAGTTGAAAAATGTTGTCTATTAAGCTGTCTGAGCCAAATTATCTGAACACATCAAAATATATATAGGAATTATTTGCTAATTATTTGCTTTTTTGCTGATAAAACCATTTTTTTTTATATATGTGTAAAAAAGCAACAAGTGGCTAGATAGCTTGATATTAAGCTATATAGCCAACTAAAAAAAATACCTACACAAAATAAAATACAAAAATTAACAATATATAAATTATTTGCTATTTTTTTGCTACCATTTGCAAAAGAAAAAAAATCAAATTTTCAAATAATAAAATAAATATCAAAATCTACAAGAGT
Organism: Platerodrilus igneus; assembly: GCA_036346225.1. Classification (NCBI taxonomy): domain Eukaryota; kingdom Metazoa; phylum Arthropoda; class Insecta; order Coleoptera; family Lycidae; genus Platerodrilus; species Platerodrilus igneus. The sequence continues at coordinate 480,472 of JARFIW010001135.1, read as the reverse complement.
AAAGTACATTAAAGAAATTAATTGCAGGCATGACTAAAGAATACCTACATTTTATGAATTATTTACTCTTAAAATAGGTAGGTGTTTTTTGGGGCTCCTGCTGCCACATTTCCACCAGCATCCACATTTCCACACACATCAGGACCAAATAGTTTTTTTTGACTAACCATTTTCATCTTTCGAGATAGCATCTTTCGAGATAAATATATCTTGCATTTTCATCTTAGTATCCTCATTTCCTCCCACATCTGGACCAAATAGTTTTCTTCGACTAACCATTTTTCATCTTTCGAAATAAACCTATCTTGTTTGGTATCAATTAATATTAGATTTTTCTCAGCTACTCAAATTTCTAGGAATTTTTTAGATTGCATTATTTCCCAGAGAGCTACCCTAATTTTAAGATTTTTTGCCGCTAACATTCTAAGCCAAATAGTTTTCTTCAACTCGACATTTCCACCCACAAGATAAATGTACCTTGTTTCGTATCAATTAATATTAGAATTTTCTCAGCTACCCGAATATCTAGGAATTTTTTAGATAGCATCATTCCCCAGAGAGCTACCCTCATTTTAAGATTTTTTGCTGGTAGCGATTTCTGACGGTCCTTATTAATTTTTTGAACATGCGACACATCAAATTAGTCTAGAATTTTACGCAGACCACCCCTTACAAAGTTACAAACATACCTTCTAGCGAGCATACTGCCACCATACCACTACTCGCTTTTAATGTCATACCATACTTTCTATCTTGTTTAGCTCATCTTTCGAGATACATATATTTTGTTTGATATCAATTAATATTAGATTTTGCTCAGCTACCTGAATCTTTAGGAATTTTTTAGATAGCACCATCCCCCAGGGAGCTACCCTCATTTTAAGATTTTTTACCGGCAACGATTTCTGACCGTCCTTATAAATTATTTAGTCATGCAATACATCAAATTAGTCTAGAACTTTAGGCAGAATCCGAATCTCTAAATAGATTTAAAATCGGACCACCCCTTACCATTTTACAATGTTTATGAATTATTTGCTCATTAGATATGCAGCTCCCGAATTTTTTGCTCGCCAAATTATATGTTCAAATAATAATAATAATATAAGTTGGCCTGAGATTACAAGAGTAGAGTTTAAAAAATTAATTGCTTCTATCATAATTACATCATCATGTAGCTTGGTTTATTTGCTCTCAAATTATATAAATCCTGAATTTTTTGCTGCGGAAATTAATATAAAAAACGACAAAAAACCATTCAGCCACTTCGAGTCTACAAGAATAAAATACATTAAAAAAATTAATTGCTGTCACAACTATAGCATTTACATTCTTTATGAGTTATTTGCTCTTTAGATATGCAACTTCCAAATTTTTTGCTCGCCAAATTAGATGTTCAAATGATGATAATAATATAAGTTAGCCTGGGACTATAAGAGTAAAGTGCTTTAAAAAAATTAATTGCTTCAATCATAATTACATCATCATGTAGCTTGATTTATTTGCTCCTAAATTATGTAAATCCTGAATTTTTTGCTCGCGAAACTAATATAAAAAACGACAAAAGACCATCCAGCCACTTCGAATCTACAAGAATAAAATATATTAAAGAAATTAATTGCTGGCACAACTATAGCATTTACATTGTTTATAAATTATTTGCTCTTTAGATATGCAACTCCCGAATTTTTTGCTCGCCAAATTAGATGTTCAAATGATAATAATAATATAAGTTAGCCTGGGACTACAGGAGTAAAGTACTTTTAAAAAATTAATTGCTTCTATCATAATTACATCATCATGTAGCTTTATTTATTTGCTCTTAACTTATGTAAATCCTGAATTTTTTGCTCCCGAAATTAATATAAAAAACGACAAAAGGCCATTACTATCGTTTGAACATTTAATTTCGCGAGCAGAAAATTCGGGAGTTGCATATCTAAAGAGCAAGTAATTCATAAAACATATGAATGATATAGTTATGCCAACAATTAATTTCTTTAATGTACTTTATTTTTGTAAATTCGAAGCGGGTATATGATATTTTGTGGTTTTTTATATTAGCTTCGTGAGCAAAAAATTCGGGAGTTGCATATTTTACGAGTAAATAATTCATGAAACGTAGGTATTCTTTAGTCATGCCTGCAATTAACTTTTTTAATGTACTTTACTCTCGTAGATATTGATATTTATTTTATTATTTGAAAATTTGATGTTTTTCTTTTGCAAATGGTAGCAAAAAATAGGCAATTAAAATAATTTATATATTGCTAATTTTTTTATTTTATTTTGTGTAGGTATTTTTTTTTAGTTGGCTAGATAGCTTAATATTAAGCTATCTAGCCAATTGTAACTTTATTACAGATATAACAAAAAAAATGGTTTTATCAGCAAAAAAAAGCAAATAATTAGCAAATAATTCCTATCTATATATTTTATGTGTTCTAATAATTTGGCTCAGACAGCTTAATAGAATGTTCCTTAATACTCAAAGGGCGATTATTATTTGTTTGCCTATTTCGTAAAAAGAATTTTTTTTTTTTGAAATTAGTGCAAGTTGCGTACAAGAACGTTTGCTTTTGTTACATGTTTCTATACGCACGCCGCGAAAGGATTTACAAAGAATGCTTTCTCGGTGTCATTTAAATGTTAATAATAAACTTTTAATACATTATTAAACGTAATAAAATTACAATCTAGCCAACATTATATGGGCACAAGCTATTCAAGCCCCGGTTAGCAACAAAGGTTGAAATACGAGTCGCTCTTGCAGCTTACCTTTCTGCAAGTACCTGCCGCATAGATAATCTGTTTGTTTGGGAGCAACAATATAAAGTAAACAAGTCAATTCGGCCATTTTATATGTCAGTTGACCTTAAAACAAAATAAACAGGAATAATTGGATGCTAACGTCGATTGGCTGACCATCCACTTTCTCTCTCCAATAAGAAGAGAGGGCAGTCCAACCAGTACAGCTCTGCAAAGGTCCATTAATCCGTAACTAATGAGATGCACAAATCTTGTCTCATGGGTATAATCTTATATGTCCATGGTATCTCGCATTTACCTACTTGAATTCTCAGTCTAGTTAGTTACCTTGTGTGTAATGCTATACATTCACCTCGCTGATTCTCACTACCGATTGTATATAACGTTTCAAAGACATTCTAGTAATGTTTAATATGTATCTAATCAAGTACTGTAAATAATTTATAATTTAGAAAAATCTTGAATAATGTGCAATGCATTATTATTAAGAAAACGCCAATCGCAATAAGTTACTTAGTCTATGACAATTTAATTAGTTTTGAACGACACAGAATTGTTTATATAATATAAAAATATATCCCGCAGTGATGTCATAAGTTTTATTACCATGCTATTCGTTCCGCATAACGATACTTGTCGAGAATTTCTCTATACACTTATATTGTAATATTCATAAAGCATTATTGAGAATTTTCAATTCAAATATATTACACGAATATGTTCATTCATATTTTTATTTGGTAAAATGCTGTTGAATCAGTTTCTCTCTTTCTCATAGAACCCCCAGATTGGTTTGGAACCTACGTAATCGATCCTGGACTTCTCAAGTTCACTTCCTTGTACACTACATTTGATCTTTCAATGCTTCACCCGATTGGCCAGGAAGCGGGTTTTTTTTACCTGGAAAATTTTGAATTTTGCCGGACCCTTGCTGTTCCAAACAAGGTAGGGATCTTTAACGTGCTTGAAAAACTTCCCACACAGGGCGTATTTTGGCGAAAAATGCTCACCTAACATTTTTCAGGCGGAACATGTCGGGATTCGAACCCGGGGTATTAGGCATAGTAGTCACACGTATATCAACTACGACACGGAGTAATAAACGGCGGTACATATGTGTTTCCTGTTCTGGATGGGTGCACTCCGAATGCAGCGGTGCCGAAACTGCTGTAAATTTTGTTTGTGATTTGTGTCATGCCAATTAAACGCAGAAAATATTTTAATTATATATATATAAGTTGTTAGCAAAGATGGTTCGTATCTAAAACACTTTTCATATAACTTGTTGTGTAATTACATTATTTAGCCCTTGTGCAATATTGTCCAATACTATGAGCGGTATTTCCCAGCTCATAGGGCATTACCTGACTTTTTAACTTTTTAACTTCGAATTTGGACTAGGTGGCTTAATTTCTTCTGGTGCTTGGTCAGATAACATCATAAAATCATTATATCGATAACGTAATAACAGTCACACACGTACCAATCATGCCACGGAGCCACCAACTTTCTTATACATTTTTTTATTCTCTGCTTATAGAGAGCGTCTATTTAAATATGTTTCTCTCCACCAGTTCTGCTGGTGGATAAAATTCTTATCCGATGTCCACGTGTAACTTTTAATTATGGATTGTTCTTTCTTTTTAGGTACTATTGTGATTTTGTACAAATTTTTTTTGTAAATTAGAGGTTTTTCGTTTGTATATGTTTAATTGCGCATGAGTTAATAATTTATTTTTATTTCAGGTCTTAGATAACTTGTGTAGGTATTATACCCAGCCCACTCACCGATTGAGCCCGGTTATTTTCGTTTCTTTTGTTACTTTATTTTTGTAGGCTACGTCAATGCACGTATCATATCTTTTGACGCCCAACGTGACGTTCGAACCCACGACCCTGAGATTAAGAGTCTCATGCTCTACCGACTAAGCTAGCCAGGCTTATACTGAACAGGTACACTATATAGGGTATAGGGTATAAATAACCAAATACCGGATACGGTTTTACTGCCGGAAATGAACGTAACACACGGCTCACCCATTTAGTATATATCTAAGGGTTTTTTTCTTCTGTTTGCGTTTCTGTTTAGCAGGAGTGGGATGCTTTGAAAGAGTCGGACATCTGAGTTGTCTATTTTGTTGTTGATCTTTGCGACCAGTGCGTTGAAGTGTTGTTTCAATGTCGGAACCTGTAGATTCTGCTATTGCGTTTTATATCTAACGTATCAGCAGGCTCCGGTAATAGTTCTCATGGGACTTGTTAAGGAAGAACTCTATTTTGGTTTTATTGCTGTGTTTGATGGGTAGGTATACCATGTCGTAAGGCATAGCTCAGGAATGGTTGTAAGTCTCGAATCGGTCGGTAGTTTGTTCTTGTGGTATAGCTGGTTGCTTCGGTGGCGTGTTTTTTCAAACGTGAATCGTTTGTTTATGACTCCTAGGTATTTTATAGAAGGTTAATTGTTCGCCTTTGATAGTTGATGGATTGGGTTTGTCGGTCCTCCGTTTTGTAGAGAATACGGCCCCTGTCTTGTGAGCGTTTACTTTTATTTTCCACTGCTGAAACCACCTGGACGATAGCTCGCCTTGGCGTTGCGTCTTTGTGATTGAACGCCTTGCGTTTCGTCCAGTTGTTAGGAGTAGTATATTGTCGGCGTATAGTGCACCTAGTGCTTTTGGAACGCATGGTAAGTCTTGCATGTAAGCGTTGAAGAGTTGTGGGGAGAGGCAACCCCAACTCCTGTGGTAATGGTTGTTTCTGGAGGTAAGGCGTCTTATACCTTGACTTCCAGTTTCCTGTCCAATAAGTAACTGTGAAGGAGCTGTATGTACGATGTTGGTAGTTTGTGGGTGATGGCGAGTTTGAATAGTAATTCATTGATTAACACCTTGTGGAACGTGTTCTTGCTGTCTAAGGCGTTGTATTTGTTAGAAATCTGATTTATAACCCTGATTGTTTGTAAAATTGCCGAGTGTACTTCCTTAAAACCGCAATATCCTACCAAACCCTCAACCGAACAAATCAACCTACAACATTTTTGTGCTGTCTCCCTGAAGTTCTCTCAGGTCATTCAACAACATAATTTCCAAATCATCTTAACCCAAGAACCGTATCTGATCAACAATAAATTATCTAACTTACCACCAAACTTCCGTTCATATATACACCCGAATCCCACAAATCCAAATTTAACATTTGATCCTCACATAGATACTTCCTACCTCGCTTCCCTTTCAACTCCTCAAATCACCACCATAGAACTCCACTGGAAGATGGAATCCATTTAACTCATATCCTCATATTTTCAGTTCAGCATTGACATTAACAACTACTTACAACTCTCACATATACTATCCTTAATTGGTGACACACGCACTGAACGGCGACGCTAAATCAACTCTGGCACACTGATCACACTGACAAACATGGACCCTTATTAGAAGAATTTATACTCCAGCACCATCTCTACATTCACAACTCTGCCTCCCAAATCCCATCATGGAAATCTGTAGACAGTAGCACTAACATTGATCTTACACTGTCCCCTGCAACAGCCTCCAGCCATATAAACTCCTGGGCTGTTTCCGCATTCATCAATCCAGTGACTTTAATCCTATCACTTTCAAACTAATTATTCACTATATTCACAAAGCTGCCTCCGATAGCATTCCAAGGAAATTCCATACGCCACGCAGTTCCCTATGGTGGACGCCAGATCTGATCACATCGCGACAAGCTCTAAATCGCACCAGACACTAACTCCAGAGAGTACGACGCAAAAACATCGACCAGGTACGATTAAACGCCTTATCACTTTCATACACAACCAACAGAAGATTTTACAAACAACTATTTATCAACACTAAGAAAAATCATTACATCAACGTAATAGGGGAACAACAGAAAGGTCTTTGGATTACCTACCGTAAATTAATTAAACCTAAGACGACACATCCTCACAATGCTCAACATCAAACCATTATCACTTTTAACAATATGATGAAAACACTCCTAGAATCAATCGTTTCCTCTGCTAAAATAGATATCTCTATTGAATCCCAACAAAACCTCATCAATAACACCCTAACTACACAAGACTACACCTCCGATACGGACCTTAACTCAACAGTTAGCAAACTGAATCCAAATAAAGCCCCTAGTTCTGACCAGATCACCAACTTTCTAATAAAAAAATCTGTCCCATAAAAAGAAAACCTACCTACATCCAATTTCAAAAATATCTTACCTTAGGCACCTTTCCTAATCCTCTAAAATCTGCAAACACAGTACTCTTTCAAAAACCCGGTAAACCCGCAGATGACCCTAAATCCTACAGACCGATCGTCCTCCTGTTCTCCTTAGAAAAAATACTTAAACATGCAATCCTAACAAAACTAAATTGCCACAGTTCCAAACGAACGATACGCTCACTTATGCAACCACCCAATCCTCTCCCTATAAATACGTTATATCCTTGTGTCTCTATGTTCACTTAGTCTTTGACCTTCTTTGGTGGCCAAACTTTCTAAATCAACTTTGAATAGCCAATTTCCACTTTAACCTTTTTTACGTTATAATGTTCCACCGAACCTCTCGAACCCGCCCTTTCCTCAAACTTCTATGCCGTCTCTAAACACTTAACACAAGGATGTCCCCAAGAATCACGCTTTCTTCCACCCTTTCGAATCTATCAATCAACTCTCTCCTGGATCTAAGCATACCCAATACATCCACCTTTGCATCGATTTCCTGATCCTCAAAAACTCCCGGACCTCCATGGAATTCACAGTCTCAACCCTTTTCAACACTATAGAATCCTGGTCCGCCATAAACAAACAGCACGTATGCTCAAACAAATCTAGGATGCGTCTTTCATAAAGGTTTCCTTGAATTCCATCGTAGCCCTAAAGTCCATATATATTATAATACTCTCATCAGTTTCTCCTCATCCGCTCCATATTTTGGCCTCAACATTGATACGCACCATAAACAACCCAACACACACCTTGCCAAAACAAAAATTATACTACTAAACCTACAGCACTCTTTCTCCAAATATGTTCGCCTTGCAAATTCGACACGCATCCTACTCCCGCAGAATATCAAATCCTACATAAAACTTTCTCCAATGTTCCACCCAAAGGTACTATATTGGCCACGAAGCGATTTTTTACCTGGAAAATTTTGAATTTTGCCGAACCCTTGCTGTTCCAAACAAGGTAAGGATCTTTAATGTGCTTGACAACACTCACACATGGAACCTACATTTCTACTTATCATCCGAACGAGGACGTATTTTGGTGAAAAATGCTCGCCTAACATTTTTCAAGCGGAACGTGTCGGGATTCGAACCCGGGATCTTGGGCATACTAGTCACACGTATATGAACTACGCCACGGAGTCAACCGAAGTAATGAACTGGGTACATATGTGTTTCCTGTTCTGGATGGGTGCACTCTGAATGCAGCGGTGCCGAAACTGCTGTTAATTTTGTTTGTGATTTGTCTCATGCCAATTAAAGCAGAAAATATTTTAATTTCATATAGTTGTTAGCAAAGGTAGCTCGTATCTAAAACACTTTTCATATAACTTGTTGTGTAATTACATTATTTAGCCCTTGTGCAATATTGTGCAATACTATGAGCGGTATTTTCCCAGCTCATGGGGCAATACCTTGCTTTTTAACTTTTTAAATCCGCATTTGGACTAAGTGGCTTAATTTCTTCTAGTGCTTGGGTAGATAACATCATAAAATCATTATATCGATAACTTAATAACAGTCACACACGTACCAATTACGCAACGGAATCACCAACTTTCTTATACATTTTTTTATTCTCTGCTTACAGAGAGCGTCTATTTAAATGTGTTTCTCTTCACCAGTTCTGCTGGTGGATGAAATTCTTATCCGATGTCCACGTGTAACTTTTAATTATGGATTGTTGTTTTTTTGGGTACTATGGTGCTTTTGTGCAATTTTTTTTGTAAATTAGAGATTTTTCGTTTGTATATGTTTAATTGCGCATGAGTTAATAATTTATTTTTATTTCAGGCCTTAGCTAATTTTTGTAAGTTTTATACCCAGCCCACTCACCGATTGAGCCCGGTTATTTTCTTTTCTTTCGTTACTTTTGGTTTTTTTTGTAGGCTACGTCAATGCACGTAACATAATTTTTGGCGCCCAACGTGGAGCTCAAACCCACGACCCTGAGATTAAGAGTCTCCTGCTCTACCGACTGAGCTAGCCGGGCTTATACAGAACAGGTACACTATATAGGGTATTGTTGGAGAATTTAAAAATAGAAAGGGAATTTATGTAAATGAAATAACCAAATACCGGATACGGTTTTACTGCCGGAAATGAACTTATCACACGGCTCAGCCATTTAGTATATTTCTAAAGGTTTTCTTTCTTCTGTTTGCGTTTCTCTTTAGCAGGAGTGGGATGCTTTGAAAGAGTCGGACATGTGAGTTATCTATTTTGTTGTTGGTCTTTGCGGCCAGTGCTTTGAAATGTTGTTTCAATGTCGGTAGCTGTAGATCCTGCTATTGTGTTTTATATCTAACGTATCAGCGGGCTCCAGTAGTAGTTCTCTTGTTAAGGAAGACCTCTATTTTGGTTTTATTGCTGATTGATGTGTAGGTATACCATGTCACTAATACATAGCTCAGGAATGGTTGGAAGTCTTGAGTACGTGGGTAGTTTGTTTTTGTGATAGAGTTCGTTGCGTCGGGGGCGTGTATTTTCGAACGCGAGTCGTTCGTTTATGACTCCTAGGTTCTTATGGAAGGTCAGTTGTTCGCCTTTGATAGTCGATGAATTGGATTTGTCGGTCCTCCGTTTTGTGAAGAATACGGCCCCTGTGTTGTGAGCGCTTAGTTTTATTTTCCACTGCTGAAACCAGCCTGACGGTAGATCGACTTAGCGTTGCGTCTTTGTGGTTGAATGCCTTGCGTTTCGTTCAGTTGTTAGGAGTAATAAATTGTCGGTGTATAGTGCACCTAGTGTCTCTGGAACGCATGGTAAGTCTTACATGTAGGCGTTGAAAAGTTCTAGAGAGGGACAGCCACATTGTGCAACTTCTGCGGTAATGAATGTTTTTGGAGATAAGGCGTCTCCTACCTTGACCTGCAGTTTCCTGTCGGGTAAGTAATTGTGAAGGAGCTGTATGTACGATATTGGTAGTTTGTGGGCGATGGCAAGTTTGAATAGTAATCCATTGATTGACACCTTGTAGAACGCGTTCTTAATGTCTAAGGCGCGAGCCATAGGTAAACTTTGGAGACTTTTACCAAAGGCTGTCCTATGGCTATACACTGAAGTAGTACGACCAATTCTATGCTATGGAGCTGTTGTTTGGTGGCTTCAAACCAGACAAGTTGATGCAACTAAAGAGCTTGCGCACATACAAAGACTAGCCTGTCTTAGTATCACGGACGCAATGGAATCCACACCAACTGCAGCTCTGAAAGCCATATTGGGCTTCCATCCGTTGGAGCTGCATGTGGAAGAGGTGGTTCTAAGAGCGGCACTAAGACTAAAAGTTGAAAAATTGTAGAACAAAAAGGAAGACGGTGGGAGACACCAGGGTGGCATTGTTACCAGCGCCTTAAGCGAGGCGTTGGTAACAAAGCCACCCTTGGATGCCAGGGTTGACTCAATTACACCCAAATTAATATTCAAGAAACAGTACAGGATCCGTGTGGACCCTGAAGACGTGATTCCAGCAGATACATTCATCTTCACAGATTGATCAAGAACGAAGGAATGTACAGGGGCAGGCATCTTTTCAGATGACTTAAACATTCACGACAGTATAGCGTTGGGAACGCAGGCAATTGTTTTCCAAGCAGAAGTCACTGCGATCACGCAAAGTGGCAGTTTTATTTTGGAACGAGGTATTCAAAATAAAACTATACGCATATCCACAGATAGCAGGGCAGCTTTAATGGCACTAAATAGGAAGAAGATTCTTTCAGAGGTGGTACTGCAGTGCCACCTCACTCTTCAACGGGCTTCTTACTCTAGTATCCTTAAGCTGGCCTGGATCAAGGGTCAGTCAGGTAAATACGGTAATAAGCAGGCTGACGCTTTGGCGAGACAAGGATCGACTCAGAGTTTTGTCGGACCTGAGCCATCGGTCTTTCTTTCGTCATATGTGCTATTTACTATGATAAGACAGAGAACCTACCATCGTCAATGCGAGAGGTGGGCAAAGGAAACACATTGCTGACAGGCAAAAATGTTCATTAAGTCTCCTTCGACAAAAAATGGGAAACTTTGTCAACGGGAGGAGAAGACAGCAGAGCACTCGCCAACCTCCGAGGATCCATGCTAGGTAACTTCTGGCCAGACACCGTCAGAATTAGTAACACGCCCTAGACCGATATCCTCAAGTTCGTCTGTAAGCTAGGATGGCTGAGTGATTGAAGACCAAGTATAAGAAGGTAGCACAATGGGCACATATTGAGGTCTAAGTGCGCGTGGCTTTGCCACCCTTCCAATAAAATCAATCAAAATCAATGTCTAAGGCGTTGTCAGCCCCGTGTTGTATTTGTTAGAAATCTTGTTTATAACCCTGATCGTTTGTAAAATTGTCGCCTCCCTAGAGTTCTTTATGTCACGGATAGATCAGCTCCTGAAAATGAATTACCGAATGTCGTTGAAATTCTGCCGGAGGCTAGCAATATAAGAACACTGCCGTCTATTAGCGCTGATACTAGATAGCATCACCAATCAATCATGCAACAGTAGAAATACCAAACACACATTCCATCCGCCTGCACTTTTAAGCTTTCACACCCTTCCGGTATCACCAATCATACCACAAGCTATATTCATACAAGCCGGCTAGGACCAAGTACCTCAATGGCTTTACCAGAAACCATTAGGCCGTTGCCGAAAGCGCTTTCTATGAATACAGTTGGCAAACAAACAAGTAGAAAGTCCGCATTTTATGTGGACACTTTTGAAAAATATGCTATTCAAGATAAATATGCAGCTAAAAAGAACAAGCAAGTTAAGAGAAACCTTATAGAGTTTAAAGATAAACCAAAAAGAGTTTGCTAGAGTCCAAGAAAACCCAACAACGTCAGAACAGTCAGGAGCAGAGTGACAGTGATGAAGAGGAGTGCTATTGCCTAGTGTGCTTGGAATCGTTTGGTAGAAAAATTTGGTTGAGAAAAATGGGTTCAGTGCATTGAATTTCGCCATTGGTCCCACGAAGAATGCACTAAACAAAATGATTTTTATATCTGTCACAATTGCTTGTCAGAGTAAATATCGTTTAGTGCTGTTTTTATGTAAAGATTTTGTTTGTAGTTTTTGCATTATCATAAATATTTTTAATCTAAATGATGTTTCATTGTCCCAGGTAAATGTTTCAATCGTCCCTGGCATGGGGACGATTGAAACAGTTTGATGAGCTTAATTATTTGTTAAAACAATTTACTTATACATTGTTGTAGGTTAACAACGTTACATAATTAGAAACTCAATTAAATATACTTTCTATTACTCACTTCCCATTTCGAATGAACTTGCACTTTGTCGAAGTTCTAGATTACTAGAACAGGTGAAATGGCATGCATGTTCTAATGAGCTAAAGAGCCAAACTACAAGTCCAACCAAAGTAGTGGGCTCGTTAGTGAGGAACCAGACTAAGACACGTCCCCGAAAGAGGACAGCAGCTCTTTCGGTACCTAGATTGGCAGACACTATAGGGGTCGGTATGGTTGTCTAAGACACGCTAACGCGATGTGGAAGGCAACGAAAAACCGCCACATTACCTCCCAAGTACACAGCGTACCTAAATTATAATAAAATGATGGCATTCTCTGGGGTAAAAGATTCCGGAGTTAAAATAGTCCTCCATTCGGATCTCCGGGAAGAACCTACTTCGGAAGATGCGATCGGAAAGTTCAGAATAAGAGTCGAGAACATTTTGCGAGTCGGAGCGTGGAATGTTAGAAGCATGAAGCAAGTAGGTAAGCTAGAGAATCTAAAAATCGAAAAGAATAGGTTAGCACTAGTCATATTATGGATCAGCGAAGTTCGATGGCCAGAGGCGGGGGATTTTTGAAGTGGAAATTTCAGGGTAATTCATACAGGAGCAGAGCAAGGATAGTTACAGCGGGGATAGTTATGCGAAAAAAGATAGGATACTGAGTAGAAAATTACTTACAAAAGAACGAAGGAGTACTCATGGTTAGATTAGAATCTAAACACAGTAATAATACAAGTATACATGCCCACCTCCAGCTACAGTGACGAAGAGGTAAAAGCGACCTGCAAAGATATCGAAGACATTAAGATACATAAAAGGACATGAAAATTTAATAATTACAGGGAATTTTAATGTAGTGGTAGGTGAGGACAGGGAAGAAGCAGTAGTAGGTTTATTTGGTTTAGGCACTACAAATGACAGGGGAAATAGGCTGGTAGAATTTTGCGACAAGAATAGTTTAGCCATCAAAAACATATTATTTCAACATCATGCTAGAATAGATTACATTCTTGTTAGATAACGGTTTAAGAATCGAGCAAAAGACTGTAGAAGCTACCCAGAAGCAGCTTTAGACATTGACTATAACATCGAAATTATGAAGGCCGCTCTTAAATTTAAAAATTTGAAAAGAAGAACCGAAAAAGGCACTTTGACTTAGAGAAACTAAAAAATAAAGATATTCAAAAAGATTCGAAAAGAGTCAAATGAATTGCTGAAAGATATTGGAAAATATTTGATACTAAGGAAGTAGAAACAGAATGGAATGACATTAAATCCAGCTTAGACATTGCGGCCAGAGATATTCTGGGGTATACACAAAAGGAAAATAAGAAACCAAGGATAACAAAGGATATCCTGAATTTAATAGAAGAAAGACGAAAATACAAAAATACATCAGACGAACAGGAAAACAAAGATACAAAGCCTTAAAATGGGAAATTATTCGCAAATGCAGGAAAATTTAAGAACAATGGATTAATGAAGAGTGGAAAGACGTACAAACTAATATGGAAATAGGAAAGACAGACGAAGCATACAAACTAATTAGAATGAATTTTAGGAATATATAGTCGTATAGCAAAAATATAAGGAACACGGGAGGAAACGTCATTATAAAAAATGTAGAGAAAGTGGTTAGATGGCAAGAATATAGAAGGAATTTATATGCAAGAGAAAAACTACCAGCACTAGAACAGGAATCAGACATTGAAAACAGATAAGGTGCAAGCAGAAACTCTAAAAGCCGCTGGACAAGCAGTAACAGAACGTCTCTTCCAACTTGTAAGCTATATGTATAAGACAAGGCGAGATACCCAAAGATTTCAAACGTAAATCATAGTAACTATACCAAAAAGAAAGGCGCGGATAGATGTAAAAATTTTCGAACAATAAGTTTGACAGTAAACGTATCAAAAATATTAACTAGAATTGTACAAAGACGAACGGCAAAACGAGTTGAATAAATACTAGCAGGCTATTTTAGCTCTATGAGTGATAATTCAGAAAACAATAAAAAAAGGGGAAAGCGTGTATATAGGGTTTGTAGATCTGGAAAAAACAGTCGATAACGTAATATGGAAAAAAATGTTCGAAATATTCAAAAAAAATGGAGTAGCTTATAAGCATAGACGAATAGTACATAGCTTATATAAAGAGCAAACAGCAGTAACAGAATTAGAGCAAGAATATAGAGAAGTAAACATGAGACAGGAATATGCCCTATCTTCATTAATTTTTAACTTGTACATTGAAGAGGCAATGAATACTGTCAAATGCAGGAATACATTTGGAATTACTATGCAGGGACAAAAAATTGATGTGCTTAGATTTGCAGATGGTATGGCGGTATTAGCATCTAACAAGGAAGAGTTAGAAGCTGCTATTAATGAAAATTAACAAAACTGAAACTAAAGTACTATTATGCAAAGGAGGGGAAAATAAATCAAAAACAAGAATACAAATATGTAACACGAACTTACAAGAGGTTAAGGAGTTCTGTTACCTAGGAAGCCAAATAACGCAAGATGGGAAAAGCACAAAAGATATAAAACAAAGATTGGATCAAGGTCGTGCTACATTTAACAAGAAAAAGCAATCACTGTGTTCAAAGATAACATACATAGAAACAAGGAAAAGATTGCTTAAAACATATGTGTGGAGCACAGCACCGTACGGCTGTGAAGCCTGGACAGTAGCAGAAGCGGACAAGAAAAAGGTAGAAGTCTTTGAAATGTGGTGCTACAGATGTATGATGTAGATATCATGGACAGACAAAGTTAAGAACGAAGAGGTACCAAAACTGGTAAGGGAAGAAAGAAATATGTAGAAAACGGTAAAAAAAGGAGAGAGGATGATAGGCCACATACTACGGCATGAAGAAATAGTGCGGAATATATTAGAAGTAGAGGTAGACCTAGGTTAGACTGCTGCACACAGATAGTGAAAGATGTAGGCTGTAGGAATTTCAAGGAAATGTGTAAGCTAGCTCAGAATATAAATTAGTGCAGGTACGGGTCTAACCAGTTTTGAGACGAAAAACCTAATGACGAAAAAATAAGCGCAGATAAATCTGATGATTATTATAAACAACTACAGGTGTTGGTTGTGAAATATCTGCAACTAATGTTGACTGTTCGAAAAGATATGTTGGAAAAATATTAAATCGGTGCTGGAGGAACTTGGCAGCCACAGGCTGCTTACCCTCATCACAACCACTGAATGTCGCAGAAATATATATTATTGTTTAACAATAGAAGGGGACCGAACTGCATCTAACAAGAAAGGACAGCGCCTATAATGAAAGACAACAAACATAGAAACAACAAGAAAACTGTTGAAAGCATATGTACGGAGCACAGCACAATTTGCCTATGAAATACAGGACAGGCAGTTGGAAAAGCAGAGAGAAAAATGGTAGCAGCCTTTTGGAATGCTGTGCTTCAGATGTATGAGGATGATAGTATGGACAGACAAAGTTAATAACAAATAGGTTATAGAAATAGTAGGGGGACAAGGATATCTGTGGAAAAATAGGAGAAATAGAAGGGCAGAATACGTTCTAAGGCATTTTTGGGAAATAGTATGGGATATATTACAAGCAGAGATAGGAAATAGAGGTAGATATAGACCTAGATCAGATAGTGATAATTGCGGCTGTGCAAATTTAAGGGAAATGTGTAGGTTAGTTCAGAATAGGAAACAATGATTGTATGCGTCTAACCAGCTCCAGGACTGAAGACCTAATGATGATCATGATTATTCACTTCATAATTTATAAATTCGCTATAACAGGGGAGAAAGTAATTAAAAAAGCAGAAATGTTTCAATTGTCCTCCCAGTCTACCCTACCTTTATTTACCAATGTTTAACGTATATAATAACAATAGTAAGAGAAAATTAAAAAAATTCCTGAAATGCGTACAGTATGGAGAGCGAATGAACTCCAGAGACGGGAGAAGGCAAAATTTGGATGAATCAAGTCAGGAAATTTCATATGCAAAGACCAAATGTTTATTAAATAGAAAGATAGAACATCAAACTGACTAGCGATTCAAACACTAAATGTATGGTATGACATGAAAGACAAAAAAGTGATCACAGTGATGATAATAATCAAAATAATAATTTGTCGAGTATACTTCCTTATATTTACAAACTAATTTCGTCCAGTTGTTTTCGTATGACTTTTTAAATAACTGTAAACATAATGAATTCAAGAAAAACGACATGTTTAATGTTTATGTAGTTTTCAAAATTTCCACTATAAACATGCTTAATTCTTGCAATAATGTTGGAAGACACTGCTCGAAAGCGTACTTCAATAAACATACTAAGTTAATATGTAAATTTATACAGTAAACATTCCATGCAACCATGATCACACACAGGAAGTTTACTTTTGATTTAGTATGCTTACGGAAAATATTCCAAAATTAAATTTCTTTCCTGGCGTTTTTAACGTGAAATAAGCACATCAGTATTAAAATGAATTTTTTTCGTCAAGTTGTGTTTTATAGTTTTGCATATGTAATAAGAGGTAAGGTACTTACTTGTGTGAAAAAAACATTACACTATACGTATAACGTACTATATCGCAAATGCAAATGAGGTACATCCTGATTAAATAAAAATATAAAAGCGTACCATGGTCCAGTCAACGAGGGTTCGGTTTAACCAGATATTAAGGTGCGTCCCTTAGGTGCGCCCTGTCAATCACTGAGTTCAATAGGTCATTTTGTCTGGTTTTGATATGATGTAGCAAGTATGAGTATTACCTTTAATATGTCGTGCAGACTAAACGACGTTAACGACAACATACATTCAGGTCCGCGGAGGCGTTGGATTATTCGGTATTGATGGTATAGTGAATTAATGCCTTTTTAGGTATCAATTTACAACACTCCCAAATCCTACGATTAATAATTACGTAGCAACGTCGAGGTAACAGAGTCAGCGATACAGAAATTGATTAAGATTTTACTTGACTAAAATATCGTTGGAAATCAAGAGAGATAATTATTTCATTATACCTTTAATAACGTTTGCTTTTGTAATGGTAGAAATAAGATCTTAGGTTACAAGTCAAAAACGTGTAAAGTTGTACCTTACTTTTAGCAGCGCAAGTTTTAATGAAAGTTCCTTTGCACCCACAATGGTTTTACTGTTTCTAATACGTGTTATCAAAAGGTCCGCCGAAACAATATGAACTACAGTAGGTAAGCAGGGTCTGCTCTAGCGCAAAAGGTGCTATTTTCTAACAAACAATACAGGTTTTCCCATGTATTTTGAGCATTAAAGTCTCAAGAAAGTCTAAGGTCCGTTCTTGTCATTTTTGTACCATACATTGAATTCCCCATAACAGTCTTAAAAATCCTCGTCGCATACATCTTTGATCATAACCCAATAAAATCTGTCATAGGTCGCCCATTATTTTCGTCTTTCATCATACCCAATACTTTTTGTACCAAGCATTGAAATCCCCATAAGGAGGATCATAAAATCAATTCAGGTCACTATCCAGCCTAACATTCTGACTGGAGAAGTCTATTATTTTTATTTTTTAAGAATATGATAACACTAAACTATATAAAAAATTTTTATAGATAATATATTTACAATCAATATTCTACATTTGTAATAAAAATTATATTTCTTCTTGCTCCATAATTGAATAATGTCCAACAGGTATTTTTGCATATGAACCAGGAAGTAAGTGGCGTTTATCATCATGCGAGCTTAGGGCAATCTTCTCCTGAGCGATAGTGTGAACTTGATGTTTGGATAATTGAATTAGATCTTGCGTTGCAAATACTTCCTTGTCATCTTCTATACAATCGACATGATCCTCAAAAGTAATTCTATTCTTTATCACAGATCTTTTAATCCCTTTAATTTTCTTTCCAACACCAAAGTCTCGGATGCCAGGTGATTCTCCCTCTTCTCGCAAGAGTTCAACTTCTTCTACCTCGGCTGTCTTAAAAATCCTCGTCGCATACATCTTTGATCGTAACCCAATAAAATCTGTCATAAGTCACCCATTATAATTATCTTTCATCATCCCCGATACTTTTTTGTTAATGAGCAGAATTCCATAAATGTTGTTGGAAGGATAGTCGGAAGTATCGAAACGTTGCCGACAATCCCGCTTCATAGTTTCATAAGAATCCAGATTTACTATTTTATAAATTAGACCATCCGTATCTGTGTAAAGAACTCGACACCCATCTCCAAAGGTTGTGTTTATATATCCATTGTGAAAATCGTAGATTGTCAACTTGGCTATGTCGGGAATGCACATACCAACATATAAGGTTTATTAAAATATATTTCAGATTTAATAAGTTCCACTGCCATTAGGTTTTTATCAAAGATTGTAACAGTTTTGAATAACGGGCTGGATATCCTGGCTTCGGCTCCATATCTGCCGTTCCAGTTTTGCACAAATTTCACATTACAATGTTTTCGCTTGATCTCCAGCGTTTCCCCAAAGACAGCATTGTTCATTTGCTTGCACAAGTTCTTCTCAAATTCATTGCTTGCTTGTTTCCGAAGTTCAGTATTGAGATCAATGTAAGATTTTAGCCAGCAGCTTTGTTTAAATTTCGGCACCCTGTGAATAGCTTTTAATTTAAGTCCATTTTCCAAAGCTTGTTTCAGATTTCTATAATGGACCACATATCTTCTTTTGGCATTTAGTGTAACCACTAATTTGGTATTTTGAGTTTTTGATACAGACGATTTTCCAGTCTTCGGATCAATGTGATCCGGACAGAATGGGATGTGTTTATGTACATCATGGATAGATTCCGAATACTCCAAATCCACTTCCAAGATATAGCCATCATTCGCATTATCAGGAACTGATGTCACGTCGATGTGGGTGCATCACATCGGTCTTAAGGTATAAGTCAGAGTACTGCCCCAGGTTTTGAATATGAAATGCTTCCCACACTTTTTGTGCATGCGCATACTGCTTTTTAGTAATTCCTCTAACTCGCAGCATGTTATAAAACTCTTGTTAACTAGGTAGTGAAGTGTAACCCACCTTTTTAAACGAATGGATAAAATCATATGGGAATACACCTTTTTTAGTTAGTAATTCAAACTTCTCATTTGTCAATCGAGAAAATTCATTTTTTAATAACGGATATTTGTACGCCATATGTCGCCATATGTCCGACATATATCCGACATATGTCCAACATTCGGACTAAATCCGACCTAGGTCAGACTAGTCCGATCTAGGTCGAATTTCCTCCGACCTAGGTCGAATTCGTCTGACAATGATCTTATGTCGGAGACACTTTAATCCTATGAGGCAATTTCAATCTATAAGGCAATCTCACTCTATTCTGATGAAGATAAATTCGAGGAACATTGTTATTAAAGCACCCACAACCAGACCTAGATCTGATTATGCAAATAAGGGAATAGTTTAATGCAATATCACAAATTTATAAGCAACAACTAACTTTGAATAAATCATCTTTGAAACTTAAATGGATGTTATGACTAAGTTTTATCATTACAGTGGTACTATATCTGGTTGAACCGAGATACAGTGCAATTAAGGTGATGACGAGGACAAAATTGATAACCCATACTTAAGTATGTTAATAATTGTCTTTACAAAATGTTGATATCTCTAACCGTTTTCGTGTTATCATTAAAAATCCAAATAGACACTACATACCAATATGACAATTACGCCTATCGATATGATATACTCCAGTGCGCAAATAATGGTCTTTGCAAAATTTTAAAATCTATAACAGTTTGCTAGTTAGAGAACTTGGTATAAAATTTCCAATTTTATGTTAAAATTTTTTAAGTCAGAACTACTAAAAATATTCAAAATCTAGAATCTTGAAAATTAAGTTAGATAGAGCTCGAATCAGATCATTTCAAATCATATATCAAATTTTAAAGACGCATCCGCTAAAAAATAATACAATACACGTTTTTATAAAACAACTACCCTCTAGGGCACCCACCCGCACACCCGCTCGCGTAGTAGAGGGTTTGGATAGGTCCGGAACAGATATGGCTAGACGAAGAAAACTCTAACTTAGGTTAGATATGAATCGGGTTGATCCGGAGGATGTGGATCGGGAGGAATGTGAATCGGGAGGAATGTGGATCGGGAGGAATGTGGATCTGTCCCAGAACATTCTAAAACCTCTACTAAGCGGGCGTGTGTGGGCGGGTGCCCATCGATAGGCGTAATTGTCACATTGGTATGTAGTGCCTTTTTGGTTATTTAATAATAACCCGAAAACGGTTAGAGATATTAACATTTTGTAAAGACAATTATTAACATATTTAAGTATGGTTCATCGATTTTGTCCTCGTCGTCACTTTAATTGCACTGTTTCTCGTTTCAGCCAGGTACAGTACCACTGTAATGATAAAACCTAGTCATCACATCCATTTAAGTTTCAAGACAATTTATTTAAAGTTACTTGTTCCGTGTAACTTTTGTGATATTGCAATAATATTAAACTATTTCTTTATTTGCATAATCAGATCTAGGTCTGGTTGTGGGTGCTTAAAATGGCAAAGTTCCTTAAATTTATGTCCATCAGAATAGGGTGAAATTGCCTTATAGAGTGAAATTGCCTCATAGGGTGAAAGTGTCTGCGACGTAAGATCATTGTCGGATAAATCCGACCTAGGTCGGATGAAAATTCAACCTAAATCGGACTAATCCGACTTAGGTTGGATAAAAATTCGACCTAGATCGGACTAATCCTACCTAGGTCGAATTTAGTCCGAATGTTGGACATATGTCACACATATGTCAGACATATGGTGGACATATGGCGGACATATGGCGGCAAATATCCGTTATTAAAGAATGAATTTTCTGGATTGACCAATGAGAAGTTTGAATTACTAACTAAAAAAGGTGTATACCCATATGATTTTATCCATTCGTTTAAAAAGGTGGGTTACACTTTACTACCTAGTTAACAAAAGTTTTATAACATGCTGCGAGTTAGAGGAATTACTAAAAAGCAGTATGCGCATGCACAAAAAGTGTGAGAAGCATTTCATATTCAAAACCTGGAGCAGTACTCTGACTTATACCTTAAGACCGATGTGATGCTATTGACTGAAGTATTTGAACAATTCCGTTCAAGTTGCCATTTAACTTATGGTCTAGACCCCGCCCACTAGTACACCCTTCCAGGATACACTTGGAATTGAATGCTAAAGCATACTCATCAGGAACTTGAGTTGTTGACTGACATCGATCAGCTATTGTTTATAGAGAAGGAAACTTAGTCAAGTGTGTTCGGAACGGCGTGCATCGGCGATAAATATCTACCCTCTTATGATTCTTCGAAACCTGATGTGTATCTTATGTATTATGACGCTAATAATCAATATGGATGGACGATGAGTCAGCCCTTGTCCTATGGAGGATTTGAAAGGGTAACACCAACATCGACGTGACATCAGTTCCTGATAATGCGAATGATGGCTATATCTTGGAGATGGATTTGGAGTATCCGGAATTTATTCATGATTTACATAAACACATCCCATTCTGTCCGCATCACATTATCCGAAAACTGGAAAATCGCCTGTATCAAAAACTCAAAGTACTAAATTAATGGCTACACTAAATACTAAGAGAAGATTTGTGATCCATTATAGAAATCTGAAACAAGCTTTGAAATATGGACTTAAATTAAAAGCTATTCACAGATGCTGAGATTTAAACAAAGCTGCTGGCTAAAATCTCAATACTGGGCTTCGGAAACGAGCAAGGAATGAATTTGAGAAAAACTTGTTCAAGTAATGAAGAATGCTGTCTTTGGGAAAACAATGAAAAACAAGCGAAAACATTGTAATGTGAAACTTGTGCAAAGCTGGAACGGCAGATATGGTGCCGAAGTCGGGATATCCAGCCCGTTATTCAAAAATGTTAGAATCTTCGATGAAAACCTTGTGGCAGTGGAACTTCTTAAATCTGAAATATATTTTAATAAACCTTATATGTTGGTATGTGCATTCCCGACATATCCAAGGTGACAATCTACGATTTTCACTATGGATATATAAACAAAACCTTTGGAGATGGGTGCCGAGTTCTTTACACAGATACAGATAGTTTAATTTATAAAATAGTAAATCTGGATCCTTATGAAACTATGAAGCGGATTGTCGGCAACGTTTCGATACTTTCGACTAACCTTCCAACAACATTTATGGAATTCTGCTAATTAACAAAAAAGTATTGGATATGATGAAGGATGAAAATAATGGACGGCTTGTGACAGATTTTATTAAGTTACGATCAAAGATGTATGCGACGAGGATTTTTAAGACTGTTATGGGGAATTCAATGTATGGTACCAAAATGACCAGAACGGACGTTAGACTTTTGGAGACTTTAATGCTCAAAGTACATGAGAAAACCGGTATTTTTCGTTAGAAAATGGCACCTTTTGCACTAGAACATACCCTGCTTACCTAGTAACTACTATCCTGCAGTAAGACAACCTTTCGAAAAAGCGTTCAATTCTACTGATTAAAAGTTAAGTGCTTTTTAAAACTAGGCGTATGCACTGCACGAAAAAAGAGGTGCATCAGTTTTAAGTAACGTTTGCCACTTTTTGGTAGTTCTAATAGTTCTTAAGTGTTTTTATTACTATTTTAGTTTTCATACATTTTTTAAACTGAACCTCAGCACCGTCGTTAAAACTTACATATTTTGTCCAACCTGACGAGATTAGGTAAATAAGTAAATTTTAAATATGGTTATGGACACTACAAAAAGGAGGATAGAATTATTCTTGTCAATTTTGTCAGAAAGGAAGAAGTAAGGGCAAGCCCTTTATTTTCTTATTTGAAATATTAATATAATTACAAAATTTTTCACACAGAATAGTGAAAGTTGCAGTAATAACAAATGAATACAGTGTAACTACTGGTAAGTGTTGTATTGTACGCTCTGCACTAACTACCAACAACGTAGTAGTCGGAGAAGACTTTCTCGGGTACGGAAAAGGAATTCTCAACATTTGGTGACTATGACGTTAATGCTTCAATTTAGTAGCAGTTACAGCCTCAGTTGTAATCGGTTGGTAGCTAGTAAAGAAAATTTTGAGTTATTAATTGGCAAGGAAGCGAAACCATCAATTTGTTAAACATTGAAAACTTAGTTTATGACAGATGTGCAAAGTTTTGAAGTAAGTTAAGCAGGTTTGTTATGACATCTTAAAAAGCGGATTGGGAAAATGCAAACGTATGATGAAAAGATTTTAGTGTGAATCACAGTTAAAGGTATGGAAGCTGAAATGGCTAAGGCGAACGAAGGAAGTGTAGTGAATGAAGTAACGTTTAGTATATGTCATGCTACTTACTCTCGCAGTCATCATCATCACATTAAGTCTTCATGGAACTGGTTAGACGCGTACATCCATTATTTCCTATTCTGAGCTAACCTACACATTTCCCTGAAATTCCCACAGCTTATATCTTTTACAATCTGCGCGCAATAGCATGATTTAAGTCTATATCTACCTCTTGTTTTTCCTAAATCTGCTTGTAATATAGCCCACACAATTCCTCAAGAATGCCTTAGAACTAGTGGCGTAACTAGGATTTTGCTGGGGGGTGTTAAAAAGTTCATGACAACTTTTTGGAACAGAACAAAAACTAGTTTTCTAGGTTTCTTTGCCAGCTCATTTATTACTTCGTCTGTGCTCACTTCCAACTCCCTGTGAATGGATAACATTGCCAGTCCATTAGCCGATTTTGAGATGTAGAATTTCGAAGATAGTTTTTTATTCTCTTTAAAGAAGAGAATGCCCTTTCAGCCGTCGCTGTGGATACAGGTATTGTTGCCATGATTTTCAGCATATTAAATATGTTAGTAAACATATTCTTACTGCACAGAGCCAAAGCTTTCATTGCAGATATGTAAGGAAGATGTTTATTATCTTGGCATCGTTTGTACAGTTGCTGAGCTGAGTTCAGTAGCGTAAGATTCGAAAAGAACAAATTAATTTCGTCTTGATAGGACAGGGCTTCTTCATTTGTAGAGGGAAATAACGCTTGAAATCCCTTAAATATATCGCCATTTTTTGTGAACCTGCGCTCCAGTTCAGACATATCATCAAGATTGTCAACAGTTTGATCAACTGTAAATATTTTACCAATCCCTATAAAACAGCCGTAATCAGCATGCTCCCAAGATCCTGGAAGAAAAGGATGGATTTCATTATTAAGTACAATATTAAAAATTTACCAACGACTACTAATAACAAGACTGAAAACCACTGCTACAACACAACAGAATGGTACGGTTTCAAAGAACAGCATTCCACAACACTACAAGCAATCAGGGTACTAACGAATATCACAAACAGCTACAACAAGGGACTAACCACCGAAGCTATTACTATAGACGTCAAAAATGCCTTCGACAAAATATGGAGTAACAGACTGCTGTTTAAGCCCTTCACCAGCCACAAGCTACCGAATTAGTACATGCACATACTGCACAGCTATCTATGCAATAAAAAATTACAAGTGAAGGCAGAAAACATATTGTACACAGAAACATCTATTACTGCTGGAGTTCTACAGTGAGGATGGCTCTCCCCAACAATGATATATCTACATCCAAGGTATACCATACCTACTCGAAGCTGCATACGCGTTATATGCCGACGACACGCTGTTTCTAACAAAAAGCCGAGACGACAATTCGACACACTGCTTAGTTGCTTTCAACAATGGAAAACCAAACTCAACGCACAAAAAACAGAAGCCATAATTTTCTCGAGACGAATGACCAACAGACAATACCCACTGACACTGGAAGACTAGCAACTACTATGCAGATCATCCATCAAATGCCTTGAGATGCACATAAATAAACGGCTATCCTTCGGCAGGCACATCACCAAGACAACGAATAAAGTCCGAAGACCGAAAGGCTACCTAAACAAGATCCTCAACCATAAAAACTAACTACCAACGGACATTAGACTCTAGACATACAAGACCTACATCTGACCAATTCTGAGCTACGCATCAGCGACATGGTATACCTACACCTCAAACAGCAACAAAACTAAAAAGAGGCCTTAAAAAACAAAACCATTAGATCTATTACCGTAGCCCCTAGCGTGTCAGAAATACAACGCTAAAGCAGAACCTACAACTACCGAAATTGGAAGAACATTTAAAAGCGCTGGCTGCAAACGTCTACAATAATATAGACAAGGCAGATATGTAACACCTTCGAAACACGCACACTCTCTAGACGGAAATCCACAACGAAGAAAAAAACGCCCAAAGGTATACTAGATAGCTGAACCGTGAATATTAACCACCATATTAGACTTACACCAACCAACAGGACTGACGAGGAGAAACACATATACATAGACATCCCTCTGTGAGCAGATGAACCAGGGATTTTAACGCAGTAACACCAGATAGCTACAAGGCATTTAGAACTGTTCAGATTAATGATATATAAGGAATTTGGTCCTGAGAAGTCCAGAAACGACCATGTTGAGTTAGAGAAACCTCGTTGCGTCTGGTAAAACATACCTACAGATATACGCAAACAAAATATATTTGTGCTATGTCTTTGCACAACTAACTGAAGTCCAAGGGATTCATTTTTTTATTGTAAATTGAATATGGTGATATTGGGTTATTTGTTGATCTAGAGTGGTATGTAGAAGATCCTTTAATTTGTTTAAAGCTTTCATTATGATATTGTTAATCTTGCATACATTGAATACTATGAAAGCGTCGTAGAGAGTATAGGAAAGAATTAATAACGTCGTATTATATTAAACAAAAATTTTTTAATTTGTTTTTGCATACATTATAAGACTTTCGTTTACTTCTGATTTAAATTTATTTGACACCGTTTATCGTGCCAAGTTAGCTAAGATTAAATTATATTCTTTATTGGCATGTTGATCTCAAAATTATTTTTACTAATTCAAAATTCCATTTATTGAACACACTTTTAGGCCAGTCATATGTATATGCCAAGCAGTTTGTTCAAACCAGGTCTCAAAAAGTGTCAAAAATGCTAACCTTCAATAAAATCGCAGAGAATCTTCTGGATAAACTCAGCACAATATTTGACAATGTTTCTGTCTAGTTACACAAAACACCACTACTAAAAACAAAAGACTTACCTAACATTTTACTGAGATCAGCATTATGGAGATCAGGATTTTCATCAGCAAGTTTCTTCCTTTCAACTTTGGCCCAAACCATAAATGCATTCATTGGCCTTCGTATCCTAGCTTCTTTAGGAACTTTTTGTGCTTGACCACCAATTTTAGGAACAAAGTTTGAAGTTCTGCTTTGCGAAAACACTGGCATGGAGTCCGAAAAATTTGTCCGAATATATTCGGTTCGATAACTGTTGTCGTATCCGCGGTAATCGCTATACATGTTCTGACCGATATCCCACATTTCTGACGTTTTTGATAACACTTGCGGAAGCACCTGTGTAGTTGGAATCATTTCTGTGTCCGAATATTCATACCTAGGGGTCATGTGTAGCGGATATTGTTGAGTTAAAAGAGGCGATGGGGAGTTTGCTGGTGATAAACAACTGGAGTAAGGGTTGGTCGTTGTTGGAGATGGTGTTGCTTCTTCCATCAATCTGAAATAGACAACATACTTTGAGTTACATAAAGACATTAGTTGTTTTAAAAAAATTAGGATATCACATAAAAAGCAATCAGTACTTTTTAGCAAGTTTGGCCTGGAGGGGCGTATTTATGTCAGCGTTGTGCTAGAGGAAAAAGTGGAAAATTGGAATATTTTATAGATTTCGTTATAATAATTTGATAGCTTGATTACAATAATTATTAAAAACTAAAATATTTGTTTAAAAGAGTTTTAGTTAGAACTACTTTTTCTTCTGAATGCATGGTGCTTGGTGAATTTTCTTTCATTGTAATTAAAAGGCTATATGGCATCAAAACTAGCCATCCATTCTAAAAATCATAATATTATTGATATTGAAAATTATTCTAACACTCGCAAAGAACCTAATCTTTATGCAATCTACTTTAAACGCAGTATAATTCATTAAACCCCGTTTTGTAAAATTCAAATACCGACTTTTTAAAAGCGCGTAAGCTTTTTCTAGTACCTGAACTAGTTTACAAAAATGTGTAATTAACATTTTACTGACACATAACGTCTTTACAACACCAAATGAAACAAACTAAAACTAAACACTGAAAGCAGTATTCTTTATTTTATTTGTTAAATTGATTACAAAATTTTAAGAGGCATGTTGTAGTGATCCGAGAAATTATCTAACTCTATTTTTATTGGTTGAAGATTGCCTAGGATATGATTGTATACATTTTGATATTCGAAGATATTTTGAAAAGCATTGTAGTTACTTGCGTGTTTCCGAACGCATCCTGAAATGATATAAGAATTAACCCTTATAGGAACAAGGAGAGGGAGAGAGAGAGAAAGTATGAGAGAGGCTTCTTTGTCTGTCAATTAGCTTTTAAACGACTTACTTTGTCTTTGGATGCTTATAGAAAAGGGTGTAATAAAGTCAACTTGGCGATATTATAGAGGTATGCCTTTTATAATTGTTTTATTGTTTTAAATTATCTGGTTCCATACAAGATTTAGGTTCCTATTTGATGTGGTGATTTTTATTTTGTAGTAGAGATAATTTAGGCAAAAAGGCATCATGTATATATTACACAGGTTATGTTTGCAGTAGACCTTTGCAGTAGACCTTCTAGATCGATCTGTGTTTAATTTTAAAATGCATATCTATTTACCTGATTCAGTTATACACAACAATAAACAATCTTTAATGATTAATAACCAGATTATTATATACTATGTTAACATGCATTTATGTAAACTTCGAACCTCTGTAGTCTTGTCTTGTATTTTGTTTAAAGATTGTATGTACCTATTTTAATTTGCTTTCCGGGTCTAGATCTAGACAACTCATCACAGAGCTATTAACTCGTCGAGTTCCTATATATATATATATATATATATATATATATATATATATATTTATATTGCTATGCTCCCTAAATTATTCGCGCCCCATCGTTTGGGCAACCATATGTATATTGCTATGCATAAACTAGAATTGCAATTATCTCCTCCGACGTTGGGCTGTCTTATTAATATTGCTATAAGCTCCTTCCAGAAACTTAACTGGATTTTATCTTGAACCTACGTTGTCTACCAATAACAAAATTTGATATGTTACCGCCTTACTCGGTATCAATTTCGTATTCAACTTATAGCTCCTCCTTGAACTGTTTAAATTATCAAATCACTCCCATTAACTTTATCTTATGACCTCGACTAGCATTTATTTGGAATTATAAAATTCAGTTAATTCGATTCTATATAATGAAACAAATATTATGTACAGTTTTTGTAAATTATTTGAAATACACTTTCCAATTAATTAATGTTATAAATCTCATTTATCAAAAATCATATACTTTTTACTCAAAACCCAAAGTCACCAAAAAACCTACTATTTTTATAATAAAAAAAGAAGTGTGGAACGTTCAAAACCTCTTATCATATTACACACTTTATACGTATTCAAGTCCTCCTTTTATTGACTTTTTCACATTCATTTTATATTAAGCAAATTCAATATTCAAATAAAAAAATTAGAAAAATAATGTCTTATAACTAAAAATCTAACCTGGTCTATTTTCTTCGCATTGACGCATCCATAATCAGCTAATATTTCCCATGCATTAAGCCATCCATTTGAATAAAAATTATCTTTTCCCAATTCAGGATTATTACATGCCCATTCGAAATATTGTCTATCCACACGCTTAAACCATTGCATTTAAATTATTGCTTTCACCCTCTGGACTACCATTATTAACTTATACTTATGCACCCCAATTTATTGTCATCTCATTCAAACTTATTCCTTCTTATCAACTTCCCCAAACTTAGAATTGGATTATCATCATTTATTTTCCCTTGACTTAGAAATTGTATTATTCTCCCCCAGGCTTCAGAACTTGGATTTTTTTCCCCGGGTTCAGAAATCGTAGTTTATTTTCCCTATACTTAGAAGCCGAATTATTATTATGTTTTAGTTTAAAATAAATTCCCAAAATCTACTTACGTTTAATCGGCAATCGTAATTTTCATTTTAACACTTATACAACTTTTCACTTTGAATTATTATTACGTATCACTTTATTTCATAGTGGCGCACCTCGGCCTTTGTTGAGTTGAAAACTGACTTCGTTATCACTGTACCTGTTAATATATCATTTCTCTCCTGCTCCGTCACTGGGTATGGTCTACAAACTCGTCGCTCATTTTAACGAATCAAATCTTTGCATTTAAAGTAGTTTCTGATGTAATTTTCTATGCTTTCCAATAATTGCGGCCTGCTCGCAGCTGTCTTCGTTATCAAACATGCGGTGTTTTGATGAATCTAATTGCTTTTCCATAAACAACTGATGCAATTCGACTTTTAATTTTCATATCTGCCTGTTATTTACGCAATTTTTAATCACCTCTCTTTATCACAGTTATTACCTACTTGTACGCTTTCACATTATGCTTCTGGAAGCTCTATTTCTTATCTCCGTAATAACCTAATTGTTTGGAACTCTTTTGAATGCGTGTTTAATTACACTTTATTATGTTTACATATAAATACGCGTGCTTCCACTGAAAAATATCATTATTTGTTTTACCTAAATTAACTAAAACTTTATCTGCAGGGTATTAAATATTTACTATTTACCTAATGCATGTGTTCCTGGTTTCTACGCTAACTATGCGTCTTCCTGTGTGTATTTGCGTCGCTTAAAACTATTTATACTTATATACAGGGTGTTGACTGCTTACTATTTACAAACTATCTCCATTTCTCAATTCTTTACTAAATAAATGCAGTTTTCTGCTGCCTATGATAATTTCTCATTTTTAAACGACCTTTACTATAAAGTACACCCTTAAACAACCCCTTATCACAGCAATATATATATATATATATATATATATATATATATATATATATATATATATATTATTATATATACTGTGATCCTACCTTATTAGTGATAGGCGTAATATATCTATCTGTCACTCCTTGTCTTATTTTAGAGCCTTGTTGAGTTATGCCACACAATTTATCTTTAAATATTTTACACGGCTGCTGCACTTAAATATTTTACAGGGCCATCAAACACGTGGCGGAATCTACCTAGGGTGGGTCCGTCCTAAGCAAACACCTCTCAACTAGACACCCAAACAAATATTCAAGGATTTTTCAAATAATTTTAAAAGCCAAAAGTATTCCCAAACACTAGTTCCACTTTTATAAATTTGATTAAAGCACTGCGTAGATATTAAATACTAATACCTGGAATCCAGATACAAGCGCCGCCTTCCAGCCGTCCTGAAGCCAAGTGACCAACTGCAGGCACCTCCTTTAAATAATAAGTAACTCGAGCAACTGGTAATCTCCAGACTATAAAACTACTAATATTTCTACAAATTTTATGTTATACAAATACTCAGATAACTCCAATTCCACTATGCTTTCGTCTTCAAACAATAACGGTACAGACCAGCACTCCCTCTTTTAATTAACTTTTATTCGCCGTAAAACTGCTACTATTTGCTATCTCCAGGTACAACTTGACTTTCAAAACTTTCTCGTAACTTTTAAATGTAATAAAACTCATAACAGTACAAAAACACGTCTATTTTTCAGTAATATAAATTTGAAGTCCATTATAAAATAAATTCCGTCTTCTTTTGTTTCCGTTGCCATAACAACTATCTCTACGCACACTATGTAATTTATAATTATTAATAATTGATTAATAATACAGTTGTTTTCTCTAGATACATTCATTTTCTAGATGGTTTGCAATCCAGTGATTTATGTATATTGAACTTTTTACAATATTGAAAATAGCTAACAAACTTTGATGGTTCAGCTTTTAAATTGTACGCAACAGACATTTATGTCTTATTCGGTAAACGTCCTGTCATTACATAACCAATCTTTAATTGTTAAAACATATTCAAACTGAAATTGATTTACAAATTTTACGGGAGTATCACTTAACTCCTTAAAATTTTAAAAGCGTACAGTATACCACACAATTTTGATATTTGTTTTTACATTCAAAAGATTCTGAAAACGCTAACTCCAAATTAAATTTCATATACGTGCAACCATAACAATTAAAATACGTATACAATGCAAACTTATAACTAGCTTAGCCTGGTCTATGGCCGGTATATGTTGTTGAATGCAATGCAGTTTCAAAAGCTTTATAAATTTATAAACGTGGAATAGTTGTTGTTAATTTATAAACCAAAAATACCTGAAAGAAAATACTCAAACAAAACCAAATATACCCCATTCTAGCAAAGTCGTTTCGAAGCCCTATTTAAACATTTTATAAGCCCACCCCCTTCTTGACAGTATATAAGGCCCCACTGATTTTAAATAAAAATGAAAATTTGCTTCCTGGATATAAGTAATTCTTTTAATGGTTGAGAAATTTTAAATTTTAGTTAAAATCACTATAGTTTTTTTTCTTTATGTATGAGGATTAAGTGTTAGTTTCTGTATATTCTGTATAGTTTTAAGCTCGTTAGTATTATTTACAGTGTTAATTCTATTCTTGCGATACTTTACTTTCCACATGGAAATATGGATACAAATTTTCTATATGAAAACGTCCCCGACATTCACCCTGTCATTCTCCAATTCGTAAGTATTCCTTCTGCAAAATTCTTCTCACTCGATAAGGACCTTCGTATGGAAATAACAACTTGGCACAAATATTTCTTTCCCAATTTGACATTCTCAATCTTTTAACAATAACAAGATCCCCAACTGAAAAACCACTTGCTTCTTGATTTTCTTGTTACGTTTCTCCAACTCCCTTCTTTGTATCGTTTCGACTTGTTGTTTGGCTTTATGCAACAACTCCGTTATATCCTCCACTTTTGTTCAGCTCTCCACGGTCTTGCTGGAATCACCTTCTTCATCAATGTCACAGGACACATTCCTGTCACTGAACTTGGTACAAAATTAATATATTCTTCTATTTGCGGTAAATACCTTACCCACCGATCATGTTGTTCCTGCGTTATTAACCTCAAAAACTTTATTACTTCTCGAATATATCTTTCACACGGATTTCCTTGAGGATGTCTGATACTACAGAATGTCATCTTTATTCCATCCTTCCTTAATTTACTTTCAACCCTTCGATTACGAAAATACGTTGCATTGTCCAACAATACCCTATTCATCTTACCTATTCGTTCTACAAACTTTCTTACAGAACTCAATACATGCCTAGAATTACATCTCCTCGCTGGATAAAGCTGCACAAACTTTGTAAAATATCAACTACAACTAAAATATGCTGATATCCGTTCCTACTCGGTATCACATTACTCAAGTAATCCATTGCCACAATATCTAATGGACCTTCCGCTCTTATACATCTAACTTGATTCTGCAACACCACATTCTTATCCTTTCCTAACAAACACGTCTCACACAGATTTATGCAATTTTTCACCAATTTTCTATCATTTCGTGCATAGAAAGCTTCCTAAATATCAAGAACGTCTTACGAATCCCTATATGACCAAACGTAGTATGAATTTCCTGGATCAGCTCAACGGCTACCTGTGTCGTTAACACTAATAATTCATCATCCCATAACCTTTTCACCAAAACTCCCTCGACCATATAAAAACCTCTGTCTTGTTCTAAATTCTCTCTGAATAATTTTCTCTGATCACCCTTATTTCTTCGTGTGCTTGCATCCGATGAAATCTGGCATTCGACCATCTTCCCAGATCTTCAAACACTTGCAATGCAATCAAAATCCATTCCTACTATCCGTTAGCAACCCTTCATCCTTCCTACTAAAGAAATCAGCCGTAACATTTTCTTTACCAGGTTTATGTCTAATCTCAAAATCATATTCCTGCAATACTAACGCCCATCTATACAATCGACTGTTCAAAACTCTTTCTTCTTCAGAAACGTGACCACTGTGTTATCCGATTCAACCAGAAATTTATTACCCAATAAATAAAATCTTAACTTCTTCACAGCATATACGATTGCCAGCATCTCTTTTCCGCTGTCGAATACCTAGTCTCGCAGTCTTTCAGAGCCCTCGAAATAAAACAAATTGGCACTTCTCTCCTTCTTGAACCTGCACCAACTCAGCCCCTATTGCAAAACTCGAAGCGTCTGTCCTTAAAATAAATGGATCCGTAAAATTGGTATATTTTAATGACAGTTCCTATAAAATACCGCCTTCAACTCCCGAAATGCCTGCTCCTTTGCTCGTTCCATTTCCACCTTTCGTTCTTTTTAACAACTCCAACAATGGAATGCACAACTCCGAATATTTTGGTATGAATCGACGATAATAATTTAATACACCTAAAATCCTCTTAAACCTTTCAAATTTCTTGGCTGTTTCAAATTCTTCAACTCGTCCAAGCGTTTTCACAAATTCTAATTCCTTCGCTGCCAACGACAAACCCCAAATACTTTACCTGGTCCTTAAAAACTCACACTTCTTCGAATTCAACCTCAAACCTCCCTCGTCTAACCTTCGGATCACTTTTCTTAAATGTTCTAAATGTTCTAACTCGTTCTTAGAAAAATCAAAATATCATCGACATAGTGCGTACAGAAGTCTTCGTACTCATCTAATAACTTCTGCATGGCTCGAACTAATGCAGCGGATGACGTTGAAAGACCAAATGGAACAACTCTGTACTGATAAATCTCCCTTCAATGCTAAATCCAGTATACTTCCGACTTTCCTCATGCAAAGGAATTAGCCAAAAGAATTCTTTAAGTCCAGTTTGCTAAAACTTTCATCTCGCTTACCTTGTATAACAAATTATCTAGTGATTTTGGTTGTTCAAATTGTGGTTTAGTAATCGCATTCAATCTCCTAGCATCTAAACATATTCTTAATTCTAAATTATCAGATTTAGGCACAACCACTACCGGATTGATATAGGGTGTTCTCGCTGATTCAATAATTCCTCTTTTAACATCTTTTAATCTCATTTTTACTCGACCCTTAATGCAAATGGTATTGGATATACCCTAGTACGAAAACTTCCCTCGTCTGTGACCTCTAACTTGTGCATATACTCCTTCGCAAACCTAGGCTCATTACTAAAAACTCCTGCATGTCTATTAAACAACTCATATAACATTTCCTTTATATCCACCTATTAATCCTATCTGTTCCTCATCAAATACCTTCTCAAATATATTACATAACCGTAACTCATCAATTCCATCATAAATTCTATCCTTAGTCTTTCCTGATCCTATACTATCTGTATTTATTTCATCCCTAGTATCCCGATTATCCTTAGGCACCACCCATTTCTTCTCTAAATTTAATACCCTTACCATTCGTGCTTTACCATCTATAACCAGTCCAAATTCCTCAATTACATCTATCCCTACAATAAAATCTAAATATAATCCTCTTGCTATCCAAAACTCTACTTCACCTAGTCTGGTACTTCCTAATACAATCGATACTCGTACAACTTTGTCTATCGTAGTTAACTTCCTCTTAATCGCAGACCATAAATTAATACTCTTAACCCTACAAATTTTCCCTTTGAATAATTCTGCATGTTTCAAAACTATTTCCTCTCTCACCAGCGATAACTGCGACCCTGTATCTATCAATGCCGTGTAAACAGAATCCCTAAACTAATATGAATAAATGGTAACTCCCGCCTTCTTTCAAACTTATTATCTAACAACTTATCTACTAAACTAATACTATGCTGTGTCCCTAAATCTGATTTTCCTAACACTAATAAATCGACGTTTTTTTTGTACCGTGGGTTCATCGTGGACCTCCACTTTCTCTATCCTATCCTCCGATCTCTGTCGCGTGTCTCTTGTTGTTACGTGTTGGATCGTCAAGTTTCTATCTGTCTCCCGTTCTCGGTCTCTAATCCCTGTCGGTATTTCCCCCTGATCCGTTGATCTCTGCTCCCTTTCTCTCTGCCATCTCTGCCCAAAACCCGTCCTTTGCTGTCCAAAACCTCTGTCATTCCTATCCGTCCTGTTCCAGTCATTGTTCCCCCTATAATTATCGTCTCTATTAAAACGTTGTTCCCAATTATTATTCGTTCTCCTTTGATTTCCCTGATATTGCTTTCTGTAGTTGTCCTGTCCATTCTCCCTATAATTGTATCCTTGCACCCCAGTCCTCTGGTAGTCTGTGCTATTCCTATTCCTATCCCAATTCCTATTATCACTATTTTCCTGGTATTCGTTTCAAACGTCCTAGCTACGTCATAATTTCGCATCATTTCCAAAAGTCTCTTAAAGTCCGAACGTTTTGTATCGCTACGGCCCTAGTTATTTCCGCCTCCATATGCCTTGACAACAATAATATAATTTCATCTTCTCTTAATTTAGGAATCAGGTGCTGCGCCTGGTTATACTTTTCAATCACATAATTTTCTCTCGATCCCTGGTATGACCTATAGTTCCCAGTGTTTAAATCCGTTCGAATATTAGCCTGATGCGTGTTTCCCCAATATTGTTCTATGAATAGCCTTCGAAATTCCTCGTACGAACTATATTGCCTCCTCACGATACAGTGCCATTTCTTTGCACAACCCCCCAATGTCACGCTCACCATCTGCATCTTCACCCTCTCAGGCTCACTCTTTACCATCTCGTCCAACTTGCTAAGATAGACCATCGGCTGCTCATTCTTTCTGCCTTCAAACCTCGGCAAGGTCTCTTTCCTAGCCTATACTGGTATCCTGAATCACAAACAACTCTTCCCTTTCCAATTCAACCAACTGTTCTCTCATCTGTCTAACATTCCCTTCAAGACCAGACAATCCATTTACCGTATTCCCCAGAACCGTCGTATCCCTTCTCAGCTTCTCTGCCACCTCCTGACTCGCCCGCAATTTGCCTATAATTTCGTTTTTAGAGTTAATATTGTCCTCCGTCTGAATCCGAACTATTTCACCTAAATTCTGCAATTTTTCTGTCTGTCTAACTTCGACCATGTACAGCTCTTCCCTTAATTCATTTAAACCTGTTGTTACCTTCCCTTCTACAACCTGGACTCTATCCTCTACGTCCTTCAGAACTTCATCCTTAAATGAACACAAACTGCTCTGTATTGATACATTAATTCCTTCAATTTTCATTTCCATCATATCAAATTTTTCCTTAACTTCCGCTTGTGAATTTCTAACCTCGGCCAACAATGATCCTCTCAATTCTTCATGCGACTTAGTTAACGACACTTCTAATTCCAACAAAACCATCATCACATCTTGGATCTGCATATTCTCTTTTCCCTTATCAATTTCATTTTCTCCCGATGTATCCCCTGAATTCACAATAATCACCTCCGGCTCCACATATCCTCCAGCTTCATCCCTAGCATCCCCTGCTGCTACAGTCTTAACCACCGGTTGCCCTCTCACACCAGTCTCAACTCCATAAACTTTCCTGACCTCGTGATTCTCTCCTCATCAGACATGTCCCTTTAATTTTCAAAATAAACTTCAATGATGTGCCCCACTAAGCTACACAACCTCTGCAAATCTGAATCAGCCCTATCGAGCCCCACCTTTAGGCGAACAAATATTTTGTTGCAAAGTTATTTACCTATTCGAGCCCCACCTAATGTGTTACCGCCGCTAAACTTGACCAAAGTGTGAATATCAAATTACGTTTTAGCCTACTACAATAAATTCAAAACCTTCAACAACTGTCAAATAAATATATATGAAACGTCAATCAAATATTAATTTTCACTTTTAAATAGAATATATGCAACGTACAACTAACAAATCTACTCTGCCTCACGTTGTTAGCGCCATCTATTATATATACTGTGATCCTACCTTATTAGTGATAGGCGTAATATATCTATCTGTCACTCCTTGTCTTATTTTAGAGCCTTGTTGAGTTATGCCACACAATTTATCTTTAAATATTTTACACGGCTGCTGCACTTAAATATTTTACAGGGCCATCAAACACGTGGCGGAATCTACCTAGGGTGGGTCCGTCCTAAGCAAACACCTCTCAACTAGACACCCAAACAAATATTCAAGGATTTTTCAAATAATTTTAAAAGCCAAAAGTATTCCCAAACACTAGTTCCACTTTTATAAATTTGATTAAAGCACTGCGTAGATATTAAATACTAATACCTGGAATCCAGATACAAGCGCCGCCTTCCAGCCGTCCTGAAGCCAAGTGACCAACTGCAGGCACCTCCTTTAAATAATAAGTAACTCGAGCAACTGGTAATCTCCAGACTATAAAACTACTAATATTTCTACAAATTTTATGTTATACAAATACTCAGATAACTCCAATTCCACTATGCTTTCGTCTTCAAACAATAACGGTACAGACCAGCACTCCCTCTTTTAATTAACTTTTATTCGCCGTAAAACTGCTACTATTTGCTATCTCCAGGTACAACTTGACTTTCAAAACTTTCTCGTAACTTTTAAATGTAATAAAACTCATAACAGTACAAAACACGTCTATTTTTCAGTAATATAAATTTGAAGTCCATTATAAAATAAATTCCGTCTTCTTTTGTTTCCGTTGCCATAACAACTATCTCTACGCACACTATGTAATTTATAATTATTAATAATTGATTAATAATACAGTTGTTTCTCTAGATACATTCATTTTCTAGATGGTTTGCAATCCAGTGATTTATGTATATTGAACTTTTACAATATTGAAAATAGCTAACAAACTTTGATGGTTCAGCTTTTAAATTGTACGCAACAGACATTTATGTCTTATTCGGTAAACGTCCTGTCATTACATAACCAATCTTTAATTGTTAAAACATATTCAAACTGAAATTGATTTACAAATTTTACGGAGTATCACTTAACTCCTTAAAATTTTAAAAGCGTACAGTATACCACACAATTTTGATATTTGTTTTACATTCAAAAGATTCTGAAAACGCTAACTCCAAATTAAATTTCATATACGTGCAACCATAACAATTAAAATACGTATACAATGCAAACTTATAACTAGCTTAGCCTGGTCTATGGCCGGTATATGTTGTTGAATGCAATGCAGTTTCAAAAGCTTTATAAATTTATAAACGTGGAATAGTTGTTGTTAATTTATAAACCAAAAATACCTGAAAGAAAATACTCAAACAAAACCAAATATACCCCCATTCTAGCAAAGTCGTTTCGAAGCCCTATTTAAACATTTTATAAGCCCACCCCCTTCTTGACAGTATAATATATATTATCGTGTAAGTTATAGGTCAAGAAAATAAGTTTGTAACGACCGTGTATATAGAAAATAGGAATAATTTATTTACGCGCCAAATTAATTAGTTTAGACATTAAAACAAGCGAATAATAGCATACAGTTTGGATTAATAAATCGGAATGTTAAATTTGCATAAGTATAGAAGCCTTGTAGTACGTGAAAACTCAAGGAGGATACAAATAAAATTGGCTGTAATATTTTAAAGATTGTAAATCAAGCACATCAAATAATAAAGAGAGCTTTTGGATATAAAATCAATAATGTAAACGCATGTTTTCCATTTAACTAAACAAGCGTTCGTTAAATTTAAATCCTAAGAAATTCTATAAGTTGAACAACATGGAAAATACGATTTCAAACGGACAGTTGGTTCAGAAAAAAGTCTGACAGATAAATAAACAAGTTCAAGAAACCTGAATGTACGTTGGAATATAGTTCTGTAGAAATTTAGTTAACGGTCGATGTGAAGGCTACAAAAACTACAGGTGGGTTAAAAGCAAGTTGAGACGGGATATAGATAGCATAGGCGAGACGAGGAAAACTAAAATAGACGTTGGGTAGAACACTCGTTTAAAGTACGCGACAAAATTTAGAGATCAACCACAATATCAATTTTATGTTGCTTGAGTGGAATTGTAATAGAGACAACGAATATGAGTTAGACGAGGGTAAGATAGTTGAAGGCTTGACATAAGAATGGGAGAAATGTTTGTGATTAGCTGAGTGCTAGGGGGTGAAATTTCAAGAAGAGCGCGACAGTTGTATTTTGTTAACCAGTGTTTCGGACTAAAGCGACGATGGAGTGAGAATTCTAAGTTTTACAAAGTTCGTTGGATATAAAATTTTCAGAATCGGTTACTGTAGGGGAGCTTTTCGATTGAAATAGGGTACAGGAGGTGTGTATTGACCATTATAAATACACTAGAAGACGTGGTAGGGCTCTCTTACTTTGCTTATCCTTTTGATTTCGCTTAGCTTTTGACTATACTGGGCTCTTACTTGACTTACTTCTACGGTAACATCCAAGTGTTTTAATTCTAAAATTGGCAAACTACTAGTGTCATATTAGATTATAATATTTATTTTTATCTTTACTGCTGTTATTTTTTAAAAAATAGTTAGTTTATTTATGCTGTACTGGCCAATTTTAGATTAATCCTCACTTTATGCCTGCGAACAAGAATTGAATAAATTCGAAAATTTAGGCAATAAAAAAGAGCATTATCTTATTTACTAGCTGACCTATAAACCACAAGGAACACTTAAACTATATACACAGAGCAAAGTCGTAAAGAAAATAAATTGTAATTAATATATATATATATATATATATATATATATATTGTTGTGTTAAGGGTTTGTTTAGGGGTGTATTGAGTAGTAAGGGTCGTGTAGTAACTATAAATAGCAATAGGAATCAGAAAACTGCATTTATTTAGCAGAAAAATAAGTAATTCGTACATTATGTAAATAGCAAGCATTTAACACCCTGTATATAGACTGTAATTAACATTAATCAATGCAAGTAAGCATATCTTTCAACAATAGAACGCACATTCAGCAAAGAAATAACCGTACATGTAATTAAACGACTTTGAGGAGTGTTTTACAAGTTTATAAAATAAAATACGCAGAAGTTGAGATGAAGCCTAACAAATCTTCATGCAATTACGCTGAAACCATGAGCACTTTGATAAGAAAACGCACTTTCAAATAAATAAATACATGAACGAAAACAGCACTAGAGTTACATTATTTATTTTTGTACAATTATCCAAAAGCATTATCTATACAAAACAACAGACGTAAGTTGAAAGTCTGGCAACGATAACAATAGCAAATAACAAGCATCACATGAAAATCCGAATAATTTCGTCAGAAACAGCTCAAAAATACAGGAAATATTAAAGACAAAAGCTGGTTGGTTGAAACAATCTGTAAAACTGCTTGGAAACCCAACCCAAAGGTAGTGGGAAAAGGCTATTTAACACCCAGCGGTGATAAGACAGCTCAGTCTACACTTGTTGCACGTTGAATCCACAACACTCTTCATTAGAAATCTACGCGTCAGATAAATAAAATTTATGCTATACTGAAAATAGTGCTGTGCAACAATTACGTTAAGAATACATAAAGGGTTTTTGCCGTTTTTTTAGAAAACAGCTTCTAATTGGATTCTGGTACAATTCTAATCGGCTTCCAGTCAAATTCTGGGATAATTGATGATACTAAGTAACCCACGAATTCAAGTGGTATTTAACAGAAGAGATTCAAAGCATACGCAACGAAATATAGAACAAAACACGAAGTGATTTTTGGAAAACAAGGGGTAACTGTACTTAAATATTGATTCGACAAAGCAGAGCATTGATATTCGATTGAAAACAACAAGGGGGTGTTGATCCACAACACGAAACAACATATCAGGAGATCACAGGTCAGATCTGCTTAATTTTAAGATATTTCAATTTAAATTTTAATACTTAATTTATTAAATTTATCCAAAACTTGTAAAGAGTCAACAAGAAACATTGCATACGTTTAAACTTACGTAATAAATCATAAAGAAGTCTCGAACGTTCCAGATTTTTTTGTAAAGGTGTAGTTTTTGAAGACTTTATTTTAATCTAACAGAACATAAATTTTTGGATAAATAATTCATATGATAATAATTCATTAAAGGGTGTATTTAAAAAATTTCAAAAATTGTAAATATTATTTCCTTTTATTATATGAATGTTGATTGACTTCGTTTTATCAATTCAAACAGGTAATCATAAAGGGGTGAAAGAAAATTGATTATCGTAACGTTGTGCACTCTGTGTAGATTAAAAAGGGCTAACCGTGGCATAATAATAAAAGTAAAAGATTAAATTGGGAGAACACAGTGCGGTGGCGTTAAGTAGAACGTTTATTACACCGAGTACGGCGTTATCATATCAATATACATTTATTAAAACCAAATTTCATATATATTGCACACCTAAAGTAGCAATTTAATTTAGTTGTCATTTAAAACATCCTTAATATTTCTATTATGTTTATTTAAATAATTGATTTAGTTACAATGTAAACCAACATCTACATTTGTATGTTATGTATCATTTTATGATGTAGTGCAGCAATCTACCTTAGACAATTACAAACTAGTGTAGATCTTTTAACAAAACGCCACTAAAAATAATTATCCACATCGACTCGCGCAACGTGTTTCCTTATCACATGGAGGCCGTCAAAGGTTGTCCTTTAAGAAAACAAGATAGATCACCTCGCGACTTACGACTCTAGAATAGCTATTGCAGAAGTGCTCCAGGGTTGTGAAGGCATCTCACTGATCGCTCTTACTTAATTGGCAATGGTTTGTATTGCTAAAATATATTCACGATGGTAATTCCTATTTCTTTCTACAGCGCATTAAAATAGTATTAAAGTAGCATCCAATTTACTTTGGTATCCGGTATTAAAATCGCCTAGAACAGGCACGTGTTTTACTAATTTGGCTTTAAAGAATTGTTATAGTACTTACATCTTTAAGAAATGTTGTAAATTTCCAGTGCTGTTTAATTGGTTCAGGTTATCATCTTATTTGGATTAAGTAAATTGAAGAAAATGTTAGGACACGTCAACAGGTGAAAGTCTACTTTACCTACTTTGTTTCGTTGTAGAACGTATCGGACATATGATTCTGGTTGGCAATACAGGTGGTATTATTTAAACTGCACTACTAAGGTTTGTACTCTTTTCCATCTAATTTGACTGCAGTGTTGTTAGCATTGTGTTTAGAATTTAATTTCAACTTAAAAGTCAGATTTAGGGTTGATGTATACATTGATTTGATATTTGGTTATGTTATGAGATACAACGTGATAATTACTGTATTGTACTGCTTTGATTTTGAACTACATTGAAGGAGCAAACTGCTGGTTCGTGTGTCTTATTTTTAAACTTATAATTTCTTTCAGGTATCTCATCGTTGTATTTTATTTTCAATATTGGTATCAATTTCTTTCGAATTCTACATTTCCCTTTCTTTTAAACATCTTTGAAAACAACCCCCACACCCGTTCCACTGCTATCTAACGCTTATAGTAAAGTCCAGGGTGTAGCTGTGAGCTACACAAATTTTCCCAAAACGAAAAATTCTAAGAATGTGTTGGTCAGACAACGTAGGGATCATGAGCCACTACCAATAGACTACTAGATCATGAGTCAGTTATTGTTAGAGAGTACGTTTGTTCGTCCTCAGGTAGGTTACACTACAATGTTTCTTAGAAATTTCAAAATTCTGATATTACAAACAATGTTCGCGATTATTTTTAACCTAGTCAAATCAAAATCCAGCAAAGTACTTTATTTTTGTTTAAATAAAACCTTTAATAAACTGTTATCAGCAGCAGTAGCTCGTTCTGTTTTTTTTTTTGAACAGGCTTCCGAATGCAGCAGCAGCTAATTTAGTCGCATTCTTTAACTGAAATGCCCATAGAGGAACCCGGAGCAGAACGAAGTAGCAAGTTGAAAGTATGTTTCAAAAATACATAAAGGTTAATTTTCAAAAAAACAGAAAATTCTGGCATTTGCACCGTTCTACCCACGGTATAGAGCAGAATGGGGTGGTAAGAATAAGTAATTATATAAATATATAAAAGTAGTGGAAATGCAAAAAACATAAGTGTCCAGTATATTTATTTAGTTTTAAGCGACTATATAAATTTAACCACTTTCTAGGAACTTCTTGACGTTTGGGAACCTTTCGACGTTTGGAGTGCGATTACTTAATCAATTTTCCAGATAAATTGACGTACTTACTAAAAAAAGTTTTTCCAAATACTTATATACTCAAATGGAAAATACTTTAAAAGTAAACCAAGCGTATGGCTTTGGCAAACATGCGATTCATATCTTGTCAGGATATTTATTTATTTATTTATTTATTTATTAAAAACTATGAGATACAAACAGGACAAGTCCCAGTAAAGTATCCACTAATATCTATAAACATAAGTTTAATAAGTTTAATAACTCACTTGACTGAAGTATAGTGAACTTAAAGTTTACAAGTTGACAAAAAAAAATAAAAAAAAAAAATATAATAATAAAAGCGCATTTAACAAAAAGAAAAAAATAATTTTTTTGGTAGACTTAAACTAGAGTTTTTGTATAAATATGATTATATAAATAAATAGGCAACACAAGCAACATAAGAATATGTGTGATAGCAATTAGCTTGGTACTATATTAGATTAAAAATTATTCTATATATAGGTTTCGATTAGTTTTATAGAGCTTCGAAACGCTAACAAAGAGATGTGTAAAATGTCTAAATTATTATAACGTGTGTTATAAGTGCAAATCATACGGG
Source organism: Platerodrilus igneus (assembly GCA_036346225.1). Taxonomy (NCBI): domain Eukaryota; kingdom Metazoa; phylum Arthropoda; class Insecta; order Coleoptera; family Lycidae; genus Platerodrilus; species Platerodrilus igneus. The sequence goes on along the minus strand of JARFIW010001135.1, from coordinate 436,449 downwards.
CTACCGGCGAATTTTGCATAGTGTTAGTGTTATATTTTAACTTACGAAAGGTTGGTGTGACTCTAGTAGGGTACCTGGGCACATTGAAATTTATTAATTGTAGAGCACTAGGGCAGTCAATATAATTATTTATTAACTTATATAGGAAGCACGCATCGGCCATAAAACGACGATTTTCTAATTGTAATAGTCCAGTACGTTGGCAAAATTGAGAATAACTCTCCTGAAATGTCCGATGATATTTAAACTTTATGTGTCTGAAAAACTTTTTTTGAATGGACTCAATTCTATCACAATAATAAGCATATTGCGGATTCCACACAATTGAAGCGTAATTAAGGATACTATGAACATATGAGTAGAAAAGAACCTTTACTGCTTCAAAACTGTGAAAGGCACGTGTGGTTCTTACAATGAATCCTAACATTCTGAAAGCTTTGATACAAATAGCATTTACATGTTCATTAAATATTAATTTGCAATCAAACAACACCCCCAAATCCTTAATAGTGGAGACAGTCTTTATTGGATAATTATTCAATGTATACACATGGTGTATATTATACTTGTTCCTAGTGAATTGAATGTGATAACACTTATTATAATTCAATTGCAATTTATTGGTTACACAATACGTGTTAAGGCGATTAAGATCATCCTGTAGATTTAAACAATCCGATAGCGATTCTATTTCACAGTAAAGTTTTAGGTCATCCGCGTACATTAAGAACTTACTATAACGAAAACATTCTTTTATATCGTTAATGTAGATAATAAAGAAGAGAGGTCCAAGATGACTACCCTGCGGAACGCCAGACGTCAACAGTACTTCTTTAGATTGGTATGCACTAATTTTCACTATCTGCGATCTGTTTGAAATATAGGAAATAATCCACCTTAATAAGTCTCCGATTATACCTAATTTCAACAACTTTCCAAACAATATTTCATGTATAACTTTGTCAAAGGCTTTGCTAAAGTCAGTATATATTACATCCATTTGTACTCTGCCATCCATAGCTCGAGCAATATCATGCGTATAAAAAAGTTCGATTCCACTGAACGTCTTTTGACAAATCCGTGCTGCTCAGCTATTATTTGAGAGCTTACCATGTTATATATTATTTTAAAAACCAGCAACTCAAATAGTTTGGCCATAGATGACAAGATCGAGATAGGCCTGTAGTTACTAACTTCGCTTTTGTCACCAGATTTGTATATGGGTATGATATGTGCTTTTTTCCAAAGGTCAGGAAAAATTCCAGATTTAAGTGATTTATTGTAAAGGAGGCAAATCGGACGGGCTAAAGTGAAAGAGCATTTCTGAAGAAAATGGCCGGTATGCCATCTGGACCAGCGCCTTTTCGCGTATCTAGACTACCTAGCGCTGTGCAAATGTCTAATTCAGAAAATAACGGACAAATTGAACACATATTGGACATCAAGGGGTCAATTGCTGAAGCTTTAATACTGCTAACAAACACGGAACCAAAATAGTGCGAGAATAGTTCACACACTGCTTGACCATCAGAAGCTGTTTCATTTCCAAATTTCATAATCCTTGGCAGACCAGAATTACAACGTTTGTTACGAACGAACGTCCAGAACTTTTTTGGGATTATCACATAGATTGCGCTCTAAATCAGCAACATAAGTGTTATAATCTTTCTCTATTAGAAGTTTCACTCTTTTTCTAAGTACGCTAAAAGTAATATAGTCTAACCTACTACTAAATTTTTTCCATAACTTATGATATTTTTTCTTTTCAGTTATTGCCTTAATTGTGGGTTTGGAATACCATAGAGGGTACTTATTGTTAAGATGCTTACGAGGGACATGCTGAGTGATAACTTTAAATATGGCCGAGTAAAAGTGATTAAGGGCTTTATCCACGTCAAGCTCCTCTAGATATGACCAATTTATGTTATTTAATGTAATATTGAGATCGTTATAGTTAGCTTTTTTTAAATAGATATATTTCATTGATGTTTAGTTTTAAATAAGAAATGTTGCTGAAGTTAATTAAGAATTCTAATGGAGGATGATATTTATCTAAACTCAGAAGTGGTGTTTGGCATTCATTAATGTCCATAACCACTTCTTTGTTGCTAAATATCAAATCAAGAATATGATTTTGCAATTTAGAATATTATTAAATTGTATTAAACCACAATATGCTATATTATCAAAGAATATGGCAGATTTATTAGACATATTGTATGGAGAAAAAACATTATCAGTAGTTCTAGCCCATTGCACCTCTGAAAGATTAAAATCACCTACAATTAAAATGTGTCATCAGTAGTGGTGGTAATAATAGTGCATAACTTGGAAATAAAGTACATAATAGCTTCGTCGTCACCTGGCGGCAAATATACACAACATATGTGTAGCTTTTGATTATTGTTTCCAATGATAGTGATCCAGAGATCCTCCGCATCACTGCTCCAATTATATTGATGAACAGTTGTGAATTTATTGTTAACGGCAATGAGCACTCCGCCACCATCTTTTTTAGATGATGCACTAGTGTCGCGATCGCGACGAAAGATCACAAAATTTTTGCCAAAAAGTTCACTACTCTCGACGCTAGAATTTAACCAAGTTTCACTAAAACAAAGAATATCGAAATCAATAGCAAACGAGCAACTATATAACGTATTGATTTTGGTGCGTAATCCACGAACATTCTGGTAATATACCGAAACACTCATTATTCTATAATGCAGATAATCAATATTTGTACAATAATAATGGAAAGGATGAAGTTAAACAAGGCGGTCCTTATTTAACTTCTGAATGTCCGTATCAGAATTTACAATAACGATTTTTGATGACTCAGATTGCCTTGTGTATATAAGTCCATTTTTAATCCACACATATTTAATATTATTCTGTCTAGCAGCTTCCTTACAGCTTTAAATAAAATTTTCCTTTTTAAAGTAAGATGCTCATTAATATATATGCTGGAACCAACATTGTCTACATGTAATCCTCGACGCTCTTTATTATCGCGTTTCGCCTGTATTGCAGCAGCAAGTAAATCATCTCTTTTCTTGCGAGACCAAAACCTTATTATTATAGGTTTATGCTGTTTATTATTAGAGTTATTATGCGCAACCCTGTGGGCAGCTTCAATATCAGATGGAACAACGGGGCAGTTTACGGCGGCTGCAATCGACTCAACTACTTTATAAATATTTTCGTTATCAATAACGGGAACGCCTTGAATTTCAGATTGTTAGCACGACTATACTGTTCGAAATTGTCTAATCTTGTATTTAATGTAAATAATTCTTTTTTTAGAGAAACGTTTTCAGTTTCTAATGCATCAATCCTTTTGAATTTACTCTTAATATCAGCCAGCGATTTTTCAAATTCGGATACTTTATCGGAGCAAAACTCCACAGACTCAAGCAAGGAATCATGTTTCTTGTTCATTTCTGAAAGTTGATGCTGAATAGATCTCAAAATGTACGTCACAGAGCTAGAATCTTCTTTTTCAGCAGATTCAAATTTATCATCATCACTATTAGAATCACCTGTATCTGCAATGATTACTGATACATCATGTGATTGACGACACTCCTTGCATTTCCAAGACGAGCCCGCTTCACTAGCAGCATTTAATGTTTTTAGTACAGCACTTGATATATTTAAACATTTGGCATGATAAAAGCCGCGACAACGGCCTGTACATGATATGCCGGGCGACCTTGTAGTAATAGCAATACTACAAATAAAACAAGTATTTGGCATTATGGTTACAATATATGGGATTTAAATCAATTGTACCGATAATAAACGATTTTCATGCAGCTGCTGAATAAGGTATATGAGACTTACCAAAATAAGTCTTTTACGCACAGACACACAAGTTTGCTAATTTTCAAAAATGTTCAACTTAAAACAACCAATAAAACACCATGTAACATAGAGCGATATCAAACACAACCTTCTCGTCGCGTGAGTTAACAGAATATTTATTATAGGCGTTTATCATGAATTTCTAATAGTAATTTGTAAAGTACCATTTTACTTAAACGTGCAAAATAAAATGTAAAATTTTCATAAATGTTACCGCATTCCTAAGTATAGTAGAAACAGCATATTTTTCTGCAAAGAAAATCTTATAATTTCTCCATCGGAAGTTAACCTTAAAAGCATATGTTCCAAAATTTTATATAAAAACCCACCCTTATAAGTTATATCTTTAGCGAAACAGGTGTAGGATGTCATTGGGTTCCAGCATAAGTCAGTAACGTAATTCATATATATTTTGATTTGTATAAATTAGATGCACCTTGAATAAATTCTAGAATGCTAAAATGTGGTAGAATGGCTTGTGTGTTTCAGTGAACTAAAGAGCTAGGTTTAAACAAATTAGTGGAATCATTAGAACAACCAGACTAACACACATCACCGAAAAGGACAGCAGCTTTTTCGGTTAAAGTGATGGAAACCATATAGGAGTCGGTATGGCATTTAAAGACATATTATTGCGATGTGGAGGACAATGGGAAACCACCACATTGCCTCCCAAGTACACAGCATATTAAAAACGCTTTTAACAATGAGGGACGTGGTATAACATTCTGGAGTTAAAATAATCACCATTCAGATTTTCAGGCGCAGACTACTTCGTAGAATGTTATCGGCAAGCTCAACAAGAAGCAAGAATAACCGAAAACATCTTGTGTGTCGGTACATAAAATATTAGAAGCATGAAACAACTGAGTAAACTAGAGATTTTGAAAATTAAAATAGATAGTTCAGCATTAGACATACTAGGGGTTAGTGTAGTTCGGTTGATAGAGGTGGAGGATTTTTTAAGCGGAAACTTTGCGGTAATTCGTACAGAATCGGTGGAAGGAAATTTGGATGTGGGTATAGGTATGAGCGACAAATCGGACACTGTAGAAAACTTACAAATGAACGAAGGAGTACTGATGGCTACATTAGAATCTAAACCGGAGAATGCGATAGTATTACCAGTTTACAAGCCCCACCTCTATCTACAGCAAGGAGGAGGTAGAGGCAATCTACAAAAATAGCAAAGACATACTAAGATTCGTAAAACGGCGTGAAAATTCAATAATTGCGAACGATTTTAATGCAGAGTTATGTGAGGGTAGGTAAGGAGCGGTGATACGTTCAGTTTAGCCACGAAGAACAACACGGGGATTTATCGACAATAACATCAATAACATCACAAATACATTGTTTTAACATCATACTAGAAGGCGATACACGTGGAAGATGCCAGGAGACATAGGGAGATATTAAATAGATTGCATTCTTGTTCGACAACGGTTTAGGAATCAAGTAAAGGGCTGTAGAAGCTACCTGAAAGCAAATATAGACACTGACTACAACATAGTAATTATGAAAGCCGTTAAAAAGGAACAGAAAAAGGCACACCTAAAACAAAGATACCCACAACAGATTTGAAAAAAGGTCAAACGAATTGTTGAAAGACATCGGGTAAATTTCTAAAACTAAAGAAGTAGTAGCAGAATGCAGTAAGAATAAATCCAGCTTTGACGCCATGTGATAAAAGATACTCTGAATTTTGGCGAAAATACAAAAATAGATCAGGCGAAGCAAGGAAACAGATACAAAACCATAAAATTGAAAACTATTCGCAAATGCAGAAAAACTCAAGAACGATGGTTTGATGAAAAGTGCAAAGAGGTACAAAATAAGATGGAAATAAAAAAGACAGACGAAGTAAAGAAACTAATTAGAATGAATTTTTGGTATATATAGCCGTATAGCAAAAATATAAGGGGCGCGGCATGAGATATCATTACATAAAATTTAGACAAAGTAGATAGATGGCAAGAATATAAAGACAATTTATATGCAGGATAAGGACTAGAAGCACTAGAACAGGAAAGAGACATCGAAGGGGATCCTACACATAGTGACGAGTTTCAACTAGCATTAAAAATCCTGAAAAATAATAACGCACCTCGTACAGATTAAGTGCATGCAACAGCAAAACGTCTCTTCCAACTTGTCAGCTATATGTCTGAGTCATGAGAAGATTTTAAACCATGGTCACTATACCAAAAAGAGAGATGAGGCTAGATGTAAAATTTTTTTAAATATAACCTTAATTGAGCACCTGTCAAAAAAATTAATTAGAATTGTACAAAAACGTATGGAAAAACGGGTTGAAGAAATACTAGGAGAAGATCAATTTGGGTTTAGGCGAAACAAAGAAACACGGGAGGGTATTTTAGCCTTAAGGGTGATAATGGAGAAAGCAATAGGAAAAAGTAGAAGATGTGTATACATAGGATTTGCAGATCTGGAAAGGGCATTTGCCAATGTAAAATGGGAAAGAACGTTCAAAATACTAAAAAAAAATAGGAATGAGTTATAGGGATAGGAGGATAGTACAAAGCTTTGTTACGTACGGGTATGGCCTCATAAAATCTAGCCGGTAATCCACCGAAGAATCTGGCGTAGTACCCTGCTAAAAATTATGTTTCAATAAAGTACCGTAAACCTCGACCGTATTAACAAGAATGGTTGCCGACCAAATCAGTGGGAAAGGTGGTGTAAGTGTGAAACATTCTCTTTGCTTGTAGCCTCACCTTGGCGTGAGTGAGTGGCTAACTACAAAAACCCTTTCCTATAAGAAGTGGTTAAAGGAGAGGTAGTCTTTTGACGTAGCCAGGATCTATTCCTAGGTAGAGCAATACGAGAAGATCGTGGGTCTTCGAAGGTTATACCCCATACAACACTTTATTGAAACTAAAATTAGAACAACACTAAATAGAACATCAAGTCCTAAGCATATATAAAAACAAGATATACTCTAAGGGAGAACCTTGAAACCTTTATACAAAAATATCGCATTTGCTGCGTGAAAACGGTTATCAAAAAAGAATACGCAGCACTTGTGATAGTTAGCGTAAAGGAAGGACATAAGAGACGTGCCTTACTACCTTGCTGTTGCAAAAAAACAACATATATATGCTGGTTATATATTCTTTGGTTGCAATGACACAAGAAATATCATATAAAATCACTTCCTGTAATAAAAATATATTCTCAAAGCACACTATTGAAGTTATTTGAGTACTGCTATAAGACAAGACTACAAAAGAGCATCGTTTTAAACTCTTACTAATATAAAGACCCAGTAGTGTTACTGACCAAACCTGATAGAAAATACTATAACATTGATTACCAATAAGTCACTATTAATATCTCGCCTACTTAGGAATATAGATCAAAAAATTGCGCTAAGATTGCTTATTTCTGGTCGCATTTGTCCAGAATAATCAGTTAGTTTAGTTTAAGTTATTCGTTTAATAAATCTGCATTCTTTTTTATGTTTAATAATTTCATTTGCAAAATATAAAAGAAATATTCATAAAAAACAAATGCTTTCAGAAACCGGCAGCAGATTTAATGTAGCAGAGTATACTTTCTCTACTAAATTCACATGGAAAATGTAATTTTTTAAACAACAATATTTAACAGCGTCATTGATATTTAGATCTGTATATGCAGGCTAATAACAATACTGTAGATTTCTGAATTACATGTTAAACGTCAGTTTGAGGTTGAACAATTCCTTAAAATATGACCAAAAAAACTAAATCATATCCATGGGTGTAATTTCTTTTGATTATTTACTTAAATTTCAAGTATTAATCTTTAATAATAAGTCGCTTAGCCTGTCCAATGCAAGCAAGTTCTGCGTTATAAATATCACTTGAAACGTAAGCATTAATATTTAAAGTAAAAATACTTATGGCATTAAAATATAAAGTAATATTTGTTAGATTAACTTATTCGTGTAAATGTGATACTGACCCTATCAAACTTAAAAACGAACAGGTCGCCGGACAACATGTACAAAGCTAAACGCTTATTTTAAATTGTGGAACAAACATTGAAGGCCACAAAGTAACACGACGGAGCCATTTCTTTCGAATTGAAACAAGCAAACTTCTTATAGAAATCCTCCGAAACTGCAAATTACTTACGAATTGAATACTTCTACTGTTTTCTTGTATTCTTGAACATAACTTCCTAATTAAATTTATTATTCGACTTCTGCAAACCAATAAACTTAAACGACGTAATGCGGGACACTATATTTATCCATGAAGACCCCGAGCTCGTGGCACAGTAATCTTCTTACAACTATCTCTCGAAAAGTATTGTAATTGAAATCAAATTAGAATAACGAATTAGTTACTTTTACCTGATTAGCGTTAACAGAAAATAACAAATGCTCTCTGATTGGGCAAACTAACGAAACGACCTTATATTGTTTGTTATATTGAGCAAAGTTCAAACAACCATACGATAAAGCATAATACTTTATTGTTCACTTTAAATAATACTTCACTCATAATTGAATAATATTGTAAACACTTAAATAATAATAATTATTAAGAAATTAATTACTGAATTAAATAATTGCTAGAGTAAGTGTAATAAGCCAAATATCTATGTACTTATAAATTTCGTCAAAAAGAAAATATGTGACAAGCGTTTGAAGAGGGCTCCGCAATGCTGTCGTGTGTGAAATACTTCTTAATTGGGAATTATCTTGGACGCCACCTGATCTCGAAATACGGTGATTTTTAGGGAAAAGTCCTAAAAGAAATAACAAGAGAAGACCAATAACCAAGATCAGAAAAGTGATACTGGCTTGAAATTCACATGAAAAATAATAGAATATTCTAACGCTAAAACCAACCTAAATTTACGGTAACAATAAAATCACTATTATACCTATTCAAAAACTGTTAGCTGAAGAGAAGGTTTCCAAAATCAAGTATTAAATTACCATAATATTAATCACGTCTCTAGGTGACTGCAATATATTGTATTACAACACTGGAACTATTATATGTACATTAGTTGTGAAAAGCACTAGTATAGGACCATTCTATAAGCATGTTTTTATTACAAATACATATAATCATTCTTAAGAAAAACAAATAAAATTAAATATATAAAAAGAAAACTAGTTGCTCTGCATTAACGTGCTTTTGTTCAGCACGAAGTTGTCAATTTGCTGGGAACCAATGTGTTCCTAAAATTAAATGTAAACAATTTGGTAGGGTGTTATCCGAACTTCATTGACTAATCACATTAATCTGTCGATAACTTATGATTCAAAGGCTAACTAACCTACACAAGTTACATATTACCTCTTTTAATGCTAATAACGTAGTGATCTATAAAAAATTGTCTTCCTTCCATACACGATTCGAAATATCTTCGGCAGAGTTCGGTCAAATGAATGAAGACCGCAAATTGAAATTATTTGAGTCGTTTTTTTCTCTATTTAACATATGTAAACTTTATTTTACTAAAACCGTAAGTTACACCAGAAATAACAAAAATAGTTCTTCCTTAGATCAAGAATGCGTGAAACTTAAAAATTATATTTCGTAAAAGAAATAATCTTAACCCTATTGGTGGGATTTACCAATACAGAAACTATTAAAATAAAATGTGATTATATACATTTTAAAGCAATGTCATAGCTTATAAAAAGAACAAACAGCGGTAATAGAATTAAAGCAGGAACGTAGAAAAGTAAATATTAGAAAAGGGGTGAGATAGGATTGTGTGTTATCGCGATTTATTTTTAACTTGTACATCGAACACTATCAAGTGCAAAAACAGAAAAGCGTTTGAAATTATTATGCAGGGACAGATTGATATCCTCAGATTTGCAGACGATACAGCAGTATTTGCATCTAGCAAGGAATAGGTAGAAGCAGTTCTTAAGGAATTGGAAACAGTGCCAACAGAGAGATACGGTACGGAAAGCAATAAAAAGAAAACTAAAGTAATAGTATGTATAGGAGGGGAAAATAAGCCAAAAACCAAAAACCAAATAGGAAACGAAAATTTACAAGAGATTAAGTATTTCTGCTACCTAGGTAGCCAAATAACGTAAGTTGGGAAAATGCAAAAGAAATAAAACAAAGATTAGCACAAGGCCGTGATGCATTTAACAAAAGACAGCAACTATTATGTTCGAAGACAACGAACAAGAAAAGATTGCTGAAGCATATGTGTGGAGTACATCACAGCACGGCTGTGAAACGTGCAAATAGGAGAAGTATAAACGAAAAAATAGAAACTTTTAAAATGTTGTGTTACATACGTATGATGAAGATATGGACAGATAAAGTTAAAAACAAAGAGAGACTAGAAATTGTAAGGGAAGAAAGATGTACGTGGCAAACAGTAAAAATAAGAGAGATCGGATGATAGGACGTGTTCTAAAGCATGAAGGAATAGTGGGGAATATATTAAAAGCAGGGAAATGATACGTTCTACAGCATGTAGGAATAGTACGGAATACATTAGAAGAAAGCAGGGAAAAGAAAACAGAGAGGTAGATGCAAACCTAGATTAGACTATTACATACGGTAGGCAGTGAGATTTTCAGGGAAATGTGTAGGTTAGCTCAGAATAGAAAACAATGGAGGTATGCGATCATCCAGTTCCAGGACTGAAAATCTAACGACGATGGGAGTTAAGCTAATGGTAAGAATCTTAAAATTTTACGTCTTTGAAATAAGAAATTTTTATTCAGTGGATAATTATGTTGAACCATTTTAGTACCTTGCAGTGTTTGTTCAAATTACGTCAATAATTAGCATATTATTTAAAAATATTTATTCAAAGTTATGTAAATACCATCGTACTGGATTTTCTAATTTTTCCGTTCCACAATTGATTTTATATTAGTAGCTTTGGTCATTCTAAAAATTCAAAGCCATGAGTTTCGAAACTCCTAGAATTAAAAAATGGTTTATGTGTCAGCTAAATGGTCCACAAAATTGGTTTTGATAATTGAAATTGACAAAGAAAAAGTTTTAAAACAAAGCTGAAACAATTTAAATATTTCTGTACTACTTTTGCAGCATCTTATCTTATTATCTTCGTAAAGTAGTTGGATTGTTCTTTTGAATAATAACAGTCTGCAGCCGATTTGGTTCAAACTCTAGATTTTTTAACAATCCATTCAATTTTTGTTCAGTGCCATAAACGAGAAGAACAGAATTATTCGCAGCACCGTTCTTGGGATTTCTACATATCTTCTCTAGCTCAGTACGAATGTAGTTATAGTTAAGTGTAATTTACATCGATTTCGTGATTGTGATTGAATCTAATAGGAGCTGATTATCTCATTTGAAAAATTTCCATACAGTTACTAGAAAGGTAACTCACAGTTGATGTCATTAGTATGTAGAATTGATTTGCATAGGAACGTTTCATTCCTTGATATCTCTATTTAAGCTGTCTGAGAACCTCTTGACGTTTGGGATCCTTTCAATGTTTGGAAGTGCTATTACATCATCAATTTTCCAGGTAAGTTGACGTGCTTACTAAATAAAACCTATAATACTTTTTCCAAATAGTTATATACTGAAATGGAAAATAATTTAAATCTTAAACCTTGACAAACATGCGATTCATATCTTGTCAGGATATATTCATCATAGGTGTTTATCATGAATTTGCAGTAGTAATTTGTAAAGAACCCTTTCACTTAGACTTGCAAAATAAAATATAAAACTCGTAAAAGTTCCTGCATTCGTAAGTACAGTTGAAATAGTCCATTTTTGCAAAAAAATAAGTTCGTATAATTTCTCTATTGAAAGCCAACCTTAAAAACAAATGTTTCTAAATTTCATACAAAAACGCACTCTCGAGTTATACATTTAACGAAACAGCAAAGAGATTTCTGGGTTATCAGTGTAAATCCGTAGCGTTTTTCGTATATTTTGATTTATATACCTGAAATGCCGTTCTAGAATACTAAAACAAGTAGAATGGCTTGCGTGTTTCAGTGAGCTAAAGAACCGAAATATAGGTTTAACCTAACTAATGAGGTCTTTAGTGAAGAACCAGACTGATAGGTCGCAGCTGCTCTTTCGGTACATAGAGCGCCAGAGACCCTAGAGGTCAGTATGGCATTCAAAGACACACTACTACTACGTAGAAGCAACGGGAAACCACCACATTACCTCCGAGGTACACCGCGTACCAAAAACGTTTTCAAAATGAAGACATCTTAATTGGTAAAAGATTCCAAAGTTAATCATTTAACGGGGTGTGGTTAAATATAAGGCCACAACCAATAATGACCAAATCTGTCTTATTTTTATTAATAATAAGCTCTATGTTAATAGTTGGTTTCCGAAATGGGTTGTGAGCAATATCATAGCCGTATTGGTAGATGTATACGGATGGTCGGTTATCCAATACTGTTGTGGCTAAGCCAGCAGCCACAAACCATTACTACAGAATACACGTGTGCAGGTGTTTATTTGTTTATTATTTGTAATCATTAAAGTAAGAAATTGTTTTTCAAAAAGTCTTTCATAGTGACTAATCATATTGTAAAGCATTTATAGTTGGTATTTTGTGGCGGTAAGAAGATGGTTGTGTTCTTCTAGAAAGTAACCTAATATTTTTGGATCATGGCTGGTTTGTACAAAGATTCTGTACTCGAACACATGAATCCAGATGAGCTGTTTGATTTTATTAAAGACATATCAGAGAGTCAGGTTTATAATTCAGATACGGGTGGCGATAGTGATGCATACGAACAATTATGTACTAAAAATGTATGACTTTCTATTAGTTCAATACGTAGTAATTCTGCTAATGTGCTACTTACACAGCCAACACGTGTTTGTGCTCAGAGAAAAATTAGAGAGCTAATAAAACTTTCTGAACAGATTGAACCAGATGCGGGAATCTCAATTCCAGATCCTAATTTTGTTCCAGAATCACACTTACTTTGGATATTCTGAAGGGCACTTACTTTATAAACAGTAATAGGGATGTCGATAGTGATGACGACAATAAGTTGATGTTGCAAATGATAATAATGAACGTGGTACTTCAAAAACATATACCTACAGCTTCCAAAAAAAGGAAACAACCCCTTATGCAAGCTGTGGTTTTGTGATTTTGTAAATAACTATGGACCAACATTTGTGGCACACAGCGAAGTTCTGTTAGAAATCATAAGCACATAGCTTTGCAGATGGCCTATATGCTCAGCAGGGAGATGTTTATTTAAGTCTAGAAGCATCCGAACTACTGACTCTTATAGAAATATTGATTTTGATAGATATCCATAATTTATCTACATCAAGATTATATTGATCTTTTAACGAAGATTTCCTTCCCTAGTCTAATATAATGAGTTTGAAACGTTTTTGTGTATTCTACATTATCTACATATTAACGAAAACACTGAGATCCCTGTAAGGAACTCGCACGATTTTGATAAACCATTGAAAATAAAGCCTCTTGTTATATTTTTAATATAAAATTTCATAAAAGTTTTAATCCTTCCAGAAACTTGCCATAGATGAAAGGAAGGTTGGCTTGAAAGGACGCACATCTCTAAAACCATTCATGCCACTAAAGTCAATCAAACGCTGTTTCAAAGTTTGGGCTATTGCTTATTCAGAATCCGGATGACACCAGAAAGATTGTTAGGAGGACGAACTGTTTGTTATACAAAAATTATAAACAAAAAGTATACTGTTTGTATTTTGATAACTTTTCCAGTTGCTTTGATTTATTGTCAAAATTATTAGAAAATAATACATTTACTTGTGTTACTTTTCGTATCAACTGTAAGCACGACCCTAAAAAACTGTCAGTAGAACACAAAAAATTGAAATCAAGTGAAAGTGAATACGTTATTAGTGGAGACCTTTCTTCTGTTTGTAAATCGCGTGATAGAGTTAAGAAAAGTGTTGTGGTTGTCAGTTCATTCCATACTACTAATGCTATCACAAAAGCTTTAAGATCCGATCTAACAGGAAAACTTGTAAATTGCTTTCAGCCAATTGCTGACTATAACCAATATATGGACGGAGTTGGCGAATTCGATCAGAAGATGGTAACCTATTCAATATGTTGGAAATCACGGCGGTGGTGAATGAAACTTTTCTACTATTTTACTGAAGCAGCCACGACGAATGCCTATATTACATTCAAAATATCTGCAAAGCAAAATAACAGCAAAGCAAACGGATATTTACATCAAAATAGCAAACCAGCTAATTGGTGACTACTGATCTAACAAACGCCCTGGCAGGAAAGGCAGCATAATTATACAAAATCTAGATTGAAGAACATTCGTGACAGGATTTAAGTGTAGACAACTTGCTCAGAAAGAAAAACGTGAAAGGTCATCTACGTATTAAGGAAAACATTAGAAGATGTGCCTACGAAAGTACAATAGCGAAAGTAACTAAGTCTAGCATTGTTTGTAAAGCATGCGCCTTTTTATTAAAATTAATTTGAATTATTTTATAGTTATTTCTATTATCAGCATGTTGTTTATGTAAAACAATAATAAATAACGAATACGTATAGACTTATTTACAATTGGCAATTTAAATAACCATAAAGCATTACAAGGCTATACAAGGTCAAAATAGTTTGTGGTCACTAAATAGCCAAATGCTGTTAAGTAACAAATAGTTTATTAAATATTTTTTGCACGCTATATACACTCTTTTATTGGCTGGATCTAAAACTAAAAATAATACAAAAGCATTAACTTGCGCTTCAAAAGATAAAAATAGTCCTCCATTTGGGTTTCTGGAAAGGGGCTCTTTTGTACGATGTTATCGGTACACTCAATAAGAAGAAAAGGATAACAAAGAATATCTTGCATGTCGGCGCGTAGAATATTAGAAGCATAAAAGAAGTAGATAAGCTATAGATTTTGAAAATTGAAATGGATAGGTTAGCATTAGACATAGTAGAGGTTGGCGTAGTTCAGTAGCCAGAGGTTGGAGATTTTTGCAGTAAGGAGACTCTAAGGTAATTCATACATGATCATAGGAAGGGAATTTGGGTGTGGGGATAGTTATGAGAAACCAAATAGGACATTGCGTAGAAAATTACTTACAAAAGAACGAAAAGTTACTCGTGATTAGATTAAAATCTAAACCGTTAGGTACGGCAATAATATAGGTTTACACGCCCACCTTTAACTACAATGAGGAAGAGGTAGGAGCAATCTACAAGATATCGAAGTCTTACTATGATTGATAAAAAGCGTAAAAATTTAGTAATTACGGGAAATTTTAATGCATTGGTAGGTGTGGGTAGAGAAGGAGCATAGTAGCTTTATTTGGTTTAGACACGAGAAACAATAGTGGAATTTGTCACAAAAACTATTTAACCATCAGAAGCACATTATTTCAATATTATCCTAAAAGAAAATAAACGTGGAGGATGCCAGGAGACTAAGGAAGATATCTACGTATTGAATTCTTGTTGGACAACAGTTTAGTAATCAAGTAAAATACTATAGAAGTTACTCAGAAGCAGAATAGACAATAACCGCAACATTGTAATTATTATGAATGCCGCGCTTAAATTAAAAAATTTGAAAAGAACAGAGGAAGCACTCTGACTGAAACCCAAGACGTAAAGAAAGATTTGTGAAAAATCAATGGAATTTTTGAAAGACTTATACTAAGGAAGTAGACGCAGAATGGAATAACACTAAATCCAGGTTAGACATGACGACCACAGATATTCTTGACAATAATCAAAAAGAACACAAGAAACCATTCGTGAAAAAGGATATTCTGCATTTAATAGAAGAAAGGCTAAAATACAAAAAAAGACCAGACGAAAGAGGGAAACAGAGAAACAAAACCATAAAATGGAAAATTATTCCAAAATTCATGAAAGTTAGAGCATAATGGATTCAGTAAAAGTGCAATACGTACAAACTAAGATGGACATTAGAAAGACAGTAAAGTACACAAACAAATTAGACTGAATTTTAAGGATATAAAACCGTAAAGCAAAAATAATGGAGTGCGGGAAGAATCATCATTATAGAAAATGCAGATATAGTACCTAGATGGCAAAAATATACAAAGAAATTTATATGCAGGACAGGAACTAGAAGCATTAAAATAGGAAACAGATATTGAAAAAGGTGACGAGGCATCCTATACTTAGAAACAAGTTTGATCTAGCGTTACAGAACCTGAAGAATAGTTAGGCGCAGAGTAAGTGCAAGCTGAAACTCCAAAAATCGCTAAAACAGCAGTAACAGAACGTCTCTTCGAACAATAGGTTTAGCAGAACACGTGTCAATAGTATGAAATAGATTTGTACAGAGACGGATGGAAAATGACTTGAAGAAGTACTAGGAGAAAATCGATTTGAGTTTAGGTAAAACAGGGTAACACGGGACGTCTTTTTAGTTTTAAGGGTGATAAAGGAAAAACAATGGAATATGGAGAAAACGTGTATATAGGTCTTGCAGAACTGTAAAAAACATTCGACAATATAAAATAGAAAAAAATATTCGAAGTACTGAAAAAGAATGAGTAATAGGGATAGAGATAGTGCAGAGCTTATACAAAGAACGAGCAGCTGAAATAGAATTATAACAAAAACGTAGAGGAGTAAATATTAGGAAAGGAGCAATGAATACTGTCAAATGCAGAAAGTGATTTGGAATTGTTATGCAGGGATAACAGATTGAAAAGCTCAAATTTGCAGACGATACAAGGTATTAACATGGACAGACAAATTGCCAACATAGAGGTACTAGAAATGGTAGAGGAAGAAAGAAATATATGGAAAACCCTTTGATGAAACGTTGGTCAAATGGATTGATCAATAAAGTTTTGCACAGTTCAACACAACGTAAACGTTAACTTTCAGCCAAAAAGTGTGACCTGTTTCGGTAGCTTCTACTGACCTGTGCAATTAGTTTCAAATAATTCGAAACAGCCCCAATTTAAGCACCAACTTCAACTGACTTGTTACAAGATTTGCTGTGACTGCAGTTTTCAGGGCTTCTGGGTCAACGGATCTTGAATGTACTGCGACAAAGGTGGCTTGCTTTGCAGGTCGATGTCACCATCCTCGAAACGTCTGAACTAAGAATGTGCTATTCGAATTTCCACCATCCCTACACCTTCCACTTCACAATTTTTTTCGTTGCAGCAAGTTGGTTTTAAAAATATGCTGATACTTTCAATTGTCTACATTCGTGTTTTAGAGCCACCCATTACAGGCTGGTGGAATGTGAAATTCCCAAACTGGATATGCTAAATTTGAATAGCAAATACTTCACAGAACATTTTTCACTTTAAGATAATTTTTCCGAAAAGAACCGAAAATTTCCTATTTTCAGAAAAAATGCTTGCAACTATAAGACCATATAATGCTATTCTATTCGAGCACAATGCACACCAGATTGTTGTAGTACAGATATTACTATGCGACAGAACTACACTGGCATTGTAACTTTTTGTTCTAATTCCTTTTGTATCGTATTCCTGGGTGTATGCGGCAAAATGGACAGGCTGAAATTTTAAAAGTGCTCCTTGGCCGCAAAGGGCATTTTCAAAAGTTCACGTTGTCCATTCTTATCTACACATGCACAGGAACACTATACAAAAAAGATTTATAACAGTAAATAACCACACAAAAAAGTTACACCGCCCGTTCAAAAAACATTTTAAATTATAGGTTGATTGAGAAATTTAAAAATACAGTGCGCTTTGAACTGTGCTTATTTGTTGATTGTAAAATAAAAAGTTTTCAATAAACAATAACTAGAAATGTAACCGTTGAAATATCTCATTTGATCACATTCATAAAACTAAATTTTATACGTAAGCATAGATTGAAGGGATATTTTTCAAACTACACGTTTCTTCGATTACTGACGAAGAAGTTCAAAAGCTTTTAAAATTAATAAATATTTATATGTAAATACTTCCTGCACTCTTTTCACATATAAATAAGATAGCAGCACTTGAGCTTTTACATTTGAAAAACTGATAAATTTACATATTTTTATGTTTAAACTTATACAATTATTGATCCATCAATAAAACTGTTGATATCTTGCAGATTAGGGTATCCTTTAAGCTACTAGTTACGGAATACAGAGTAAGACTCTTTGTTATCTCAAATTTGGGGATTACAATTTAACTCATTAAATTCTATTTTACTCAGATTTTCATTGTGTACTGTTTGATAGTATTACAATTTTTCCTTTTGGGAAAATTTGTATGCATCACAGCTAAACTCTAGACTTTACTCTAAGCGGTAGATAGCAACAGAACGGGTGTGGGTGTTGTTTCCAAAGATGTTTTAATGAGTACTACCACATTTAGTAAAAAAAGGGAAATGTTAAACCCAAAAAAAAAATTGATACTAATACGAATAATTAAGTACAGCGATGAGAAACCTATCGTATCCGTTCTACAGCATGTAGGAATAGTACGGGATATATTAGAAGGAAGCAGAGGAAGGAAAAAGAAGAGGTAGAGGTAGACCTATATAAGACTATTGCACACAGATAGTGAAAGATGTTAACTGTGGAAATGCTAGGGAAATGTGTAGGTTGGCTCGGAATAGGAAGCAATGGAAATAGGCGTCTAACCAGTTTCAGGACTGAAAACCTAACGATGATGGAAGGTTAAAGGTAATGGTAAAGATCTTAAAATGTTGGACTTCAAAATAGAAAATATTTATTCTGTGGATAAATATGTAGGGACCATGCATAATTTTTGTAAAATTTCGATAATAATAATTAACAATACTATTTAAAAATTCTTAACTAAAATTATGTAGTTGTGGTCATGCTGTGTTTTCTAATTTCTCTGTTTGACGACTGAATTTATAACACCTTCGTTGGCTAGTTTAAAGAATAAATTATAATTTAAAACAATTTTAACTAACACACGAGTTTTGAAACTCCTAGAATTAAAAATTGTTGATGAATCAGCTAAACAGTCTACAAAATTGAATTTGACAGTTGAAATTGACAAATGAGATAAGTTTTAAAACAAAAAAGTGATAACCTTAAACCATAGAGAAAGATATTGTATTTTACGCAAACATTTGCAGATTTTCACTTTATTATCTTCGTAAAATAGCTGGAAAATTCTTTAGAATAATGAAAGTCTGCACCCGATTTGGTTTATACTCTTAATAGTTAAACAATCCATTGAATTTTTGTTCAGTATGATAAACGAGAAAAATTGAACTATTTGCATAGCCTTTCCTGCGATTTCTACATATCTTCTCTAGCTCTGTACGAATGTAGTTACAGTTAAGTGTAATTTACATCGATCTCGTGATTTTGAATGAATCTAATAGAAGCTGATTATCTCATTTCAAAAGTTTCTATACAAGTTACTAGAAAGGTAACGCGTTGTTTATGCAATTGGTATGTGGAATTGATTTGCATAGGAACTTTTAATTATTTGATGTCTCTATGGGAACCTCTTGACGTTTGGGAACCACTCGCTTAGGGTACTACTACCTCATCAGTTTTCCAGATAAATTGACGTACTTACGAAACAAAACCTAGCAAATGTTTTTCCAAATAATTATATATTAAAATAGAAAATAATTTATACGGTAAACCTAAGAATATGGCCTTGGTAAACATGCGATTCATATCTTGTCAGGATATATTCATTATAGGTAAAGTACCTTTTCACTTAAACTTGCAAAACAAAATATAAAATTTTCCTAAAAAGTACTGCATTCGTAAATATAGTTGAAGTAGCACATTTTTGCAAAAAAAAGAAAGTTCTTGTAATTTCTCTGTTGGAAGCTAACCTTAAAATTAAATGTTCTTAAATTTCATATAAAAACGCAACGTTAGGTTATATATTTAACGAAACAGCAGTAGAATTTCAATGAGTTCCACCAGCATAAGTCCGTAGCGTTTCTCATATATAAAATTGGGGAAAAAGAAATTCATTATTTTGTTGGTAGATTGCTGTAGTGATCGATATCTCGTAAAGTATCGATCAAACAATTTCAGATTTACGCTCGTTGTCAAGGTGACATTTCACACTAAAAAAATTATTTTGCTGTTTTTTTTTTGGTTTATTCAGTTGTGAGTTGCAGGGTGTTAAAAGTGGAAGTCAACAAAGAGAAAATTCGGTACATTTTACAGTTTTTCTTTGATAAAGGCGAAAATGCAAGCAGGGCGGCTGAAATTGTGAATGGTGTTTATGGTCCCTTTTAGCAGCTAATTACGTGCAATTTTGGTTTCGTCGATTCCGTTCAGGTATTTTTTATGTTAAAGATGCACCTCGCACTGGCAGGCCCACCGTCACAGATGTCGATAAAATCACAGAAATAATCGAAGTTGACCGGCATGTTAGTAGTTGTAGCATCACCCAGGAGCAAAAGATCGACCATGAAACAGTTTTAAACCATTTGCACAAAACTGGATTCAAAAAGAAGCTCGATGTTTTGGGTGCCACACAATTAACACCAAAAAACATGATGGATCGAATTTCCATCTGCGAAGCCTTGACGAAACGGAATAAAATCGAGCCATTTCTTAAACGGATGGTGACTGGGGATGAGAAATGGGTCACATACAACAATATTGTGCGAAAAAGATCGTGGTCAAAGAGCGGTGAAGTAGCTCAAACGGTAACCAAACCAAGACAAACGGCCAGAAAGGTTCTGCTGTGCATTTGGTGGGACTGGAGAGCAATCATTTGTTATCAGTTGCTTCCATTTGGCCAAACACTAAATTCGGATCTGTACTGTCAACAAATGAACCGTTTGAAGCTAGCGATTGACCAGAAACGGCCAGAATTGGCCAACAGAAGAGGTGTTGTGTTCCATCAGGACAATGTCAGGCCACACACGGCTGTAGTGACTCGCCAGAAACTCCCAGAGATTGGTTGTGAAGTTTTAATGCACCCATCATATAGTCCGGACCTGGCACCAAGCGATTACTACCTTTTTCTTGCATCGCAAAACTTCCTGAGTGATAAGAAATTGGCATTAAGGGAAAATTCTGAAAACCGATTGCTAGAGTTTTTCACAAATGAGGACCAAGACTTCTATGAGAGAGGCGTTATGAAGCTACCTTTAAAATGCCAACAAATTATAGAACAAAACGGTGCATATTTGACCCAAATCGGACAGTCCAAAACATGTTAAATAAAGTCTAGAAGTTCACTCAAAAATTTGTTTCCCCAACCTTTTTTTATTTTGATTTGAATATAATAGAGATGATGAGATTAACATAATTTTTTTTTACTAATAACTTGAGAAGTGGCCATTATTTACTCCATTGCTTGAATGAGAAGTGGTTTTCCTCCCCCTAGGTTAATAATAACAGCCAAAGTCCCTAGGTCAATAATGAAGGAACGCCTACTATTCTTGTCAAATGACGTTTAATGCTACCATTCAAAATATACTTTAGTTTGACAGATTACCTGCGTAAAACTTCCAGACCAATTTGTCAGTAAGCAAAAACTTTTAATATGTAGCTGTATTAATTAATTGATTTTTCTGATATTTTGTAGCTTTCTTTTTTTCACACCATTCTTTGAACTGAGTGAATGCACAAATATACAATTTTCTAGGCTTATCTGGCAACAAATCACAACTGTTTACAAGTTGTCAAGCTCAGGTGGGGTCTCATTTATTTCTACTTCTGAGCCACTATAACCCATTTCCCCTTTAATATAATACTTAAACCAATTAAAACTACTTCAAATAACCTAACATTTAATATCAATCAACTTTTTACAATTTGACATACACTGGCATTCAACCTACTTAATATTTTAAAAACTTAAAATAATTTTGACTTGCTAACATAAAGATCTAAACTAACAAAATTTGTACGTTTTAGTGTTAGTAGCAAAAAAAATCTCTATATATATACCTCGGTTGAGAAGTGAAATTATAAATCTTGCACCCCATATCCTTCTGCGTTTCGCGTCTCAGGATATAAAAGTTCTCGATTTATAATTGATCACTTCTCAACCTAGATATATAATATACTATTATTACTAAGCGCCATAATCCTCTTCATTATCAAAAACAATTTACCAATCCAAGGGACGCATTTCGATGCCGCATCTCTAGAGGTCTACTAGTTTTGAGTTACAGCAATGATCTAGTCAAGTTTGAAGGGACTGCTTTCAAAAAAGTTGTTTGATAGGGAGCGGAAAAGGTAGTATTCAAAACCCACAACATGAGGAAAATAAGGAGATGCAAAAAAAAAACTCCCAACCACATTCCTATGTTGTAATTCGCTGTACATAACACCCACTACGTCACACCGGATCTTTGGACAGCAATCTTCTAGTAAAGTTTGAAGAGAATTCTGTTTTCAAAAAAGCTACAAGTTGTTTGATAAAGAGCAGAAAAGTAGTATTCAAAACCTACAACATGAGGAAAATAAGGAGATGCGAGAAAATCGTCCAACCGCGTTCCTATGAAGTAATTCGCTGTACATAGCACCCACTACGTCACACCAGATCTTTGGACTTAGTTAACTAAAGACAAAGGTTAATTTTTAGAACTGACATTTGATCAATGACGCCATCTACATCTCAGTATTCAAAACATAAAAGACATCCCTCGTACAAGCTATTATAGTTGTACAGGTGAAATCAAATTTAAACGATGTGGCACAACTTGATGATAAAATCAACAAGGTAACACCATAGCCTACTGTAGCAGTTTTCAGTCAAAAGTATTAAGAATCCAGTTTGCCAGTATGTGTCTTGACGCAACGAATTGACAACCACACGAAACAATTTGAAACACTTACAGCAAAGTATTTTCAACTTCGCGCAATATCAACTTTACGATAAATTGATGACAGTTGCGAAAGAAGTAATTCAAAAAACAAGTTATCAAAAAGTGGTGTTGGTATCACAACAGATTCCAAAACCGGACTCGAAAATGTCGAGCACCATACAGCAACAAAGAGGGATACGAAATAACCAATCACTGATGACGGCCAGTGCTTGTTAAGCAATTAGAAGCCGCCTATTTGCAGACAAGGTGTCAAAAATTCAATATTTATTGGACACGGTTGAGATTTTTGTGTTTACTCAACAAAACACGTGCGAGTGTACAGCAAACGAACAAGTAATTATACCCCCTTCGCGGGCAATAGTTCGGCAATCAGAACTTACGGTTAGATTCGTTTAATCCTGGATCTTGATTTAGGACGTGCATTTTGCTGGCATTTTGTTATAGCTGACGTATGAAAATTGATAATAGGTGTAGAATTTTTGTCGTACTATAGCTTACTAGGACATACTAGAAATAGTCGTCTAATTGACGCGATAACTTCGTTAACCGACCCGCTTGTACAGTTTCGGCTTCTGTATCACAAATTTCGAGAAATACCCGCTACTAAACAAATTTTCAGAAATTACTCAACCCATCCGTGATTAAGTAGAACAAGTCATTATACCAAAATGACTCAAGGTTTAGCTTATTTTTGCAGACCGAGACTATTAGCCCCAGATCATTTGGAAATAGCAATAGTTCGAAATATAATACATACATAGGCCGTTCACCGTTTTAAAAACCAGTGGTCTTCAACACTACACTTAGTACCAAAATAAAACACTGGTTGAAGACCTTGTTGAAACTATCGTGCACTAAATGCACACACCATATGGGATCAATATCCTGTCCGAGATATAGCTAACTTTTCACAAATGCTATTGGCTGCAATTATTTCTTCAAAATAGATTTAGTCATGCATTTAATCACATATTTGTTGCCCCAGAGGGTGATGAAAAAACCCGCAATAAGTACTCCTTTCGGATTATTCGAATTTTTATTCATTAATCTCGAACTTTGCAATGCGGCTGAGATGTACCAAAAATTTATGGATAAAATTCTTCATGGTTTAGATTTCTGCTTTATATATTTGGACAATGTTCTAATAGCTTTGATTGACAAGAAACATCATCTACAGCAGCTAGGCGTAGTATTTAAATGATTTAGAAAATACTGTCATCACAAGCTCTTCAAAAGGCTAATTTGGCAAACGGAACGTAAAAATCTTAAGTTATGAAACGATTGCAGAAGGGATAAAACAGTTACCGGAAAAGTTAAAAGCGAACAAGATTACGTACCACCAAAAAATATTAAAGAACTATGTCGTTCTTTTGAAATGTTGAATTGATACCGATTGTTCTTCCTGCAAGCGGCTAAAATACAAGCCCTATTAAACGAAATATTTTCTGTTAAAGGTATTAAGAACAACGAACTAATCAACCGAACCACCGAGTTGCAAAATTTCTCAAACGCGTGTAAAGCTAGTCTTATTGAAGCATCACTCTTAACACACCCAAACCCGAAAGCAAAACTGACAATTGTTGCAGACGCCTCGCAAGTAACAATTGGTGGTTTTGCAGAAAAAGGAAAAGATTATCAGTAACCTTTAGATTTCTTTTCCAAGAAGTTATCTCCTGCTCAAAAAAATTCTCATCCTACCATCGTCAAGTTTTAGTTATTACGAGGCTCTGAAATATTTCCGTAATATGGTTGAAGCAAGACCGTTTATAGTAATTATAAGTCACAAGCCTATAATTTGCGCATTTTCACGAGCCCATGATAAAGGTTCACCACAACAATTTTGCTATTTAAATTTCATATTGTTACGTACGACTGATATTCAACACATTTTTGGCGAAAGCAATATAGTAGCCGTTGCCTTGTTTAGAGTTCAAGAAGTGGTGGACGTGCACGCACTATTACATGCTCAACAAACAAGTGTTGGTTTACAGAAATTAGTTACAAACAGTTCGTCAAATTCGTCTACCTGAAGCGCAAACAGAAATGTTTGTGATATTTCTAGTGCTGCACCAAGACCGTATATTTCACCAAAGGATTTCGTAGACAAATTTTTAATTCTTTACGCAGTTTGAGTCATCGAGAAGTAAAAGCAACTACCAAAGTAGTTGCTCAAAGGTACGCATGGAATGGAGGGCGCATAGGTTGTTGTGAATGGGTGCAAACATGAGTGCCATGTCAGAAGAGTTAAATCTCGAGACACACGATTACATCAGTACACAACTTTCCCCTACCTTCAGAAAGGTTATCTCAGGTACCTATTGATCTAATTGGACATCTAGCAGTTTCTAAACGATATACGTATTTCTTGACGACTGTAGACCGTTTTACACGTTAGCCAGAGGTAGTGCCGTTAGAAAACATTACCGCAGACGGTTGCAGGTGCACTTAAATCTGGTTGGATGGCACATTTTGACTGTCCCGAATGAATAACAACATACGGAGGTCGACTTAAGTCACACTTGTTTAAAGAGTTACCACAACTTACTGGTAGCACACTTGACAGAAGCACGGGCGACCACTCTTCCTCCTAAAGAGCGCAATAATGTGTCATGTGACCGAGGAATAGACGGCAACATTCCTTTGGTATTAATGGGGAAAACAAATGTATGGTAAGAAGAATTATCGGCTTCTACAGCCGAATTTGTGTTTGAACAAACGTTACGCCTATTGTGTGGTTTTTTACAAATAACTCCATCTTCCTCTACGATTACTGATTAAACAGATTTCCTGGTACGCTCACGTTGTCATACAAATAACATGCCCTTCGCCCATTACTCGACATGAAAAAAAGAAGACATTTGTACACAAAAAACACAACTCGTGTATTTTGCGACAAAATGCAATAATATAACTTTTGAAACCACCGTATGCTGAACCATTTCAAGTCGAAAAAAAGAAAAGACAATACTTCGCTATTATAGTTCGAGGCCAAAAAAAGCAGTTAGTATTGATTGACTTAAACCTTCATACTGTGTGGCACAGCCAAATGACATAAATTCATTATTTCGGTAACTGTACATATTTATAGAAAATCTCGATACACATCAATTTTAATAATTTATAGGAACACTGTGGCACGATTTAAATAAAATTAAATAAAAACCCTTAACCACAAAAATATTTAAATTACTAGATACGTATTTCGACCAC
Source organism: Platerodrilus igneus (assembly GCA_036346225.1). Lineage (NCBI taxonomy): Eukaryota > Metazoa > Arthropoda > Insecta > Coleoptera > Lycidae > Platerodrilus > Platerodrilus igneus. The sequence goes on along the minus strand of JARFIW010001135.1, from coordinate 410,619 downwards.
TATGTGGTCATCATCAGTAGAAAAAAAAATTAGCTGTATAATTTACTATATTGTTGCTTTAAACACTATCGAGGATATTCTCCTCACCCGCAGGCTGGTGTTCTCAACAACAAACAAGTGAATTGTGACATTATAACTTAAATCTACCTAATTTATACTAATTCTAAATCTACTGAAGCGGAACCAGTTTAATCTTGCTTTCTCATTGGTTGTTGACCAATAGGAAAGCAAAGCAGAAGACTCTATTGGCCCTTTATCGGTGTTTAAGAGGGGTCTTTTATGTTTAACAATTTTAATTGATTCATAGGCATTTAAGGAGGAAAACGTTGGTACCGCTTTTAACAATTTAACATTTTCTAGTTTAACGGGGTGGCTGGTTTCAAATATATGTTTGGCGACCTGAGACCTTTCATATTTACCATATTTGAAGTGAGCAATGTGTTCTTTAAATCTTGTTGTTATATTCCTCTTGGTCTGACCAATATATTTTTGAAAACACCCTGGCCCTGCACAACTAATTTCATAAATCCCCGACTTTTGCAATTTTTCCACCTTGTCTTTTGGATTACCTAGCAAATCTTTAATTTTATTAGTATTAGTGAAAGCAATTTTGAAATTACACTGTTTGAATATTTTATCAAGACCCTTTGTGGTTTTGTGAAACGGAAGTTTAACATATTTAACATTATCGTTAGAGGTGGTTGATTGCAAAGTCGTTGATTTACGGATGTTGATCCTATTTTTACATTTTCTAAAAATATTATCTATAATATCAGAAGAGAAACCATTGTAATTCGCTATTTGTTTAATAAGAGCAAATTCCTTATTAAATCTGTTTTTATTTAAAGGAAAATTCAATAATCTATTAATTAAAAAGTTAAATGAAGCCAACTTATGTTGTATGCTATGATTAGAGGAAGACAAAATAAAGCGATTTACATTGGTTTCTTTTCTATAAATGTCAAATTCTAATTTATTACCATTTCTAATTACTAATGTATCTAAAAGGGTAATTGTCCATTATTCTCTAGTTCATACGTAAATTTTATGCTTTGAAATTTTGAATTCATTTCTTTAAGAAAATCATCAACATTTGATTTAGAAGTGTCAAAAACTGCAAAAATATCATCCACGTACCTTAACCATATTCTTGAGAAGTATTTGGAGTTTTCTTTTAACTCGGTTTCAAAACGAGACATAAATAAATTTGCTATGAAAGGTGATAAGCTATTTTCCATTGCTGTGCCTTCATGTTGTTCGTACAACTTGTTGTTGAATTGAAAACAGTTCTGGGACATGCAATGCGAAACAAGCTTGATATAGTCCTCAACTTTATCATCATCAATATCACTATCTATAAGAACATCCTTTAAATATGTTAAAGTACGTGGTATTGGAACACTAGGGAATAATGAACTGACATCAAATGAAATTAAGATTTCGTTCTCTTCTAATGTGATATTTTTAATTTTATTAATGAACTCTAAAGAGTTTTGTACAGACAAACTATTAAACTTTAAATTCTTAAATTCATTTGACAGCCATCGTGATAAATAGTAAGTCGGTGAGTTGATACCTGAAACTATTGGTCTCATCGATTTATTATTTTTGTGAATCTTTGGTAAACAGTAAAGCTTTGGCATTTCAGGATTCGAAATTTTTAATTTTAATTTTAGTGTGGGCGAAATTAGGTTTGGACATTCTTTCAAGACAGACTCTGTTGATTTAATCATTTTATTTAAAGGAACTTCATTTTTACGTTTTTTGACTATTGGTCTGTAAGGACCCTCAGACAGCAAAGTCTCTACTCTATCAACATAGTCTTGTTTATCCAGAATAACCAACCTATTCCCCTTATCAGCCTTTAAATAATAACAATTCTTTTGTCGTAAATCTTTAATAATCAGATGATCTTTCCTTGTTTGTTCTGAGGCATTCCTTGCGCAAGTGCGTTGTTCGAAAGTTGAATCTTGCACGCGTTTCTAATAAAGTTTTTTGAATTGTCATCTAATTTTGAAATGGATTTTTCAATGCCAGCAATAATGTCTTCCAAAGGAGTTTTCAAATGATCTACTCCAAATTTTAGGCCTCGATCAAAGAAAGTCAACTCTTCATTATTAAAGATTTTCGACGATTCGTTAACAACTATTGACTCTAATTGAGGTGAAGTAATTTCCAGTTTTTTAGGAGGTACATTGACATTGTGTTTCTTTAAAAGAAACTGCAACTTAGTGTTTTGCCTATTAATTTTGTCTAACAATTTATGATTGTTGACTTCATAAACAAATCTCTGGAAATTATTCCATTCCTGAAAACCGGACTCGGATAAATTGCACGTTAGTGCTAGGTGCGATTTATACGTTTCCAGTTCCAATCTACTAAGTTTACTGTACAGATATTTGATTTCCAAATTAAGCCATTTATCTTTTGCAAAATTGATTATTGCGTTACTACGTTTACAATTACTGCTGATTTTTACGTTAATGAAATTTGGAAAAACTTTGTGGGCTTTACAACTTTTTAGAAATCGAATATCTGCTTTTACAAAACTAATTTTAAGAGCTAAGCTCCGATACCTATTAAGTTCCGATGACCGGGAAGTCATAGTTAATAATTTATAGGAACACTGTGGCACGATTTAAATAAAATTAAATAAAAACCCTTAACCACAAAAATATTTAAATTACTAGATACGTATTTCGACCACTATGTGGTCATCATCAGTAAAAAAAAAAAAAATTAGCTGTATAATTTACTATATTGTTGCTTTAAACACTATCGAGGATATTCTCCTCACCCGCAGGCTGGTGTTCTCAACAACAAACAAGTGAATTGTGACATTATAACTTAAATCTACCTAATTTATACTAATTCTAAATCTACTGAAGCGGAACCAGTTTAATCTTGCTTTCTCATTGGTTGTTGACCAATAGGGAAAGCAAAGCAGATGACTCTATTGGCCCTTTATCGGTGTTTAAGAGGGGTCCTTTATGTTTAACAATTTTAATTGATTCATAGGCATTTAAGGAGGAAAACGTTGGTACCGCTTTTAACAATTTAACATTTTCTAGTTTAACGGGGTGGCTGGTTTCAAATATATGGGTGAGGAGAATATCCTCGATAGTGTTTAAAGCAACAATATAGTAAATTATACAGCTAATTTTTTTTTTTTTTTTTTTTTCTACTGATGATGACCACATAGTGGTCGAAATACGTATCTAGTAATTTAAATATTTTTGTGGTTAAGGGTTTTTATTTAATTTTATTTACATCAATTTTAGATTATGAATTGACATTCTGCAATGAAAAAAATTGATCCTTGCATTGACACCCTTTGAGCGACAGTTGCAACGCCCAATTTTTAAATAGGAAATATGGGCATGTGATATATTACCTGAAAAGTTTCTTCATTCTCTCTTCAGAAATGTTATTGTTTTCATATTTATTGCAAAAATTAGCATAAAGAATAAAATCATCCGTTTACCGATATTCGCTACAACACACTCAAAAACTAATAAATCATACTGTTTACGTGTTCATAATTTAAAAAACAAAAAAGCATTTATGTCAATGAAGTAGATGTTCAAAATGCTCGCCGCGAAAGCCTTGGCAACACCCTAATCTTAAATAAAAATGTCTTCTAGCCCTATTTAACATCTCACGCGTGACCAACCTCATCGCAAGCGTTATTCGTTTTCTAAAGTCATCTAAATCAAAGGTTTTAGTTTTGTACACAATAGAATTCACAGATCCCCATAACAAGAAATCCAGTAACGTAAGATCAGGTGATCGTGCTGGATATTCTATCGATCCTCGCCTCCCTATCCACCGATTTCGAAATATTACGTCGATGTACTACCGGACATTGCATTGGTAATGTTGCTGTACTACATCTTGCTGGAACCATATCGCATTCGATGGAATTTGAGGGTTTTCTGGATCAGGATATAGATATGCCAAAGTTGGCACGACATTATTTTGGAATAGTGCGAAATATTTATCGCCATTCAAATTGCCCTCAATGAAAAAGAGACCAAGGATATGGTTTCCAATAATCCCTCCCAAACATGAACCTTTTGAGGGTATTGGGTATGTTCTTCTCCCATTCAGTGAGGATTTTCGGTTGACTAGTGCGGCAATTTTTACGATTAACATGGTCGTTAAGTGTAAAAGTGCACTCATCAGAAAACTTAACATCTTCTAGTTGGACAACATCGTTATCCAACATTCCCATTATTTATTCACAAAAATAAGTTTCCCTATCGAAATCGTTTTTCATGAGCCCCTGAGTTAGAACCATTTTATAGGAATGCATTTTATTGTATTTTAATATTCTTAAAATCGATGTATGACTGATATCTAATGTTGCGGCTGCTTGTCTACTCGAAGTAGGTGGGTTTTCCTAAACTCAAATATGACATCTAAATTAGTATTATCACTTATTGCATTGGTAGGTGCTTTTTTATCTGCCTTTTATGTTCAAACTTGCAAAATTGATTTTCTATTTTACTAATTGTCCTTTGGGAAATTTTTCGTGAAATAGGCAAGCAACTTCCATTTATGTTCGTGTGTTATCTCCACAATCATCTGTAGAACTGTTATTTTGTGCATTTTTGTTAATCTAACCATGTTTCTAAATTGCTGTTAAAGAAATTCGGATAACAAGTATAACACTGACCACAACTGCCGTACAAGTTATTCACACAACAATTTGCTAACATTGCCATGATAACTATGTCTTTGTAATTGATACCATCTAAAAAAACACGTGACAAATCGCAAATCTGTTTTTAATTTTAACCGATATACGTGGGCATGTGTGTCTTGGATTTATTCAAGCTCACGATCTATAATTTCCATTACAAATATATTAGTGTCTCATAGTCTCATAAGGATCATTGTTTATTATTTTATAGATAAGGCTATCGGTATCAGTATATAAATGTTTTCGCTTGTTCTCCATTGTTTTACCAAAAACAGCATTGTTCATTAATTTAATCAATTTTTTTTCGAATTCATTCTTTGCACGTTTTAATTTTAAGTACCCTAAGAATGGTTTTTAATTCGAGTCCATTTAACAACACCTGCTTCAGATTTCTATAATGGATGACATATTTACATTTTGAATTCAATATAGCCATTAATTTAGTATTTTGAGTTCTCTCCACAGGTGGTCCTCCAGTTTTTGGGCCAATGTGCTCTAGACAGAAAGGAATATCCTTATGTAGGTCATGGACATGCGCAGGATACTCCAAATCGACCTCCAAGATGTAGCCTTCAGGACCATCATCAAGAACAGATATCACATCGATGTTGGTGTTGGCCCATTCAAAGTCACCATATAGAAGAGGATGACTCATAGCCCACCCGTACTGGTTGTTTATATCGAAATACATTAGATATTCATTGTAGTGTTAAGCTTGTTCAAAATTGGGATGGTAGGTACGATGCCGAAAATCGTATATTCAATCCTCTGTTCAAAAATCTAACGGTATTTGATGAAAATCTTGTACTGGTTGAATTACAGAACAATAACACTTTTGAATAGAGAATGAAGAGACCTTTTAAATCATACATCACAATCTCATATTTCCCATTTAATAAATTTGAGGTTGTAATTATCACTCGAAGGGGATTCAATGTAGTATTCAAATTTTTTCGTTGCAGAATGTCAATTCATAATCCAAAATTGACGTGTATCGACATTTTCTTTAAATAGTACGTTACCAAAATAAAGAATTTATTCATGACAAACATAGCATTAGAGAAAAGTTCACTAACGTTGAGAAAACGCGATATGACATTTCCTGTCATGTACGTCAATTTCACTTTAGGGGCACATTGAGTCCATTGATAGGCAACCCTGGAGTTGGAAGTAGCCGTGTTGAAATAGACGAAGCTAGCGGACAACCTTTAATGGCACAATAATCAATCAACTGTTCAAAAAAAAACTTATGTAGAAAGCTTCTAGAACTATACCGAAGTGAAGGTTTGTACATAAAATTCATAATTTATTGCATGAACTGATTAACGTACTTACAAGTGCGTTTGTGTCTTGATTAAGTTTTTAGTAGAATTACAATATTTGTTTTTTAATACTTGTTTAAGATTGTACTGAGTTGTTAATGAAAACGTGTGCTGTAGATTTAGATATGTATAAATTTTTGTAAAGACTGTATATCTGATTTTTCCATTACTGTAAACGGTATAGTTACAGTTTTGCCGTAATAAATTGCTTTGTGATGATCTAGAATCGTGATTGAGTATTTCAGGTTTAAAGTTTGCTTTTAGAAATCTTCTATGTAGTTAACAGTCTTCAATAGGTCTGTGTTTTTAGGTTTGTTTTAGATTTAAAATAATTTTGTTTTAATGAACTTTCAGGTATATTTTTAAGCGGAAATCATTCTTCTGATCTCCGATTGTGACACATCCTTGTTATTCATTTTATGATTTTCCCTTAGCAACTCTGCGAGATTATGTGCGCCCAAGGTACTTCCAGATCAAGACCACATTTCATACCTGCTAGCATTCTGGAACCCTCGTCAAACATTTATATGTGCGTAACAACGATTTGGAAGATCCTTCAGATTTCCGGCGTTTTATCAATATACTCCTTCGAGGGCTTTGATGTAACATATGATTTGATAGATAACAAAAAAAATATCAAACTTTGTTTCTATGATTGACAGAAGTAAAGGTATTTCAAAAATAGCGAAAGTGATATACAAAATCTGTATTCTTTATACAATCGAAATACAAATAGTTAGTTTGAGTGGTTTATGGGTGTTATTTACATAGAAAGTAATTTACATAAATAACCCACATCGCATATACAGAATCTAAAAGAATTCCATTTTAATAATGGTAATCGTAATTCCCTTAAGGCTGAAGGAATTGCCGAATTGTAATTCGAATCCTGTCAAATTTGATGTCCTAAAGTAATTTTGTTTTGATCGATTTGAACCAAACTGTATTTAAGACAGGCTAGGTTTTGTAAACCTAACATACATATTTTTGATAAATTAACCAACAAACTCGTTTACAATGAAAATCTATGCCCGATAAAACTTGAAACCGAAGGCGGTTCAAAATAGGTGTAGAAAGAGGGAAACAGACAAAACATGACAATCCTGACCTACAGTGTACAATAAATTTCGATTTCTGTGTCTTCAATTTGTAGCAGACAATCTTTAAGCGCGCTAGTATAATCTAACTGAATAGAAATCGTGCAGGTGACGTCACGAATTCTTGAGATGAAGAATTTATCAGTCATGCACTATCAGAATCTGATGCTATTTAAATGATAAATTAATTTATATAGTAGCTGTAATGTAAAGGTTTCAGCAGTGTCTTTAACGGCAACAAAATATTAATTAAGCTTAATAATCTTTAAATGGTTAACTATGTATACAATGAGACGGCTTATCTGCAAAAATTTAAAAAAAATTAGTAAAAAAACGCCTGGCATCCTCACACGTTCAAAAAGTTCGCAAATACCTTAATGCAACCAAGTTATTCAGAAACTAATGTTTTGCTATGCCAAAATTAAGTAAAATCGGTATTACAGTTGATTCTTGCATCTGAAAAATTCAAACAATTCTGAAACCAACTAAAATTGAGTTCTACGGTGTTCCATGAGGTTAATTTAAAACTAAAAGAAACCGATAAACGATAACGCAATCTAAAGCATCGACAAACTATCTCAGAAAAATTAAACAAAATATTGATTTTATATGCAAAATTCTCTAAATTGTTGATTTCTCTTTTGACGTCACATCTAGCCCTAACTGAAATAACATTCAGCTTTAGTTTAAAAATAGCTCTAGAGAACCTAAGGATCCAGTCAGGTCTCTTACTGTTCCAGTGTGTAGCGCTCGTGCGCTACTTAAGTACACATTAGGTTGTAGAAATAAATTTATATAAATTCAGTTAATTCAATAAGCTTTAGTTAAGAAATTGCCCTTAAAGGTTTATAAAAGCTTGGGTAATTTACAGTTTGGGAAGGGGTTAGTTTTGTATGATATTAAATTAGGATAAATAAATAAACCAAATAAGACCTAGATTTTACACTCTTCGTAGTCAAATAAGATATATTAACAATAAAAACCGTAAACATTACCGTTCAAAATAATATTTGTATACATTGATATGGGGTTCAAGATACATTAGAATCATAGAAAGTCATAAAGTTAATACGCTTACATGAACTGATGACATTAAACTCGACCATAAAAGAGCTGTAGACGCACAAAATGTGAGAACAAAATTGTTTAAGAGAAAAAGGTTAAAATATGGGGATAAGTAAAGTTGGTAAGTTAAGTCAAGAAAGTAATGATGGTGTAGGACAGTATACGTGTGTAGACAGTACATGTGATTTTCCAATGCTCCACCCAAAGGTACTACATTGGCAAGAAGCGAGTTTTTTACCTGGAAAATTTGGAATTTTGCCGAACCCTTGCTGTTCCAAGCAAGGAAGGGATGTTTAACGTGCGTGACAACACTCCTACACGGGACCTTCATTTTACCTTTTATCCGAACGAGGGTATATTTTTGTGAAAAATGCTCGCCTAACATTTTTCAAGCAGACCGTGTCGCCACGGAGCCGCCTTACGTGTGTAGACCGTACACCCATCAATAGGTGACCGATGTCAAACTGTTCTAAACTAGGCTGGATGAATTAGGCCAGAAAACTCAAGCACGCGTGTTGAACGTGAAATTTAAATCGCGTCATTTGATACATAAAAAAAACGATAAACGAGTTTCACTCTGCAACTGAAAGTTAAAATTTAAATACTCGAACTGGGTAACCTTACGTGCCGAGGAAGTAAAAAGGCGAATCAGTGGTTATCTAAATATCCTTAAATTTTTTAACTGTGAGTACTGTCTCGGCTTTTTTTGCTCTTTTTTTTTTGTTTACGCTTGGTAAATATGTACCAGTGAACTTGTAAATATAAATTGCTATTGGTTAGTAGAGCAACGGAAGTGGTTTTGTTACATCTATACCTAATATTATTGGAAAGGAAGCTTGACAGTGTAAAAACGCTAAGAAAGATGTACGTATTAATTTAAGGCAAACTTTATTTGTGGAATATATTTGCAGGGAAATATGTAGGTTGACTCAGAATAGCAAAGCAATTGAGGTACGCATCTAACAAGTTCCAGGACTGAAGACCTAATGATGATGATGATAGGACACACACACACTAAGGCATGAAGTAATAGTGCGGCAGAGAAGAAAAAAGAGAGGTAGAGATAGACATAGATTAGACTATTGCACATAGGTAAAATATGGGCTGTGGGAAACGTGAAGATTATCTCAGAATGGGAAACAACGGAAGCACGCGTCCAACTAATTTTAGGACTGAAGACCTAATAATGATGATGATAATGATTTGCTAGTAAGTTTCTTTGTAAAAATTTAGTATTTTTAATGGACATTGGATTGGTTAAAGCAAAAGTTGGTATTGCGCTACGTTTTTCTAGATATTTTTGTTAAGGGCATTTCCAAATAAATGAATTTAAAATGTCGTATAAATCAACCTAGAAAGCTAGAACAATGAAGTAGTAGTATTTATTAGAGTTTAATGTTTTTAAGGAGCTCTGTTAATAATACATGGCCAGTTGAAGGTTATGTTAGGTCATGTATGTATTCTGGAATTATTGTTAATGGAGTTTAAGCTTAGATGGGTTTTTATTGAGTTATTTATGAAATAGGCAAAGGTGATTATTGTGAAAGGATATACAGCTACCGCAGTGATGAAGTGGTATTTTAGGAAAAGCCTTTATTTTGAAAATGTTTTTAATTCTATAAAAAGCGCATGAGTATTTTTAGGGTATGGTAGATAAAGATAGAGTATGAAGTAACCAGATTTAAAAAACCAAAAGCACGGAGACCTATCCGATATAAGCGTCTCTCGAATAGCTAACATATAAAAGGAATTGCTAAGACAAGACGGCTTTGCGCCCTTATTTTTGATAACTGATAAAGCCGTTTAAGGCAAAGGTTACTTGTAGAGTAGCTTTGTATTTCCGCCATTTAAAATTTTATAATTTTATTATTTTTTATCATTTTTTCGATAGGAACCCACTCTCGCATTACTGTACTTAGCCGGTGCACCATTAAAATTGTTACAAAGTTCCCGTCCCTTCTGGGCAAATGGAAATTCGTAGCGTGGCGTCTTTTTTACTCGTAACAAGTGTTACTAGTCGTAGAGACAATCATTTGCAGTACATAAGATTGATTATAGAGGAAACGTAAGATGTTAGGAGCCTATATAAAAGATGTAAAATAAAAAATAAGTAGGTGAGAGGTATATGCGAGTTTCGATGACTCTTGGTCGGATGAATGTATGATATCTATAACATTAAGTACAGTACTAGGAGAGTATGTATTATAATGAACAAAAAGAGAAATCGATTTTTATAAACTGCATACTCATAAGATTATTTTAACAGAAATTAATATAACTGCAATGGTATTTATCTACATGCCAAAAATTGGTCATAATGATGAAGAAATAAGTCTTACTTACTTACAAATAGAAAAACAATGAAACAAATTTAAGTAAATGAATAATAATAATAATAATATTGCTAACGTCGGTTAAAGGAAGCTTCAAATTGTAAAGTAGCATGGATTAGTAAAAAGAAATTATAATAGAAAACGGTTAGTAGTTTTGTACAGCGTGGCGCAAAGTACCTTCAGGAGTTTTAATATTAATAATTCCTTATGGAATTAATAATTGTTTAGTTTCTCTCTTTTAGATTAAAATAAATACTTGAGAATTTCGGTACGTAACGATACATGTATGCAGAAAGGGTAAAGAACATAATTTTTTCTATGGAAAACAGAAAAGCATTATTTCCACTCAGACGAACTTTCGACGATATTTTGTTCTCAGATATCCTCCCTCTAACCATACAGAAATATGTTCATGAAGCAACAACTTCAACACAAAGACGTTCTTTGGAGCTAGCGACTAAACGATGATTTTTGCAGCGCATTTTGAAGCAAGATCTCCACATGCATCTATATAAAATTCAGTTGATGCAACAACTGGTCTACAAAACTGTAATGCGCGTCTAGAATACAGCCGAGCCATACTAAACTTTGCAGACATAAAGATATGTTTTGTAAACAAATTGTGTATGTCAGATGAAGAAAATTTTTACCTGTGGCTTTGTCAGTCAAAATTCGCACTATTTTAGTACACAGAATTCACAGTTAATTCATCAGCGGCCTCTCCATAGAGAAGTTACAGTATGGTGCGCAAGTTCAGCACAAGGAATAATAGGGCCCTATTTTTTCCAAAAAGAAGTTGGTTTTTTTACCAGAACAAGGAAAAATCAACACTGCTGGTTTCAAAAAAGTGATACCACTGCCCATACTGCCATTGCACAATTGTTCTTATGAGGACACATTTCTGGAATTGATTAATATCGAGAAACGGTAACTTGAGATGGCCCCCAGATCTCCAGATCCCACTGCCTTAGATTATTTTTTTGGAGTAATCCGAAAGAAAGGGTTTATGTAAACAAGCCGCAATGCTTGAAGCAACTTAGAGTGAATATTGGGCAAGAGATTTTTAGGCCATCTCGAAAAACTTAATGAAAGTTAATAGAAGATGTGCTAAAAAGAACTCACATTTGTCTTCGCGAAAGGAACAGCATCTGTATGATTTTTGGTGAATACTTGAAACATACTGTGTATTATGTGTTTCAAATTATAAATTTACTTAGCTTTTCATACCTTTTTAATTCAAAATCGTAGAGGTACTTTTACCCAACTCAGTAGAATGTACAAACAAATAATTGCAAATACGCTTTATAAATATTACAACAAAAAATTATATAAATGGAGGAAACCAGGAAATACAAATAGACAGATGATTGCCTAATGTCAAATGTTTTAGAAACTTGACAAAAGTATATAGAAGTTTAGAGAAACTGCTAGAAAATGACCCAAGGAAAATTTTTCATAATAGCGAAAGAAATATGGAAGTTGTAGACTATGGGACAAGAAATACGTGCATCAGAAAAAATAGATCTTGTCAGAGTCAAGCGAGTTAGTACAAAAATCTTGAATAAAAGAAGATGCCTTAAAGTTGATGAATGAACGCAGCAAATATAAGAATTGTGATGATGAACGGAAAGTGGAACGTATAAATAACTCAAAATAAAATATATTGAAAATGTAGGAAAGCCAAAAAAACATATTTGAAAGCTGAATGCAAATTACGTTGATATGGTAGACAGATCATATAAGAAAGTACTATTTTGGCAAAAATAACTCGGGTATTTATAATTCATTACGCAAAAATAGAGAACCTTTATTTGGCGGTTATTTAAAGATAAATAGGTTGGCACATTAGTCAAATTATTAGAAATTTAGGTTGTGAAGGGTATGTAGAGCTTTTTAGATTAGCACAGAATAGAAAAGAAGTTAGAGCTGCGTCAAACCAACCTTAAGTAAGGTCGAAAACAAAATGATGATGAGGTTGGCACAATATATTGAGAAGAATGAGATTTACGTAGGCGCTAAAAAAATACTGAGATCGATAGAAAAGGAGTCTTGAGTTTAAGATTGAAATTCGAAAACGTATTAAAGAATTAAATATCAGTAAGGCAGAAACAGATGAGATATCTATGGAATTACTAAATCTTTCAAGGAAAATAGCACAAAAATTGCATTTGATGTATGAAACAGTTTTGGCGAAAACTAAGAGGTAAATCGCAATAAATGTTCCAGTAAATAAGTCAAATGTAAAGAAAGGTGTCAGATAAGGACGCTATCTATTGCTATTCAATTTATACATAGAGCAAGCAATTAGGGTGATTAAAGAACAAGAAGATACTGAAATACACGTGCAAGTTAAAAAATGACAATGCCATAATTTGCGAATAGCGTAGTATTCCTAACTAATAGCATGCTTGATCTAGGAAATATGTTAAGGTTTGTATAAAGTTTTAAGGCGGTGCTGCAACATAAAAATAAATAAAAATAAAACAAAAGCTTGTGGCAACGATAATGAAATTGATCTTTTAATGTACAAACGCAACAGGGTGTGTTTGTTAAAGTCAAACAATTTTTTTAATGTAGAATATGGAATTACAGAGCAGGGGAGAAGTAAGAGCGTAGAATTGCACTGACAAAAAAGTATTCATTTACATATATAATTTGCTCACGTCAAAAATTAGGTCAAATATAAGGAAGAAGTTTCTAATAATATTCGAGTGTGTAGCATTATATGGTTGTAAAACACGAACCAAGGACAAAACAGAATAGAAACATTGGATAAAAAGGGATGAAAGAGGAGAACATTAATCTTAAACGGACAAAATTAATATTGATGTACCTAGTATTTCTGACTTCGTGAATAATAGCGTTCATTAAGCAAGATATTTAAATAAACTTTTAGTTCTATAAAAGAAAACTTAGACCATAAACTTAAAACCACAAATGCATCGTTCTTTTTCTGTGGAATACATATTTGAAGATAACTCAGGTCCATAAATTATTTTAAAACAAAAAAAAGGGTATACAGAATCATTTATAACAGTAAATTTATATAGCGTTGTTGGTTCATTTTAAGAAAGCTTTAGCTTTTAGAATAAAGAAGTGCATGAAGGTGAAATTATTCATATGCATGTTCCATGTCATATTTATTTTAAATACAGTGGAGTTTTTTACAATTTGTGGTAGGATTGGAAAAAATAATATTAACCTGGAAACGCGGGTAGTTACAATACAATGTAAACCCCAGACAATATAAGCACGTTTGTACAATATAGCAACCATTTAGAAACGCATGCACTTAGTGAGTGAAACTCACAAATATTAGGTACTGGATAAGTTAATCATATTATACAATACAATATATTTATTTATATTGTTGAAAACATGAGCAAGTGGCGTATACATAAGTAAACTATATGACATCACGCATCTTTACGTGATTTATTCCATACGTTCAGTAGGAAGACTATACCATAACAACCCCACGAAAGAAATGCAGAATGGAAGAAATAACAGAAGCTAGACACCCTACAAAAAATAATTAATAAATTACTCACAAACCAGTAACAAATAAAGGTGTTAATTGTTATTATAGATAGGAGAAGTCGAAGAATTCCAAACACCATGGATCAACAACCGGGAGTTTAAAGTGGTCAATCCGCAGATAAATCGACAAGAATCGATATCTAAATTGGACAGTTTGGCTCCATACCACATTGGTGGAAAACCTTCCTTTTTCAATGTGGATTCTAGTTGGTGAAATGGGTGGCCTTAATTAAATTAGCAAGCAGTTGTAGGTTTAGTAGATATTTATAAATTGTTCTGTTGTTTTGTGGTGGCATGTATTTATGAAACTTGTTCAGCTGCACATTAAAAGTGTAAAACGTCCACCCATATATTAGATCATACTGTTTATTTTATTAGATTTACGAAACCTGGACATTGAAATTAAGGTTAACAAAGTGGAGGATGTGGCTAAAGGGCTACAAGTAAATAAACAAACCAATCGAAACTAACTAATTTATATAACTTCAAATGCTGTATGCTTACCGGTTTACAGGAATACTATTATGCTACTTGTGTTGAACTAGATTTAGGTAACTATTAAATTTTGTATGTACATGTTTTCAGAAACATTGTTATGGGAATGGTGCTGACTTTTATTCAGGTAACTTTAAAAAGTTTTTATGTATTTCTTAACAGGAATAATAATATTCTGTTGTATTGAAAATTGATTAGATGACGTAGTGAGACTGCGTTTTTCTCGATTGATATATCGAATGATTGTAAGAGAAACTCCATTCCACCCCGAGGTCAACGCAATTAAAGTCTTCATAGATTACTTTAGTATGGAGTTAGTGGCCATAAACTTGAGTGTCGAAAGCCCCTTAAGGTTAGTATTTTTGGTAACGTAGCTTGAAACTACACATAGTTGATTGTTACATTTTTCGACTTTTTCCATTTCTTTTATTATCTCTATATCGAAACACTCTCGCTCCACTGTAGTTATCTGAAGCACCCTTAATTTGTTACGGGATTCTCGCCCCTTCAATTTCAAACTTAAAATTTAACAATCTAACGCTTCATTCACTCGTAACAATAGTAGAGGAGTGGATTGACTAATAAGGAAGGTTCGAAAAGTTTAAAATACAAAGGAAATTGCCTGGGTACATAGAAGTTTTTAGGTCTTTTTAATCTGTTGTGTAACAAACTAATTTTTTTTTAATAAAAATGTAATATATTGGGGCTATATTCAACTTAAAGATTTTCTATTGAAACTTTCTTTAAAGAAAAGAAAACTTGTAGAAAAACTGTTGTTTTTCCATGTAAATTGATTTCAATTATCACTATGTGCAAAGTGCAAAAATTGAGGGTTCTGGGAAAATCAGTGGAATAAACAGTCGTTAACGACCTCAGTACAAAACCAGTATGAGACTGTTCAAAATCTTCTTGGTCTGTAAATCACACATTTATGACAGTCAGTTTATTATATTTAATGTAACAGTTTGTATACACCTTTTTTCGATGTGGATTAATCAGTACATTCTTCATTTAACGATTTGTTTCTGAAATATATATGCGAATCAAAACTCAATTCAACCCCAGACGGTGATATTGATATAAATGATATTAATTCTGTATGTTATTCTTAAGCAGTCAGGCAGGTTTATTTGCTTTCTTTTTGACGAACATAAGTCACTAACTTATTTATACTTTTGCAGGGTGCCCGGATGATCATTATAAACCCCCAAGATTTGTCATATATTATACAAACCTTTACATTTGGAGGAATTCTTCGTAGTCAACTCTCAAAAAAATGTTAAAGTAATATTTTATCGGTTAAAAACAAACAAGAAAACAAAATGGTGGCAGTTTACAGCTTTCATTATGTACTTATTTGTAAACTATCTGAAAAATTACTATCGACGAATCCTGAAAAAATGGTTTTCCATTGGAATAAATAATTCATATTGCTGTAATACCTATCTTACATAAGTTGTACCAGAAATAGTGCTATATATTCGACCTTGAAGTAATTATCTATGTTTTGAGAAGTATAAATATTTAAAGATAACAATTTGTTTATAAGATAAACTTAACATTAAAATGTCTGTGGACATAAATTCTAAAACTGTATGAATAATTTGTTAACATATTTGTAGTTCATACTCACTTCAGTAGGCTTATCATTATGATGCAGAACTGAATTACTAATCAAAACGTTGCACGTGCGTTAAAATAGAGGTGTTCGTTAATGCTTCTACAGCTTATCATTCTTTAACGCAGTTTCGGTACGTTTTGATCTATTTATAGATCCTTACGGAAACAGAATTATAGCGCGACAATAAGAATGTGAACAATATGAAAGACTAGGTGCGGTAGAAGATTAGGAACAGGATACGAAATGCTAAGTAGAGAATTTCAAAAAGCACTAAAGTAGCTTAAGTTAAGAAAACCCATATAAACGTATGAATTATATGAACAAATGACCGATTACCTACCACTAGCCGACCTTGTACAAAAGTACTACGCCCAATATTAAATGAGGAACTTGGTCATTGGAAACTAAGTTCCAGTTAAATAGTAATGAAAAATTTAGTCTAGTATTGGAAAAGGTGTTTACATTTGAGTAGAGGGCGATCGAGAAACGTTTTGTGCCTATTAGTATACCACGATTTGTGTTTAATTCAAGAACTTAGTGGGTTGTTTTGGAAAGAGAAATGCGCCAGTCTGGCGAACTGCAACAACAGCGTAACCGGTCATTGGTATATCTCTTTGCAAAATAAGCAACAATTTAAATTAATTTTCGTTCACTGTACTTGAATTATTTTCACAATGCCAAACAAAATTATTCATTAAAACAAATCAATTACCAACAGAATTAATTAGATGTTAGATTAAGACGGTATAAAACACGTATATAAAGTGACCAAAAACAGCAACAACACTGGAATGAAAAATTTCGGGAATATACTAAGCTATTCTTCACAACTATTAACTAAAATAATATATAACATGAAACAGAATCATATAAGAAACAAAACCTAACACTAAGGTAAACACTAAAACAGAGAATAATAGTAGATACAGTAATAGACTTCATAGGTATGGTCAAGGTTTATGACACTGTAGATTGTGTAACGCGTTGTGATATGCTAGCAATAAACTAGATGGAAACGTTGAAAATTAATCTTTAACGGCTAAAATTAATGTTGATGTACCCTGTATAATAGATTTTATGAACAGCTAATATTGATTGTGCGTGATAATTCAAATTTTGTTTTCTTAAAGGTCGTCCAGCTAACGAACTTTAACTTCAAAAAGTATAAAACTATTTTTTACACACATTGTAAACTTAATCATCCAGGACGATGACTTAATTTAAAACCGCAAATGGAAACACATCTCAATATAACAAGTCACTGTACAAGCTTTTCCCATAAACAAGATAATTTACAATAGAAAGATATTGTCTATCCGGACCACCAAAAGCATGAAAATAATACCATATTAAAAACTAATGCAAATTATACTCAAAGTAACGTTACAATAACATTGAACATAAGCATATTGTATTACGGGATGCTGACCGCAATTAAAGAATTTTATAGTGGGAGAAATGACATGAGTTAGACAGCCGGCGGAAAAAATGAATTAATTATTTTTTAGAGGGTATTGAAATATGTAAAATGTAGTAATACTAGCGAGTAGAAAAGATGAGGGAAAGTTGAAAGTTAAAAAGAAACGCAGCCTCGAATTAAAGATGTGACTGGATTCCCGCGGGGCAAAAACGCGGGGTACAGCTTATTTTTTAACTTACTTTTATATGGCTAGGGTACGTTTCAATTCACGTGTTGTGTAATTATCGTCGTTACGACCGTTTAAAGGGGTTATGGACCTGGAGAGTTTATCTTCCTATTAATTTGGAATTTTGTGGCAAGTCGTGTTAAGGGAGCTATTGTTTGAAGAACAAAAGCTTAAAAATCCTAGAGGTCTATGAGTAATCTGAAAGTTTTAAAAATTAAAATTCAAACA
Source organism: Platerodrilus igneus (assembly GCA_036346225.1). Lineage (NCBI taxonomy): Eukaryota > Metazoa > Arthropoda > Insecta > Coleoptera > Lycidae > Platerodrilus > Platerodrilus igneus. Next base: position 392,567 of record JARFIW010001135.1, on the reverse strand, counting down.
GTGAGTAAATATGAGCTTTTATGTCTACACTTTATAGTGTGAACATGTGAATTCTAAATGTAAGCCTTATTTGTAAATTTGAGCATTAGTTAAAACATAGGCCTTTAGTACTTTAAATTGGGAATAAAATGATAAAAGGAAAAGTTGATATTTAACTAAATGTTTATGATATTACGAAATTTAATATAGTAAACAGGAAAATTGAAGTGCTCGTATTATTGATGGATTTAATTTAATATTCTTCTTTTACGATTTGTTTTAGTGTTACCTGATCAGAATGAGGTTAATGAACTAGTTGTTTTACATATATTTGTATTTAATTTGCAATTATTTAATGTGAATAGAGGATAAGCATAAGTTGAATTTTATTTGCATTTATTTATGAACTAGGATAAAAATTAGGTCATTACAACAGACTATCCAATCACGCAAGTGATGGAGTTGCATGTATAAAAAGCATTTTACTTTAAAATTTTCTTTAATTATGACACAAAATTAATGACTGTTTTACGATATTTTAAAGGAAGGTAACGTATAGTGTGATAGGATTTAGGAAACCCGAAGTAAATGAAACTTATACAGAATAACCGTCTCCCGCATAGGGATAGTATTGAAAAGGTTGCCGAGACAGATGGTTTGACATCCCTCAACTATGACTGTCGAATAGCCTACCACGGTAAGTGAATATAGTAACCTATTTTTGTATTCAGGCCATATTTATTATTTTTGTTATTATCTTTATTATTTTCTCTATAGAAACCCACTCTCACACAATACTGTAGTTAGCCGAAGCACCCTTAAATTTTTACGGATTCCCCGCCCCTTCACGTCAAGTCTAAATTTATAACGCAACAATTATTTTACCCGTAACAATTCTAATACAGGGCTTACGCAGTGTGTAGTTTACAATTTACATAAGAAACGAAACGGTTGTAATAAAAACAAATGGTGTAGGAGGGTGTAGGAGGGTGTAGGAGGGGATATTCAACTTGTATATGAAACAAAACTAAATAAAATAAAAAAGTAGAAGAGGCAGGTGCAGTCATTCAAGAAGGAAAAATTCAAATGCTGAGGTATGCAGATGGTGTAGTTATATTAATAGAAACACAAATGAAGGTGACAATAATACCAAAACAAATAAAAAATTTTTTAGATAAAAGTGTAAATCAATAATACCAAAGAAAAATGAATTGTAGTAGACAAGATAGCGGAAAACAGCTGATAGTAAAATTAAGGCACGCACAATTAGAAGAACAGAAAGAGTTTTGCCGCTCAGGAGGTCGCATTACAAATGTTACAAAAGTAAAAGGGAAGGGAGGCCTTTAAGGTGCAAGATACAAAATTAAAATTTAGGATAGCTTAATAACGCTTCCAACTGGCAACTGACGTTTTTATCGCAAAGTTTGACATTTATGATGGTATACGTGCTGAGAACGTATTGACGATGAGCGCTATTTATGCTGTTTATTTACTGAAAAAAATTATTTCGGCTAAAAATGGATTTAAATCGTGAACATTTTTGAGGGATTATTTTTTACAACTTTAGACGTGCATTAACCCAATAACAGCGCATCGATGAAATTAATTCAACTTTTGACAAGGAAGCGCTATCAAGGACTACGGTCACCGATAGTTTATTAACTTCAATCGTAGCTGTAGTTCGGTTTACGACGGATTTCGTAAGGGTTATCAAAAATCGGTTGTTGTTCTGGAGAGCATTGATGCTATGTGTAAACTGAAACTGAGAGATCGTTATATGACTTTAGCGAGATTAAGGAATCCTTCATCATTAATATGACCACCATACATACATTGCACGAACATTTGGCCGTCAAAAAACTTTGCCCCCACATAGTATGACAATCGCTCAAAAAGAGGCTTGTAACGATCGTGATGCCTCTAAGCAAGTCTACAACATCGTAACAGATGACGAATCATGGATATATACGTATGAACTCAAAAGTAAACAGCACTCGACTGTATAGATCTTTCAAACTAAGACAAATCCAACAAAAGTTGCTCGTGCACAAACTACTTTGAAGCAATTGGACGATTGTTCGCATACGTTTCTTTAGAGAAACATAGAACAGTCAATTCTGAATGGTACACAATTACTTGTTTTCCAGTTTTCTTGGAAAAAATAAAGAAAACCAACCGCTGAAGCCCTATCGTTATACACCACGACAAGGAAAACTTTTACAAATTGACTCAAACAAATGACTTTTTGAGGACTTTAGACGTTGATTTGATCAATCGTCCACCGTATAGTTCTTATTTGGCATCCAATGACTTCTTTTTATTCCTTTATATCAAGAATAAATTGCGAGGACAACGTTCTTTATCACATCAAGGAGCGGTTATTGCATTCAAAATGTATGTTGTGCAGGTGGCTTAATTGGAGTAGAAAAACTGATTTGAAAATTAGCTTGAATGCATGCAAAGGTTTATTGATCTTGATGAAAAATATATTAAGAAACAATAAAACAACTTTTGCTTATAACTAATTGCTTTTGATGTTAAATTCCAAAATATTAATATATAGTAACCTACATAGCTGTTAGGAAAACATTATTGAAAACCTGGTTAAAGCGTAGCGTTTTATGGTGTGAGTTATGAACGTAATGAGAAGAAATAGTTTGAACGATAAAAACATTCACGGTATGGTGAATGGAGATTACTAGGCTTTTAAAAGATGTCCCTTACACTATTGTTAGAATTGCATAATATTAGTGTTTACCTAAGAATATACAGCGTATGGTATTATAGCGGTAAACAAAGGTAAAGGTACTGAAGTTAATCGCATCCTACATAGAGGGTGTACTAGGTTTCACAAAATTAACAGACGAAATAAAATAATCTACCTATCAAATTAATAATGTAAATTAACGATTACTCGCGAATCTTTCGAAATTACTACAAATTAGCAAACTAGATATCACAATTACTCGTTTATCTCAGGGTTGCCATGTCGTGGGAACGGATTACCTTCTTAGTACATATTCCTGTAATGGAGTTCCCTGGTTTTTGTTAAAACATACTCGAAATAAAACAAAGTTCCGTAATAACTAGGGACAAGTAAAGAATTAACAAGTAAACACTCCACTACATAGTTTATAATGCACTATTCTCGCACAAACAGTTAATAATTAAGTAGTTAAAAGAGGAAGTCTCTCATGGCGCGTTTCCAACAAATAGTCCTAGAACCACTTCTCCATTCGCTCTTCTGACTGGTCGAGAAGGCACCACATGTCTGTTACGAATCGAGGGAAGTGATATTTAAAATTCCTTCCCACCGTATAAAAACGGTTACTACACAAACACAAAAGGTAATTCACAGAAGCGTAATTTCTAAAATTAGATTACATAACTATGTGAAGTATACCTAAATTAATTACACAAGAAAAATCCTCTACAATTAATTATATATTAAAATCTTTTGTGCGGCACTTTTAAGGCGTAACAATGGTCGGAAAGTATGGCACTTCTTATTTTACATACTGTTTTATAATTCTTTGTTGTAGATTATCAATAAAGTAAATAATATTTGCTCATTTATAAATATGTCATTGGGAAAATGCAGTATCTTACACAACCTAAAAGGTGTACAAAAGTATTTCATTCGAGAACGTTGATGCACGTGCGTTGTTTCTCTCAATGTGTGCCGATTAATGTTGGATAAGCATGTGTGTTATGTTTGTTGCATGGATTAGAAATATGAGTATAAATTCAATTTATTATATATTTATTGATGTAGTAATATACAACAATGTTATATAAATAATAAATAAATAAATAAATAAATAATAAAAATAATTTACAGACAATGAATTTAAAAAAGAGCTCCGACTATACAGGAAGCAGAATATATTTTCAACGATCCTAAGTTTTGTATTGATGACTAGTAGAATAAAAAATTGGATGTCGCATTTTTACCACTGAATGCAAATCATGTTACAGATAAAAGTAGAGCTGAAGATGACGAATTAGACATTGTGGAAATGAAAACGTTCCTTGGCAGTTTGAACGAAGAGAGTTAAGTACATATCACAAGTTCAGCTTTGCTGCAGCAAGTACTAAAGGACAGTGATTTTCTAACCAGTTACCAAAATGAGCAAGTGCGATCACAAATACTAAATAAAGTCGTATAGACCAAGGAGGCATTTAATAATAAATAGAGATATAAAATAATCAGTTGACCTCTAAATAAGAGATTACGTAAAAAGCATGCTATGCGCAGTGTTGCTCTGCATGGATGCGAGGCATAGACTTGCAGCAAGGTTGTAGATCATCGACTGGTGGCATTCAAAATATGAACGTAGTAACGAATGAAAATGCTACGCTAGACAAAAAGAAGCTTAAAACATTGATTCCTATAAAGAATAGGAAAAAAGGGAATGATTTTGAAATACGTTAATTAAGAAAAATAAGACTACTTCTAAATTAATTGCATAATTAAGGTGCATTATGAGAAATGTTCAAAAGAAGAAATTTGCAGAAAATTGACAAATTAAGAGGAGTTGCATGCACGCCTAGGTGTTTAATCAACAATTATGTTATAATATATATATATATATATATATATATATATATAATGCTATGATAAGGGGGTTATTTATGGGTATATTGAGTCATAATGGTTACCCAATACACGTAAATAGTAGTAGGAGTTAGAACACCGCATTTATTTAGCATTAAAAATACGTAATTTGCATATTATGCAAAGAGCAAACATTTAACACCCTGTATAAGGATTGCAATTGACTTTAATTAATGCCGAGAAGCATATCACTCAACAATAAACACGCATTCAGCAAAAGAAATAGCTCTACACGCAATCAAATTTGTCTTAAACCAAAAATATTCATAAATTGTAAAACAATACGCGTGAAATGCAGTAAAAACCTAGAAAATCATAATACAATTCACATTAAACAAACAATAATAAAAGTAGATAACACAGTGTCCTGATAAGAAACGCATCCTTCAAAATAAATACGCTTTGGAAAAGCAAAAATGTAAACAGGAATATGTTAATTTACGTCACTTTGTCTACGTGATTTTCTACATTGAGTTAATGCAAATCCCAAAGTATTATCTTGACAAACAAAGCCATAAGTGGAATTACATGCCAAGGCAAATTAGAAATTCCTGCAACAACATTAAAACAGACGGTATAAAATAATTACAAACTAGAAATATACTGGTACCTACGTGATCAAGAAATCGTAGGCTATATAACGCCTAAGTTTAATAAGGGACAGTGTTAGTTTGAACCACGTACAAGCAGCATCACTGATACTTAAGAATTTACGCGACGAGTAAATATTCAAATTAAGCTATAAAAATTTTGTGAAAAATGATGTTATAAAATATTTTGAATTAATTATAGTGTAAATATATGAGACAAGCTTAGTCGTTTGCTAGAAAACGTAAGTATATGTTTATTAATTAATTCAGGTTAAATATTTATAATTTAGGGCTTTAAGTGGTGGTACAAAAATTCTAAGTCTAAGTCTAAGCACGAAATCTGAGTGATAGTACAAAAATTGTAAATCTAAATTTAACTCTAAGAAGACAGTACAAAACTTTAAGTAGTATTACAAAAATTCTGAGAGACATTACGAAAATTCAAAGGACATTACAACATTATGAAAATTGAAGGGAGATCACATTAAAAGGGGTAAAACTTGAAGAATAAATAAATTAAATAGAGCAACTCGAATGAATAGAATATTGGGGTACTAATCCACAGCACGCAGCAGAAAGACGTACAAGGAAAACTACAGGTCAGAACTATTTAGCATAAGACATTATTTACTATTTATTATTTTTGAACATTGATCATATTAAAGCATTATTTTGTATTTATTAATTTTGAACATATTTTATACTTGAATAATTTTATGTAAGCAGTCCTCAAAAATTTATTTTATACTTGAAAAATTTCGTAAACAAAGGGAAAATCTTGAACCTTTAGAGAATTTCCAGTAGAGTACAACGTTATTTTGCTGGCTTTAAAACAAGAAAGGGGAGCTTTAACTTTTGGATATAAACATATTTAAATTTATTGTTATTTGAATCAGGAGCTCATTTTGTTATACAGTCAAACAGATTAAGCTGTGAACTGTAAATCATTTTTTTTTCTCATTATACAAATATTAATCGACTTCGTTTTATCATTCAAAACAGATAAAGTTTTAGGGAAAAAGTGGTAAATTACTTCAACGTTGTGCACTCTGTGTGAATTAAACTAGGCTAGCCGAGGCAGATTTAAAATTTCAGGAGATTAAAATACACAGAGCGGTGGTGATTAGAAGAAGACTGAGAGAATAATTACATCGACGTGCAGCGTCATCATATCAATATTATATATATATATATATATATATATATATATATATATATATATATATATATATATATATATCTTAACATTTTATATTACAAGAAATATTCTATATAGCAACTGCAGTCGTAGCAGTGTAAGTGCCATCCATGATTGAATAGTGTTCAAGAAATAACGTTTGTCATCTCCTAACGCAATGTTCTCTTCTATAATGGTATAAACGTGATGCTTGACCGACTGAATTAAATTCTCAGTAACAAATACTTTCTTAAACTCTTTTATGCAACTAACATAATCATCAAACTTACTTTTATTTTTCATTATGCGTTTTTTAATTCCTATCTTCTTAGTAACGCCGACATTTTGGATAGCATGTGATCCCGGATCGTGTAAATAATTGGGCGGGCAGGCTGTCGAGCGGACGGACGTGCGGGCGGACGGACGAACGGCCGGGTCGGTTGATGTTATTTTGGTGTATTTATTAAATCAGTAAAAATGAAGCTTCTTATACAATTAAAATAAAGCGCGCTCATGGGCGCACATAGCTACACTAATTGGCTGTAAAGTTGTGATGCCGGTAAGTCATATTGTTTTAAATAAAAATGCGTATAAGAATTTTGAGTCAATAAATATGAAATCATTTTTTTAATCCAAAATTCTTATATGCATATTTATTTCAAAGAATATGACGTACCGGTATGAAATAATAACAGACGTTTATGCAAAGCCCAAATGATCATTTCAAATTGAGCTAGTAACTGACAGTTATTATTTCCTCCTATTAACTAATACTTTAGTATTAATCAATTTGCTTTGTGCAATTATCCAATATGTATAATTACTAGTTGGCATCAGCCGTAATTTTTAGCGTCGCTTCCTGTCTATATCTGACATAACTCAAAGAACTTGACACTGTCAAATATGATTAACTAAATTGTCAAATGTAATTGAAAATTATGTTGATATATCGTTGTTTACATGATTTAGATTTGTTAATTTTCCAGTTGTCGTCACCCACCTCAGTGGCGTAATTGGAAAACGCATGGCACGCGAAAGCCTAAGATAAAGGTTCGAACCCTGATGGGGACCTTATATTTTTCTATCTTTTAATTACTAGCTCGATTTGAAATGATTGTGTAATAAACGTTTTATTTATTTATTGACTTATTTGAGTCTATTGATATGCTTAATCATTGGTGTTGGGAAACGGGAACAAATGCTCATGCAGACACATAAAATGACGAGAGAGCTATCCCCACCTTATGGGGATAGTTATAGTGTAAAAATTTGCAAAATCGATCTCAGATGTTCTTATGGGGAAGTATGTGTAAAAATAGTCTATTTGGGTCCACAACGAAAGTTGCGTATCTACTGACATTGACAGATGACAAATCGCGGATCTCTACGAATGTACGCGAAAGTAAACAGTAGTCGACTGGACGTGTCTTTAAAAATGAGACAATTATTACAAACATTGCTCGTGCACAAAGCATTTCAAAACAAATGTTTGGCTGTTTTTTTCAGAAAAACTGGACAACTCGCAACAGTTCCTTTAGAATGGTTAATTCTGAATTGTATTTAACCGTTTGTTTGATAGCAGTATTCGAAAAAATAGCACCACAATGAGAACTCTCACAAATTAGCTCAAATAAGTGACCTTTTGAGCACTTAGAACATGGATTTGATCGGCTATCCGCTGTATATTCCTGATTTAGCACTCGATGGCTGCTTTTTATACCCGCATAGTAGAAATAAAGTGCATCGGTAACGTTTTTTGACACCTTAAGAAGCGGTTAGAGCGTTCGAAATGCACGTCTTGTAGGTACTGCAGTCGGCGCGGAAAAGTACTTTGAAAATTGGCCATGGTAAATTCCGTATCAAACTCCAACAGCTCAACCTTGCTCCTTCCCCATATTGCCCTTGTGTCAACGAATTCCCAGAAATGCCTACCTATTTAATTTACTCCGGCTTACTTACTTCCGCATTGCAAACAACTTTCGAACTTGATCTAGACCTAGATCCTTTCCCCTCTGTACCAAATATTGATCATCATGAACAAAATTGTGAAAACACTAAACCCATTTTTGTTGATGAATAATTGTTTTTGGCCTTATATCCCGCAATATAAAAGCTAGCCTCATAGTAAAATATTGTCTCTAATCCATTTATAAATCACTGAACCACGGAGAAAATTTTACTTATGCTATTCAAGATAAAGTGCGTATGTTGCATTTCCTTTTTAAAGTGTACACAAATAGCACTAATTCGATCAGTTGTCAAGTAGTTTATGTACAGAGACTGAGAATTTAAGTAAGGCTATATGTCTTTCATGCTCTGTATTTCACTACACATACCCGATAAAAACAAATAATTCCACTTATTCCTTATTAAAACTTGTTTGTCGTACATCATCGTTTTTAACGCTATAAGTGGAGCCATAAGCGCAACTTTTTTCTTTTTGCAGCGAATCGATACCGAAATAATTCCAACATTCATAAAATAATACGAATATTTGAGAAAAAACGGTTCTCTTAAGCGGTTACTATTAACATAGTTGCTCCTTGATTTAAACGTGATACCGTGTAGCAAATGTCTTAATTATTGGCCAGTGCGACGGCGCGAATTTAAACGGTCTACTAAGACCATTTCAGGAGAGCCAACTTAGCCAAGTTTTATACAAAAACAGAACAGTCTTGAATACTGAACGTGAGTCGATTGCTAAGTAGAATATTTTAGACGTGAATTATTTGCAACGAAAAACTACCTTTTTACAGACTTCTACTTTTTAATTCGAGGATTTTAGTGTTGTGGAATTTTTGGACCTTTCTGAAGTTTTTGTTCTATTTTAGTACCGACCAGACTGGTCTTGAAGTAGCAAATCTTAGATGTTTTAATGTCTTAGACGGCGGTCCACACAATCTCACATTTTTAATTTATGCTTTGTTAACCTCTACTGTGACCCGCACAAACGTTTCCATTGAATCAATGAATTCTGTGGATAATTACTCTTAAACGAAATCGTAATATGAAGTTTGTACATTTTGTATTTATTATTTTTGGATGAACTACTTATAACTTTAAAGCACAGAAAACAAAGCAACTCCTTGTGGTAGCTTATCTAATAAATGTATGATGTAAAGTAACCATGCTAATTTGTTCTCCAAATAAATTAAAAGCGGGGTAATTTTTTACGACCAATCAACGCCCATCACCAACTTCAGTCAGCCAGCCAAGGGGTTCCCGGCTTAAAGATTTCAATTTTATCAAAAGTCCAGAGTAACGCATAATGAATTTGGGCACTATTTCATCGTAGAAAACGGAAATCAGTTCTGAAGGGGTAAACGGTACGAGGTTACAACACATAACAAGGAAACATCGCATTATAGATTATTAAGGATGTTCCAGACGAAACTGGAAAACAGAGATACAAAGCCATAAAATGGGAAATTATTCGCAAATGCAGGAAAACTAGAGAACAATGGGTTGATAAAAAGTGCAAAGAGGTACAAACTAAGATGGAAATAGACAGATGAAGCTTACAAACTAATTAGAGTTAACTAATTAAAGTTATAAAACCGTATAGCAAAAATATAAAGGACGCGGGAGGAAACGTCATTATAGAAAATGCAGAGAGAATGAATAGATGGCAAGAATATATAAGGAATTTATATGCAAGAGAGGAACTAACAGCATTAGAACAGAAATCAGACATTGGAAATGCTGACTTGAGATATCCTATGCTTAGAGATGAGTTTGAATTAACATTAAAGGGTCTGAAAAATTCTAATGCGCCGAGTACAGATAAGGTGCCAGCAGAAACTCTAAAAGCCGCTGGACAAGCAGTAACAGAACATCTTTTCCAGCTTGTAAGCTATATGTAAGAGACAGGCGAGATACCCAAAGATTTCAAACGTAACATCATAGTCAATGTACCAAAAAGGACAGGTGCGTATAAACGTGAAAATTTTGGAACAATAAGTTTGACAGCACGCGTGTTAAAAATATTAACTAGAATTGTACAAAGACGAATGGAAAATCGAGCTGAAGAAATAATAGAAGTAGATCAAGTTCGGTTTAGGCAAAATAGGGGAACACGGGAGGCTATTTTATATCTGAGAGTGATAATGGAGAAAACAATAGAAAAAGAAAAAGCGTGTATGTACGGTTTGTAGATCTGGAAAAAGCATTCGACAATGTAAAATAGAAAACAACGTTTGAAATACTCAAAAAGATTGGAATGAGTTATAGGGATAGACGAATAGTACATAGCTTATACAAAGAGCAAACAGCGCTAAGAGAATTGGAGCAGGAAGGTAGAGAAGTAAATATTAAAAAGGGGTGAGACAGGGATGTGCCATATCCCCATTAATTTTTAATTTGTGCATTGAAGAGGCAATGAATAATGTCAAATGCAGGAAGACATTTGGAATTACTATGCGGTGACAAAAGATTGATATGCTTAGATTTGCAGATGATATAGCGGTATTAGCATCTAAGAAAAACGAGTTAGAAGCTGCTCTTAATGAAATGGAAACGGATCTAGCAGAGAAATACGGTATAAAAATTAACAAAAATAGAACTAAAGTACTATTATGCAAAAGAAAGAAAAATAAATCAAAAACAAGGATACAAATAGGTAACGAGAGGTTAAGGATTTCTGCTACTTAGGAAGCCAAATAACGCAAAATGCGAAAAGCGTGAAAAATATAAAACAAAGATTAGTACAAGGTCGTGCTACATTTAACAGGAAAAAGCAACTACTGTGTTCAAAGACAACAAACATAGAAACAAGGAAAAGATTGCTTAAAACATATGTGTGGAGCACAGCACCATACGGCTGTGAAGCCTGGACAGTAGGAGAAGAGGACAAGAAAAAGGAAGAAGCCTTTGAAATGTGGTGCTACAGACGTATGGTGAAGATATCTTGGACAGACAAAGATAAGAACAAAGAAGTACTAAAAATGGTAGGGGAAGAGAGAAATTTTATTTAAGCAACTACAGGTATTGGTTGTGCAATATTCTTGAATAATGTTAATTGCATGAAAGGATTTACGGGAAAACTATTAATTGGGCAAATGTCTAAGTGTTGGGGGATCTTGGCAGCCACAGGCTGCGTAACCCCGTTACATACCCTATATGTGATTTTCCAATGCTTTACCCTAAGGTACTACATTAGTCAGGAAGCGAGTTTTGTTTACCTGAAAAACTTTGAAGTTTGCCTAATCCTTGCTGTTCCAAGCAAGGTAGGGATCTTTAACGTGCGTGACAACACTCACATACGGAACCTCCATTTTACCTTTCATCCGAACGAAAGCGTATTTTTGTGAAAAATGCTCGCCTAACATTTTTCAAGCGTACCGTATCGGGATTCAAACCCGATACCTTGGGCGTAGTAGTCATACGCATACCAACTACGCCACGGAGCCGCCTCTCCGTTACATACCACTGAATCTCTGTGATATAAGGCATATAATTAGAAAACAATAGAAAGGGAACCGATCTGTATATAGGCTGTGTGACAATTTTAGGAAACTGGGCAGGCTAGCTCAGAATATAAATAAGTGGAAGTACGTATCCAACCAGTTTTGAGACGCAAAACCTAATGACAAAACAATGAGCGCAAATAAATCTGATGATTATTATAAACAACTACAGGTGTAGGTTGTGAAATATCTGTAAATAATGTTAACTGCGCGAAAAGATATATTAGAGAAAATATTAAATCGGCAAATGTTCAAGTGCTGGGGAACTTGGCTGGCACATGCAGCTTACCCCCTTCACAACCACTGAATGTCGGAGAAATAGAGTACATAATTGTAAAACAATAGAAGGGAACTGAACTGCATCTAACAAGAAAGAACAGCGCCTATGATCAAAGACAACAAGCATAGAAACAAGAAGAAAATTGTTGAAAGCATATGTGTGGAGCATAGCACATTATGCCTATGAAATACGGTTATAGAAATAGTATAGAAATAAAGATATCTATGGAAAAAAAATAGGAGAATACGTTCTAAGACATTTTTGGGGAATAGTACGGAATATATTATAAGCAAAGATAAGAGAAAGGAGGTAGATGTAGACCTAGCTCAGATACAGATAGATGCAGACTGTGCAAATTTCAGGGAAATGTGTAGATTAGTTCAGAATAAGAAACAATGGGGGTAGGCGTCTAACTAGTTCCAGGACTGAAGAAATGATGATGATGATGATGATGATGATGATGATGAAGGATGTCCCGAGAATATGCCGTTTTGCAAATTATGATGACGCTCTCTTTAGTAAAACATTTCGGATATAAACTCGTCTCATGTCGGGATCTCAAGGTGTGAACTGCAAAAGGGGAAGGGTGGAGGGGTCTTATAAAAAAATCTGAATGAAACCTCTAACACTAGAAATCGGAAAATTGGTAGATTGTAAGATATAAAACAACAAATAAATTGGATAGATAAATATTGTATGTGCAAGTGGCGTTGAATAGAAAGAAGAAAAGAATATTTTATCAGGTTACTATTTACAGAGGTACCTTCCGCTAAAATGAACTCCTGGACGGTGTTTCACATTCTCCAGTCCAACGATTACAATCCCTACACATTCGACATCCTTCCAAATATTCCATGCTTATCACATCAGGAAACTCTTCCTTTAACATACCTGTAGAGAATATTGATCTTGCTACTTAAGATACCTATTCAAGCTTACACCTAAAATCCCATCCACATATTTAGACCATAATCCGGACTCTATCCATAGCAATAGTAGAACATATTCTTACTGCAGTATCCATATCCAATCCTAAAAGGTACCACACCTTACGGCCAACGCTCTTGTGGTTATCTGAACTGAAAGCAACCAGACGCGCACCTGTACAAACACTGCATCAACTACAAAGAACCGACGAACAAACATACACCTCGTAATCATTGATCCTCTAACGAACACTTATACCAACGATAGAAGGAAATACAAAAATCAAATACTAGTCTCAAGAAAATTATACTTATATAAAATAATTCAAAACAACTACGATGACCCTTAAACTACATACATAAAATTAATAAAACCCAAACAAACTTATATTCTATCAGCTCCCACAAGTACAACTTTAACCACGTATAAAACCACAGCTACTACCCTCCTGAACACCGCTATCCCATCTGCACTTCCCGGCGTATCCACATTAGAGCGATAACTACTTATACATAGTATACAAACACCTCTTAACACCGATCCAAACCAGTAACTAGATATTTCTCTTCTGAATACTTTGATTACCAAACTTAGGCTTTAGAAAAACGCTTGGCCTGATCATTTTACCTATAATATCCTTCAAAAATCCTGGCCCCTAACTAGAGAATCATGCCACGCACTGTTTAAAGAATGTCTATCCTCAGGAACTTACCTAAAATATTTAAAATCGCTTCCATAAACAAATCTTAAACCAAAAAGGTTCCTGACCATTCGAAATAATAGAGACCTAGCGCCCTACTTCCAATACTATGTAAACTCCTCTAGCTTGTCATCGTTCTTAAAATAAACTCTCACATTGAATTTCAGTAATTTACTGGATCATTTTCCTCATTAACACAGCTTTCGTACTGGACATAGTTTGTCCAAACCTCACCCCACAAATGCCATCGCCTTCTTCCTAGATTTTCTTTGATCTCCTTTGGTGGCCTAGCATACTTAACCGAATGAAATTAGTAAACTTCCCCTCCAACATCTTCCTAATGTACAATCGTACCTCACATCATGCACTGCCACCTTTGCTACCAACTTTTACCTCATTACCAAATCTCTAACGCAAGACTATCCTCAAGGATTGTCTCTTTCTTCAACTCTCTAGAACCTGATCATAAATCCCATCCTAGACCTTAACATCCCCCATGTCACTATCTTAGTCTACGCAGATAAAATTGCTTTCCCAATAAACGGAAATTCCATGGTTCCATCAAACATACCAAGTCTTTCATGAGGAATTCCATTGAACCTTGGCTCTCTTTTAATAACGGTTATCCCTACCCAAAACGCAAATGCTCTTTTCGAAAGGCTTCCTAAATCTAAATCAACCCCAAAGAAAACCATCTCCTCTCAAGATCAGCACAATACCTTGGATTACATATCGACGTAAGACTTAAAACAAACACCCACCTATCCGAACTCTAAAACAAAACCAAAATTATTCTGCAAAATCTTCATCATTTCCTCTCTAATACAGTCGAATTCATCATCCAAACAAAAAAATTAATCCTAAAACAGATTATAATTCTCACCATCTAGTATGCAGTAGAATCCTAGCTTCCGTTAACTGCGCCTTCCTGTAGGCTGAAATTGTACATTATCATAAGTCCTTTTCTACTGTATAACTCAAAAGCCTACCAAGGCGTGTAACGCGAGTACGTTACTTCATGAAACATTAAGTAGCAGAAATGAGTTTATTAATTCAGTTAGTTAAATAAGCCTTTACCAATAAAAGCATCCTGAAAAATTTATAGAAGCTTTGGTAATTACATTTAATAGCGTAGGTATTTTATTGTAATACTAAATTAAGATTCACAATTAAACAGGAAAGCAACTAGTATATTAAATAGAAGCATTAATAAAGATTGCAACTACACACTCTTCGTATTAATTTAGAAAAATACAGCTAGATCTTTGTAAATCAGAGGACATAGAAAGATTATTTGTACACATTCACACGAGCGCACACAGAAAACATTGAATCAGGGTCATAAAATTAATGCGTTCACATAGATGAAACGATCTTAACCCCGCCAATAAAAAAGCTTTAAACGCGCAAAGTGTGAGAACGGAATTTTTAACAAAAGAGGATGTTATATAGCAACAAAATTCGAAAAAATTAGGAGGTTAGTTAAGAAAAAATGATAGATCAACGATAGCGAACCTGTAAGCATTAAGACCTCCGAGTTAAAAGGGCCGGCGACGTTTTAAACTTTGATGAATAAGAAGGCCAAAAAGCTCAAGCACGTATGTAAGCGTGGAACTTAAATAGCACTGGTGGTGCAGCCAATAAAAAGCTTAGGTAATGAAAGGGCGATAAGCGGGTTTTACTCTGCAACAAAATGTTGGATTTTAAATAGATGCCACGAGGGACCTAACGTGCCTCGGAAGTAAAAGTGAATTGACGGCATACCTGACATTCTCAAATTTTTAAACTTGTGAGCTTTTTGTTTGGTTATAATTTATGTTTATGCACCTGTGGATTTTTAACTTAAATGCTTGTATTTATGTAGTGGGAAATTAACATTTCGTTAAATAATTATTCTGTTTAACTATGAAATAGCGACGGAATTAATTTTGTTTAAATTTAAGCAGCATATTATTCAGACGGGAAGTTTGAATATTTTAAAAGAGTAAGAAATATGTAAATGCAAGCTTATTTTTGAAATTATTGTTAGTCAAAAGATTAAAACTCAGTATTTTTAATGGACATCGGAATGGTTAAAGAAAAAGTTGGTATTGAACTGTTCTTCTATGAATTGTTATTAAAAAGATTTCCAGAAATGGGATTCAAAATATCGTGTAAATCAATCTTAGAAACTAGAACAATGGTGTGGTACTTTTATTTATAGATTAATGTTTATTTTTTAAGCATTTCTATTAATAATGCTTGGTTAGTTGCACGGTTACATTAGGTTTGTTTTAAGGTTAATGTGCGTGTATATATATTTCCAAAATTCACTGTTTGGAGTTAAAAATGGGGTGGATTTTTTATTCGAAGTTAATTATAATATAGGTACAGATGATAATTGTGAAACAATATGCAGCTACCCCAGCGATGAAGTACTATTAGAGAAAAGTCATTATTATAAAAATTTCTTTAATATAACAAAAGTTAATGTGTGGTTTTTAAGGTATGGTAGAAAAAGGTATGATGTCACGAGATTTTAGAACACCGAAAGCAAGAAGACCTCTCTGAAATAACCGTCTCCGGGGTAGCGGAAATATCGATGGGATTGCTGGGACAAAACTGTTCGGTGCCGTTTACTTTTGATAATTAGTAAATCATAAGCGGTTCTTGTAAAATATTTTTGTATTTTTGCCATTTTTATATTTATTTTTATTAGATTAATCATTTTTTCCATAGGAATCCATTTCTGCTCTACTGTAGTTAACCGGTGCAACCTTAAAATGGTTACGGGGCTATCGCCCCTTTTGGGCAAATTCAAATTTGTAACATAGCATCATTTTTACTCGTAACAGGTAAAGGGATAAAGCAAAAAAGGAACATCCAAAACTGACATCAATTTCTGAACACGACGTTCATGGTAACGAAGATAAGTCACAGTATTCAGTGAAATTGAAGTAGAGATAATACATTTTCCAAATTTTGTTATATACACTTCCCAAAAGATAATGTCGGTGTCAAATAGGTTAAGTCTGTTGTACACCAAAACAGAACTTGAAGCTTTGCAGTGCAAAGCACTTAATGGTCTGTGACGTTGTACGTTTACAACAATTCTTCTTTCATTATGGATATTTCCGAAATTTTAGGAAACTTTGAAAAATCTGTTTATACGTATGAAGCTGGATTATGATCTTTAGACAAAAGCTTCTTTATCAATATTAGTTCAATAAGTGGAAATTATGCGACAGCCGTCGATACACCTATTGAATAAAGAATTTCTATTTTGAGAATTTTTACTGCTTTAACTAATTTTGTTCATACTCAGGTGTAAACATTTGTACATGATGATTTAAGATTTAGTCTCATTCTAGTTTTTTCCTTACGATAGAGATTTCTGTCGCTACATATCAGAAAGTCATCTTTACCCAAAGAAGTTTTTATAAGAAAATTTATATACACGCTGCTGTGGATGCTTGGGAATTAAAACTGTGATCAATTAAATTAAACAAAATTTCCCCACTTGCAACGCTAGTGCGAATTGTATTGAAACAATAAGTAGTAGAAAAGAATATTTTTAATTCAGTCAGTTAAAGGGGCTTTCAGTACGAAACTACCCTGAAAAATTTATAGAAGTTTTAGTATTTTACACTCAATAGTGTTCTTATTCTAATATGATACTAAATTAAGAAAGAATTAAAATAGTAAAACAGTCAATATATTAAATACAAACGTTAATGACTATCGGTATTTTATCTTCTTCGTGCTAAATTTGAAAAAATTACAGGATAGACACTCGGAAAATAACCCGCATATTAAAGTTATTTGTACAAATTCACACTGGTACAAAAAATCTCAGCCATGGGAAATTCACCCAAAATAACTATATACTCATAAACAGCCATAAATTTTAATGCGTTACCTGTGGAAACGTAGTAAGAAATTGGCCGTTCACATGGATAGAATGCCATTGAACTCGACAATAAGACAGTTTAAGGCGCATCCGTCAGAACGAAGACATGGCAATATAACCCTGAGATGTCTAAAACTTATAAAAAGCACGGATAATAGAAAAAAGGATCATCTTCAGTTGTTCGAAAACAGAGATCAAGGCAGAGTTATAAATTCGATTGGCACGCGACCATCGTCGTGAGGATAAAAGTGATTATCGGGTAATTAAAATGATGATATTAAAGTCCGGGGTTTTCAGTAAACATGTTCCAAATGCGCGTAAAAGCGCAGATATAAAAATACCGTTAAACCTGAAAGTCGCTTGTATTAGGAGCATTTATTCAACGCCATGTTGGAGTAATTAATGTACAGTGATCCTCTCCTGCATTAAGAATGTTTTCGGAGCTTTGTAGAGGACCAACAAAGAACCGCAAATTTATTAAATTTTTGCTCTTTATCTTCTAAACATTACATGCTGTTTTATATTTAATATTTGTGATTGCTGATAATAATAAGAATATGTAAAACTTAGTGTAGGAAATTTTTTTTACATCAGTGCATGCTTATTTAAAGCGTATTGTAAAAACAGGATCTCATATGAAAAATTACACAATAGTATCCGCGTAATCTATATGTACAAACAAATTGGTTGAATGTCTATAATTGATAAATCTAAGTTGTTCTGTTTTTAGCTACACGCATATTTAACCAATTAAGATTAGATATTAGTTTTCTAAGTTGTTATTTACTATGATGTACATGTCTCATAATGTAGGTTAGGAGGCGTTTTTATATTTGTGTTTATTTTTAATTAGTAGAAAAAAGTGAGGCACGTGTGAACAAGGTTCTATCAACCTTTACTACAATAATAACCGCAAAACCGTCACTCGAATCACCCATCTTCGGGTTATGCTTTATCTGTTTTGATTTTTTTAGGTAGGTTGGTGCTCATAGGTTTTATTATACAAAGAGAGCTTAAAGACCTTTCAAAGTATGCGTTAAAGTAGTTAGAAAAAAGTATTGGAATTTGTATGTCTCTAAAACTTATTAGCTGCTATAGAACTCATCGTGCACTACTGAAAGCTAGTCCATGCAGTATTTTATTATTATGGCATCCTCTCTTGTAGAATAAAATTAGTTCAAAGACATCGCCAATTTAGAAAATAACAAAATTTTGGCCACACGTTGGGCGCCAAAATTCTGTTGCCTGCTGAATTCAAAAAGTCCTCAATTCGATACAGTAAAAGCGGTATAATGATAAAAATGTTTATTAAGTGAGATTTGAAAATAAGTTGTTTTAATATCTAAACTTGAAATGATTTTAAGTCGCGTAATTTATTTAAAGTAGAGAACACATACGAGATATGATATGCTTCACATTTTGCCGTTTTATTGAGTTCTCGGAAATCTAAACAAAACGATAACGGCGATCATTCCTTTGGGTATAAGAAGTAGTACACCTAACTTTAATAAATTTTTTCCTACTACTTAATATTTCATTAAATAACGCACTATCGTTACACACAGTACTGACTTTAAAATTCTTTATAATGATAAATGATTTGAGTTTTTATTATTTGGATTTGATTTTACTACATAAATTTAACATATTCAAGTGAGATAGATACATAAGCGTCTTTATTTCCCTACATCACACCAGATATAGGGAAAGGTTAGTGGTGAATGCAATGTGACAATAAACGAACCTGCTTTAATTGATTAGAAACGATTCACTTAATTAGAAAATATAATCGATTTATGGGTTGCAGGTGTTAAATAACCAACAGCGATATAAAATTATGGTCTACTAAAAATACCAATAATAAAGTTCTATGAACGCTAATGACATGCGTTTAAGTAGGTTAGTACGTCCGTAAAACTGGCGATAAAAATAGTATATACATGACGTAAATCCATAATGATTGAATATATTGTCAATTATAAGATCACAATGTCAAATATTTTCCTCTAACTTACTAGGATGTAGTATAGTTGACATCCCTTGCTATCTTCTGATCTTCATTGCGCTAAGGCCCATACACATGTCGTCCCTCTTGAACAATTCAATCCCAAAAATATTTAATTAAATAAATAAGTATTAATAAACCAGATTCAAATTCAATTGTATCATTCTTTCATACACCGCTAGTTTGTGTTTCCCAAGCCTTTTACATAGTGCCAACTTTTTACTGCGATGAAGATAGCGGCCACTAATTACGGATACACTTATCTGTTCCAATCACGGCAATACCACATCCATTGAGCTGAATACGCATTCCTATTGGATTATTAAATTTCCTATATCTCCCATCATGTTTTCGCATTTCAAATTCATAGGTAACAGATACCCAATGTTTACCGCGTTCCAAAATTAGTATTGTCGTGCTATAGAAAAATCACCGATCATGATTTAGTCTTCTAAATTAAGACAGTTAAATTATTTGTCGTCCATACTAAAAATTCCTCGTTTCTATGCCGGCAGATATTTTACTAGTTGAATTTAGAAACATAATTTTTTAAAGCTACTATTGAAGATATGCTCTTGAAATTTGCTATACAGCTACGGATGTATCCCAAAAAAAAACATTTTTTACAAAAATAAATTTGTCCCGGTTAGTATTTTTGTAGGGTAGATGTTTCAAAACAGCACGTTTTTTGTAGAACGTTTTTACCCCGATTAGGATTTTTATAAACTTGTACAGTACTTCTGATAGTCCCTGCGCTCTTGAAGTTCATGACACAGTTGTGGAGGGTGTCCCAGAAAATATATTTTTTTACAAAAACATAGTTAATTCGATTTAAATTTTTTACAACTCTGCATAAAGGTATTAAAATAAATTACATAATTGTTTAAGTATCATGCGCAAGGAAACTTGTTTTCAAATAAGTTAGGTGCTGAAAAACAACTTGCTACGTTCATTTTCGGACGGTAAAACCACGCCCGTTTTGATTCGCTATTCATTTACGTAGATTCTGTTACTACTCCAACAACATACTGTATATCTTACCGTTTTACAATAAGTACGCTTCCCAACGATTTTCATTTAAACCAATTTGCTGCGAATTTGACAAGCTTAATCTATAAATTGAAGGGTCAATACCTTGTTTTAGATATCCGTGAACTTGCTACACATTACGATAGCGTATTATTACTTTCTACATTACTTTAATCTAAAGATTCGTTGACATAATGTATTGAACTATCTGATAAACCGTGTTTCAGGTTTCTAATCACATGTTGGTGTGGTATGATAACACTAGTATTACTTTGAACTCTGGTTATTTCAAAACAAATCAATATGCATTTTCTTTTCTGAACACGACAAAGTACTCGTTGTTATCGTTGTATTTTTCGTTTCTGTTTTTTTGTTTAGGGGATTTCGCGCACACAATATTGTGTGATCAGTATTTCTGGTTTTAAGAAAAATGTACTTTGCGGCGACAATAAAGTAATTATACCTGTAATTATTCTAGCTTTACCCGTTGGATCGCCGCCCTTTTTTGTGATGGGAGGACACCCCCAAAGCGGGATCACAAGCCCCTCTGTTTCACCCCGCCGTTAGAGATGGTACGAGGCAATCCTACATTGTAAACTGGAGGGTGAGTGATTAGCCACCATTTTATTATATGTGGTTAAGTAGTTGTTGGTACTACATATTCCCATGGTTCTATAGGGGATTGACCCTGTTCCGCGTAAATGACTGTGTTTCTGTGAGAAGTTATTTGTGGTCCAGAGTAGAATGTCTACTGATTCTTTCCTGTGATAAGTTTAGATAGCTACTTCTGTATTTACTATAAGGATTTAGAGCTGTGATTTGTAAGGCGGAAATTTTGTTCTTCTGTTTTCTTTCTTTTGGTAATTAACTTATGGCCGGAACCTAAAAACTACAGCTCGTCATTTTGAGAATTTTTTTTGTGTTCTTTCCGATAAATGTATATTATGTTTATGCGTTGTTCTTGTTTACATTTGTTTTGGCACTACTGTGCTAGTATAACATGTTTTTTTGTTTAATTATAGTTTTTTATGTTTTGTGGGGATTTATTGAATGGGTGCGAGCATGGTTTTTTTTATTTCACCACCAGTTGCCGGTATTATCCACCGCCGAAAAAGTATCAGCAACAAGTGACGCGACGCCGCAAATGAGTAACCATTTTTCATTCATTTACAGAATGTCAACAAACGAAACTGTGCTACTCCTTGCTCTGTTAATGAAAAAGAGAAAGCAGAACGTTCGGAAAATGCACATACATCCTATGTTAGCATCGAGAGAATATAAGGAATTGTATTACACTTTATTCAAAGAACTTTGTGCTGATCTAGTAAATTTATTGATTGAGTGCGAGCAAGGTTTTTTCTTATTTCAGGTCTTCCTTTATTTTTGTAAGTGAAATACCTCGCTTACTCACCGATTGAGTCCGGTCAAACTTACTATTGGGTTTTTTTGTAGGCTACATCAATGTACGTAGCAAACTCATATTCTTTGGCCAAAGCTAGTTACCCTGATTCTGGCTTTTACAGACTTTCATAATAACACTTCAAACATTAAAAAAATTTTTAAATCTGATTTTGAACCAGCGTTCTTGTAACATATTAAGCTGTTGGGATCGGTGTCGTGTTTAAAATAACATATTTTTCATAAAAACACATGTCCCGTAATTTGCAGCCTTTCACTTACTTCCACACTTAAAAATAGGTGCTCTTAAAAATACAATTTTAGAACTTTTTGATTATTTTTTGCAGGTTTGTAAAAATGAAAACTGAATACAAATATTTTTGTAAAAAATAAGACCTTTAAAAAACAAATTTAGAATTTTCCTAAATGTCGGTAAAAAATGCAAATCGAGGTGAATACGGTTTTGTAAACAATGTGTAGTATTGGAACATCAATCGGTATAATAAATTTCAAAACCACAGATTTAGTAATTTTTAAGTGTTTCTATGGAAGTTGTAAGAAATACGAATCGGGTTAAATACTGTTATATTGTAGCCATACGGTCTAGAGATAAATGGCATTCAGTAAACGATGCTATGATTAACAGATACCGCCGACTTCTAGAATACTAAGGAGGATATTATAGTTCGATAGATAAATCGTTCGATACGGTGGCTAGTTGAGTCTGGGTTTTAATCCACAAGTGATATTAAATCAATTGTTAAAATAAATACGCTTACAGTCTATGTAAATTGGGATATAACAATTGATCCATTAGTGCTTAAGTAAATGAATTAAGAGTGCATCAAGGTACATAGTTGGATTAGTTGCTTTAAAGAACGTCTTAGTGTAGTGAATGTTGTAAGTAATTATTGATAGTTATAAACTCCTGCAGCGGCTTTCAGAAATCTGAGGATTCTCTGCAAAGATTTAGGAGTAATTTGACCGAATAAAGAAGTGTAAATTGAAGTACATTTCATAATGAAGAGAACGTTATAACACCTTTCCATAGAAAATATCAGTATGTTGAGTACACCTAGCTACTTAATAAGTCGAAATAGAATGTTGTGCCTTTTTACTACACCCTTGCTGTGGATGTTCCTTCATTCAAAAATAGCATAAAGTCAAGAAAGATATTGTTTATTTCTTGTTTCATTTGCCTAATTGTAAAAATTTAATCTCTTTTCTAAATCAGTGGGCAATATTTTCTGGTGTAACTTAATTCTATAAAGGTGAAATTTATTCTTATGTAAAATTCTCGGTACCAGTGGCGATTCCTGGATCACAAAAAGTGTAGGACAAACATATACTGTAGGAAAAAGAATTCAGGTGCGCCACTAATGCCACACAACAAAAAAAAATCATAAATATTTATAATTACTACCATTTAAGGTTACTTAATAATAATATAAAAATTCAATTGATAACTCAGAGGAGAACTGACTTACCATAATTTAATTTATTTACTTATATGTCCGGTTGATCCTTATATCCTTTTTGCCGCGAAGATATCTATGACAGAATCATGAAACTTGGAGGTTTTCTTTAACTCTCGAAATAATTACTTTTCAATTGATATTAATGCCAAGCTACAAAGACGATCTTGTGATGTTGTGTTTCTATTGTACGACTTAATACGTTTCAATGCCGAAAAACTTCGTTCAGCTGAAGCACTTTTCACCGGAATCGTAAGAAAAAGATTTACTAATTTTGCTAATTTTGGCACATTTTCGTTTAAGTCACTTGATACCATGATTCCTTTGGGAAAAAATGTTATTTTTAATTATTCTTAAATTAAAGTGTAGGATGATCCTCACCTCCTATATGGAGGAATCGCCACTACTCGGCACTGTTGTTCTGCTTATATTTAACTCTTTCTCGAAGATTCTTCAAGATGTCGTTGGATCCCCTACTACAGATAACATAGCTTTATACCTCAAAAGGAGAATATAGTAAAGAAAAACGTTTGTTCACACTTAAGTTATAAAATATGAGGAGAACAATCAAGCTGTTTCCATCAATTCTAAAGGTATGTAAACATAATCAAACAATTTCTTGAACCACAACTTCAACAGATTAATTTGGGACTAGTGTGGTTTCAGCAGGATGGTGCCACGACCCAAACTGATAGAACTCGAGGGCTGTTTTAACAGAGATGTTTCCCGGGCGCTCGATCTTCCGGTATAGGGATATTTTATGGTTCACGTGCTCGCCAGATTTAACTCCGTGTTACTTCTTTTTATGGGGTTACCTGTAGACTAAGGTGTTTCAACATCGTTCCAGAATTCTAGCAGACTTGAAGCATGCAATACGTCTTAAAGTTGGCCGCATTCCGCAACAGATGCTTCGCAGAGCTTCAAAAACCGGCTACAGTGCATTGACAATGAGGGACGATATTTGAAGATATGTTTATTTATTTATTTAAATATCACGACACTACAGAAACAATGTTTCTAAATGGCCAACATGACGAAATAATATACATACAAAAAGAATATAAAAGTAATAATAGTTACTAAATAATACTAGAGATGACACACAGATTATATTGTAGACAATAAACGCCCTATATTATTTTTATTAATTGAGTACACTACAGAAATAATCAAATTGAAATCGGTACTAACAGATTAAGCATATGTTTGCCTAGAAGGAATTCTTGCAAATTAACAGATTTGATCAACAGTTTGTTTAAAGGAAGTAGAGTTCAAAAGAAAGATATCCCAATTAGTAAAATGCCGATTATATATTATGGCAAGCTTGTCTAAATACGTGTTCAAACCATAGTTTGTACGATGTTGCTTGATGACAAATGACTGTGGATTTGGAGTAAGCCTATAGTTGATCCGAAACTGAATAGGATCTAACAAGTGATGACAGTCGATGGTGCCATTCACTAATTTGTGTGGAAAAATTGCTGAAGCTATCCATTGTCTGCACTCAAAAGATTTTAAACCCGCCAATTGGAGATGGATAAGACGTGGAATTCCCAAAAAGGGAATGCGATGTTTGAAAAGTAAATATTTCACAAATTTTGCTTGAACGTTTTTAAGTTTGAGAATGAGGTTAAGATAGGTAGGAGACCAAATAACGCTATGGTATTCAAGAATGCTAGGAACCAAACTGAAGTATAGAATAGATATCGCTCTAGTATCAGAAATGAGTAAGGTGTGCGTTTCTAGAAATCCTAGCATCCTAAATGCTTTTAAGCAGACACTATCAACATGTTCAGCAAAGGAAAGTTTATAGTCGAATAAAATACCGAGATCACTAATAGACGAAACTGAATCTATTGGTATCTTATCAAAAAAATAGTCAGTAATAATTGGGGAATGACATTTATAAAAACGAACGATTTTGCACTTATTAATATTTATTCGAAGATAGTTATTTGAGCACCACTTAACAAAGCTGTTAAGATCTTTCTGTAGTTTAACGCAATCATCGGTAAAGTAAATTACAGAATAAATTTTAAGATCGTCAGCATACAACAAACATAAGGAATAAGAAAAGACCGAGGCAACATTGTTAATAAACAAGAGGAATAAAATCGTTCCTAAGTGCGAGCCCTGGTGAACACCAGATGTAACTTAAATGATCCTGGATTCTGAACTACCAATTTGAACAGTTTGTTGCCTGTCAACTAGATAAGAAGCAATCCATTGCGAGTAAGTTCCATGCACACCAATAGCATCAAGCTTTTTAACTAAAATACTGTGACAAACGCTATCAAAAGCTTTTGATAAATCAGTGCAAATGGCATCTATTTGAGCGCCATGTTTCAAGTAAGTAGAGAGATAGTGATGAAACACTCCTAAATTGGTCGTAGTTGAGCGACCCCTATAAAAACCATGTTGTTCAGGGACAATAATAATTTTATAAGTATTAAACAGTTCTCCACTAATAAGGCATTCGAATAGTTTTGGTATACAGGAAATTATACTAATCGGTCTGTAATTGGCAATGTCCATTTTTGGACCAGATTTATGAACTGGAACAATTATCGAAAGTTTCCACATACTAAAAAATATTCCACGATGAAACACATTTTGAAACAACAAGCTTATGGGTTCTGTTAATGAGGAGTAACTTTTCTTTAATACTATTGAAAGAACTCCATCTGGGCCCGCCTTATGACTCGCCACCAATAAGTAAAATTTGCTTTCAACCTCTTATATAGTGAAACAACGACCAGCCAGTGTGGTGGAATAGGGAATGTCTAAGAGGTTAGGTATGATATAGGAATCATGAGAGGTGTACATTCTCTGAAAATGTTTCGCAAAGGCATTGCTAATGTCCGCCGGAGTTGTAAAGGTTATGCCATCTAATTGCATACAGCTAGGAATACCTTTCATTTGTTTTAGGGAATTGATGTAGGACCAAAAGGATCTCATATCACTAGAGATCTTCGTTTCAACTTCCGAAATGTACAACAAGTAATACAACTCAATGGAATGTTTACATTCACCACGAATGGTAGAGTAATTAATGTAATCCTGCTGTGAGCTAGTTATTCTAAATTTCTGATAAAGTTCATTCTTGAAAGCAATAAGCTTCTTAAATTCATTACTATACCATCTGGGGTATTTAGCAGAATAAATTTGCTTTATGGGTATAAGTTGTCGAAAGGCATCAAATAAAATTTTATAAAATTTAGAAATTAACTGATTTAAATCGCTTCTCGTGTTACTGAGAAAGGACCAATCAGTTCCAGCGAAGTGCTGATTCAAAGAAGTAACATCAGCTTTGGAAATGCAGAAAACAGGAAATTTCACTTGATTGTTTTATTGAAGAAAATAAGCACTAAATCTAATTGAAGTTCCAGACATGAATGATGACTGTCAACTTTCACGAGCAAGACATTAGCTTCTGAGACACGTAGATCATGAATTTCATGAGTAAAGATTAAGTCAAGAAGTCTATTGTTAAAATTAGGAATGGTGTTCACTTGCCATAGTTCTAAAAAAAATAAGTGATTAGCACAAGTTCGGCCTAGGGTGACAGAGTGCTGGCGGCTTCGTGGCGTAGTGGTATGTGTGTGACTATAACGCCCAAGGTCCCGGGTTCGAATCCCGACACGGTCCGCTTGAAAAATGTTAGGCGAGCATTTTTCACAAAAATACACCCTCGTTCGGACGAGAGGTAAAATGAAGATCCCGCGTCTGAGTGTTGTTACGCACGTTAAAGATCCCTACCTTGCTTAGAACAGCAAGGGTTCAGCAAAATTCCAAATTTTCCAGGTTAAAAAAAACTCGCTTCCTGGCCAATGTAGTACCTTCGGGTGGAGCATTGGAAAATCACATGTAAGGTGACAGAGTGCCACTGGGGATAATAAAATGATCATCATCAATAGTCCAGTTAAACTCTGGTAAATTGAAATCGCCAAATGCGATAAATTTAGAATGAGAATATTGATTTTTAAGAATTTCGCATGTATCCAAAAATACTTGAAGACTCTCAATAGGACAAGGAGGTTTTAAATAAACTGCCCCTTTAACAAACGTCAGATTACCATGTGATACCTTTATCCATACGTCTTCAAAGCGAATATCAGCGCTATTGGGTAACTCCAAACAAGATAAGTCAGACTTGAAAGCGATAAGAGACCCATCCACACACTAACAATAATTTCCAACTCTACCCTTCTGATGCCACGATAAAGTTTTGTTGTAACATTCCATGTTATCTTTTTATTTACCTTCAAAGTTAGGAATACTTCGCTGCCCCACCCTGTAGGTGCAGCAGCCCCAAGGTCTATTTTGTATTGTACGTTTGAATTGTTGCCACTTTGTTACCTACATGATCACATGCAATAGACTGAGCGAACTTCGAAGCATAAGTTTGACTATATCAGAGTACACGTGCTGAACACAGAACAATTCCAACTAAAAATTGTGAAACCGACATTTTTATAGTCTTGTTTGGAAATCTAAAATCGGCAATGCAATTTATTGATTAAAGCTCTGATAAACGTTTTTCAACACACGATGGATAGCGACCTGAAGACTATAAATACAAATTTGATTTCTGCAGAAGACAGTCCTAGTGCTCATCATAGTCTGGGATTCTCTCCACCTGCAGTGCTCATCATAGCCTGCAGTCCTTTCCAAAGCGGCGCTCGCCATAGCCCGCTTAATCCTAGCGCAGTGCTCCCCATAGCCTGCGTCCTGCCTCAAACGATACCCTATCCGCCGCCGTACCTGGAGGCCGTCATCGTAATTCATCAGTCCACAACTAACAAGCACGTACGAACGCTCAACTCCGTTTCATACTGCACCGACGTCGTTATTGTGATTGCATTTGTCAAGCTCTACCACAGGGACGACATCCCCGTAGAGGCATCAACCCCACGACGCCGCCGAAGACTTCAGAAGACACCGAATACCTTCTGAACCCTTTTCTTTTGTATATATTGTAAATAGTAGTTTTTATGTGCATATAATTTTCATTTCATAATTCTTTTAACGTAACTTTGACCCACCACTAAAAACACGAAGATTACCGAAGAGATCCAAACACCACCAAAGATGTCTGGACCTCGCCGACCTGTATATATGTCTTAATCTTCACTGTTAAGTTCACACTGGGCCTCTTAAGCAACTCCCGAAGCTTCCCGAAGAAAGCCGAAGTCTTCCGAAGACCGATACCACCCATTAAATGGTGTATACAGTTTACTCCTGGCTCCACAGCCCCCATGAAGCCATCTGAAGCCATCCTAACTGTTAATTCATTCAATTTCACATTTATTATTTTGTAAATTTGGAACTTATACTGATTTTTCTTATGTTTACTTATGTTTACTTATGTTTACTTATGTTTACTTATGTTTCTTCCAAGCTTACTTGCTTACAGACGCCGCCCACTTTAAACGATAACAACTTAATATAGCCAAGGACTTAGTTTGAATTATCATGACCTGGCCAGAAACCACTATCTAGAAGAGGCCATTACATTTCATGGATTAAAGTACTGCCTCCTTTAAAAAATGATAGCTATCAATGGCAATTTTTACCGAAAAATCCTAAATATTTCTCTTCTTTACAATATAGATATACTGACTTGAACATTGAAATTCCTTCTGAAAAGTGGTATTACTTTAGAGATTTCCTTGTCTCAGAAGCGTCTGAAAGAAAGGAACTTCAGACACAGATCTATTTATGATTGAATTTAATAATGTATCCAATATACTCGTGATATTGTATCAAAGTTTAATATATTTTAAACATATATTTTAAATAAATATGCAAAATCATTTTTTACTAACTTTCTTAATCTTAAAATTTAAATTGCCGAGTGACAGCTGAATATAATAAGAATAACTGCACCAAGTTAGTGCATATGTTGTAATAGTTTAGTTCACAAGAATTTAGGGATGAGTCATACCCAAGTTTATTTAAACCCAACCATACATGCCATTCTTTCCGCTACTAATTATTCAAAAAAGCGTCACAAAATTAACCTTCATGCTAGCAACTACGTAATAAAATATACACAGAATATATAGATACTTTTAGCTCAAACTGGTATGCACAAGAGTGCCCGTACTTTATCTTGTGGAACAACAATATTTGTTTTGGTAAACGAATAATTATATTGTAACACGAAGTGTGAGAAACAAGTGTTTATTTTCGGACAAAAATTATTCACAATTCTACTCAGAACTCACTCACACCTAACCAACCAAAAATTTCGCACATAATTCAGACACAGTTACGAGAAAGAACACTCCATGCAATATTCACTACAGTTAGTTATACTGTCGAACTCACACAACGGAACACAATAAGCTGTATTATTAATAAAAGATTCTCTCAAACCTATTGTTTAGAGATTCAATTGTTTCAGTAGTACTAAACATACCTTGACCTACCCTCACATTATCTATATTACTCGTACGTTTCGAAACAACTATTAATGTTATCTATGTTTACGTTGGAAATAGTCAATCTTAACTATAAAGCAAATAGATTAAGAATATTCAGTCTGCAGAGTCGTAATTTAAACGGAACCAGGTAAGTTTTTGTGCGATCGGGACGATTCGCTTCAAAGAAAGAAATTCCACAAATATTATGATAAAATAACCAAATGTATTCGGTCACAAAAAAGCATGCTGCACTATTGGCTGTCTTGTTTAGAATTTATGTTTGTGCATACTGATTTATGTTAAATGCAGATTGACCATACATGAATAATGTCAGGAATGAATGAAGGACGCCTCAACATTTTCAGCTTGCAAATATGAACAAAGTATTGGAATAATCATTTTTATCAAACCATTCGAATGTAAATTTTGTTGAACTGCAGCAGATGGTAAGTACATAGATACTAAGGACAGACACATACTCGCTTACAAAATTGAATATTCAGCCCTTTAAAACTTAGAAAAATTCATATTCCGAAGTCGATTGATACTGCTGACCAATTCGTCGTGACAACTACACTGAATGTAAAATCACTAATTGCTAACTGCTCGTAGGACAAATAAATTTAAAAAACATTCCGATACTAGACCAATCAATCTTTAGAAACGCCCATAAAACTCTAATTTAAAATATTTACAATATTTCGGGGTATGCAAATGTAGTTAGTAGAAAAATATTCGACAATATTAATATTAATGCAAAAAATTTTTAGTATTTTGTTGAAATTTGAACACCAACATCTTTGTGTGCATTAGACCATCTGCTTTCTAATTTTCTGGATCATAAAGGCTCTCAAAGTTCATAAAAGGGGACGTTGTACAGTAGGTGGTCCCACAAGCTATTAGGCTTAGCGTCTATTTGCGGAGTTGAAGAAAAACAGAATAAAAAGTTGTTATTCGAAATATGGTTCATTGTTATCTGTCACAGGTTTCTACTTTTTTGGCCATTAAATAAATTTGACGACGATACTGTTTTGCGGTTTGGAAGCAAAAAATTTGCAAACTGTTTTCCACTTCTTCAAAATTATTAAATTGTCGATCGTACAAGCAGTGTATTATAACGAGACAAGCCATAATAGATGGAGCAATATCTGGACTGTATGACGAGTGAAGTAAAACGTCAATTTTTCCAAATTTGTAAATTTGTTCTGCACTAGTCGTGATCCGTGCTGGGCATTATTTTGCTTTATCAAAGCTTTGTTCCTACTGATTAACGTAGGATGAGTTTGCAGAATTTCATAACCTCTCTGCAATTGTTTAGAAGACAATGCTCGGTCCTCAGGAACTAGTTTAAAGTTAAAAACACCTACAAAAGTGAAGCGGTCTTTGAACAGTCTTTTCTCTTCGTTTGTTGCACGTTTTTCTATCATATCTGCATAAACAGGTATCTGGAAGGGTAGGCAGATCTTGAAAAAACTTTTTTTTAATATTAATTTTTAATGTATCTTGCACAACCTTTTGATTCTCTTAACAATCTTCTTCGGTATTTTCCTGCCTTAAGTTATAAAGAAAAATCCAGTTCTCATCACTAGGTACAATTCTTTTTCAAAAGTGGAATTTCGAAGAATTCGTAAGAGACCCATACTCTTTGTTGAACTTATTCAAATATCAAATCATGCAAATCTATTCTAGGTCGTTTCCTTACAAAATCCATTTTCTTGAAAAACCGACTAGAGATTTATAGGAATAAATTTTTACTGAGGAATTGCGAAGATTTGGTTCAAAATCATCCTCTAGTTGACTCAGGGCTCTTCATCCGCCCAAAGATTTATGCATATATTTCTATTTTAGAGTATCGCGAGGGTCTATAAAGGTAATGGACTACGCAAGAATGACCAAATACTACAATGCAATAAATACTTTTTTCCCTACCTTAACCGTAAGTGACACTTACGTCACTGAGACGACCTTCCGTAAGTTGCATTTACTAGGATGGTTGTGTGGCGGGACGTAAATTTTTACTTACTTCCCTTGGACTAAGTGATTGTCATCCAAATGAAAGAAGCCATGGTTACAAATCCATGGTTACGGGTCTAAGCCTACATTAAATACTTCTCTATTCTTATTTGAATTATAAACTTAATTTAAGGACATTTTCAATGATTTTGTATTTAGAGATAGGGTAAAAAATAATATACATACCGCGGGACGTACTGGAGTTACGGTGCCTCGACATTCTGCAGCCCGAGCGAAGCGAGGGCTGCAAACCGTCTCGCCATCGTAAATCCTACTTACGTCCCTTAGTATGTAATATACTATTAAAATACCAATTTCTTCCAGTAATATTGGCAAGTAAAAGTACGGAAACATACAAATTTAACCGGATTAATAACGGATGAGAAGAGGTTTAGACTTTTACAAATATCACATATAATTACATGCTTACTTTTCTAAGATTCAAGTTCTTTAAACAGCTGCAAATGCTTCATTTTTACTAAAATACCGAACTAGATTAATCCTAAATTTATCAAAAATATTTTTGGTTTACAACTTGGCATTGTTTCATACCCTGTCATGGCTCACCAATTTTTTTTTGTGCTACGACAAGTTCTTAAAAAGACAAGGTCTTATTTATTAAACTAAATCAAGTATTGCCGTTTGCGAGCACACCTTTTAGTAATTCGAGCGCCTTAAATTACAAATGAAATAAATAAAGAAAAAATGAACTCTTAACTAAACACTTAGCCAAATTTTATGCTCAACTAATCAATAGAAGGCGAAACAAATTCATCACTTTTAACCGCTCTTATAATAGATGCTTTTTGCAGTCTTCACCTCATCTGACCGTACCCTTACATCTTTACTTATGAATACCTTAGTAACCATTCCCTTGTTCCATTCGCCCTGTTTAATGTTCTAATCAACTGCCAAACAAGTTTACCAACTTTAGCTGAAACATTTTCTCGCCATTTTTTTCTACCTATTGTCGGCAAATATTCAAGAAACCACTTTTTCAAAAAGCGCCAACAAGAGCTAAAGATATTTTCCATTGTATTTTGTAGTCGAACTTGCTGGGCAACGAAGTGGTATTGCGAGAATTTCTCATAGTAATAGATTAGGTGTAATTGCTTCTGGCGATTCAATATCCTGAGGCGAATAAGTAAGTTGTCTCGAAATAACATAGTTTTCCACTCCTATTAGAACAGATCTCAAGGTTTCTTCCTTTAGATTTTTGGATCGTAGAATTACATACAGTTCACCTTTTACCGTTTTTATCATTCTTTCCCAAGCACCTTCAAAATTCGAAGCACCTGGAGGAATAATATAGTCCATTTTGTTTTTGTTTGATCAGGTTCAACATTAGTAACCTGATTTTGTATATACTCAAAGTTAATTTTTTTGTATTGCAAGTTGCAACTTCTTTTAGCAACTCTTAAATTCGTTCCATTATTATTAGAGAAAATTTCTATAAGTGTTCGTTGTTTATTTATAAAATTTCTGATAGACAGTTCGATATGAATAGCACGTATAATTAAAAATGTGAATATAACACCCCATCGTATCTCTCTTCTTCGATCAATTGTCACTTCCAAAGAACCAAAATAATCTATTCCAGTGTAAAAAATATTAGAAGATTTGAAGTCAAACGCTGCATGGGCAGAGGCGTCATTTTTGAGTAAGCTTGCAAATATTTACAAAATGGAAGTCTTTACTACTTTGTTAACTAAAATTCTTAGTTTTGGGATCTTGAATTTTAGCCGCAACTCAATGACAACGGTTTCTTTACATGTTGCCTCTTTTTGAGAGTCCAATTAACAATAACATATAGTTTTCTATGCTCCACTCGAAGGTACTACATTGGCCAGGAAGCGAGTTTTTTTACCTAGAAAATTTGGAATTTTGCCAAACCCTTGCTGTTCCAAGCAAGGTAGGAATCTTTAACGTGCGTGAAAACACTCACACACGGGACCTACATTTTACTTCTCATCCGAACGAGAGTGTATTTTTGTGAAAAATTCTCGCCTAACATTTTTCAAGCGCATCGTGTCGAGAAATTAACAATAACAGCAATTATTTTATGTTTTTAATCCATTGCTAGTAGATAATTTAGGTCGTGCAGTATCAGTGGCCATGACGCCGTAAACACTGTTTGTCCTTGAAACAAAATTCGTAAGGACATTTCCGCGCCGTTTTCGTGCACAGTTTAATGTGAACCGCCATGATAACATCTCTGATCGTAACAACAATACTGAGATGGGTTGAAGCGTTTACAACAAGTCTCTCGTGAAAATAAAACCACCTGATAATCCCGCAACTGTGCGTACGTCTGGAAACGTTTAGAGATTGAGAGTGACGGCTCGAAGCCCAAGTCGGTCTGCTCAACACAAACTTCGACTTTGCGGCTATCAAATAGATCCGTACGTCGCATATTACACAAGGACTTAAAGATGGTCATAAGCTGCTACAAGGGGATTTTCACAGTGAAGATAATTTTGTTAAACAATGCTAACATTCTTGTTGCAAATATGGTGTTAATGACGAGTGCACATTTTCTGTTACATGGGACTACGAATAAACAAAACTGTAGGTACTAGACGCTAGAGAATCCACAGCAGTTACATGAAACGTTTCTCCACACAAATTTGAGATAGTCGGTTTTTGTTTTTTTAAAGAACAGAATACCTCAGTTACAGTAGCTTCAGCGCACTCTGTGGAAATACTCAATACCTTCCTGTTCCTGCAACTACGCAGGTGAAACATCAACATGTAGCGTATTTGGTTTCAACAAGACCGTGCCACAGCAAGCACTATGCAAGCATCGATGCAAATAGTGCGCGATACGTTTCTGTAGCACATCTTCCATTTTGGTGATATCCATTGTCCGCCTCGCTCACCCAACTTGTCTGCAATCGACTACTTTTCGTGGGGTTGCCATAAATCAATGGCATACATTAACAAACTTCGTAACATCCAGTAATTGAAAGATTCCGATTCCATTCCCATAGATATCGCTCGTATGAAGGAACAGACGTTGGCAAGAGTACAAAAAGTTATTGTAAAGAGACTACGGCAGTTCATTACGAAGGAAAGACATGACTCGACGGACGATATTTTTTGGAAGTAATTGAAAAATTGACAACATAAACTGTATTGTACTAGCTTTATTTCACTGTAATTAAACGTTGTTTATATCAAAATGTTATTGAGTTATTGTAAATTGTAAATTTTGAATTACTTTTGTAACGTTTGCCTAAGAACGAAGATAACTTAAATGTGATTTTGACAGAGATGGCAGAATTGATGATTTTGTATTTAGAATGTACAATGACGCGATAGAGAAGATGGATGACTTCGTGTACCTTGGTGGAAAGTTTTTGAGTAATAGAAAGCTAGATGGTGAAATAGAAAGAAGGAAAATGCTAAAAGAAAAGTGTTAGGAAGTATGTGGACAGTGAACAGGAATGAAGGATTGAGTATAAGTGCAAAGTTGGCCATTAACAACAGCATGTTTGTGCCAAGCGTTTTGTATGGGACCGAAACTTGGGTCTGGCAAAAGAAGCATGTTAGTCGTATATATGCGGCAGGAATGAGGTTCCTAGGAAGTGTGTGCGGAAAAACATTGAGAGACAATGTGTCAAATGAATGGGTCAGAGCAGAGTGTGGGGTGAAAGTGACTCTTAAGGATTTTAGCGAGTGAAGCACGCTTAGATAGTTTGGACATGTCGAATGAATGAACGAGGATAGACTTACCAAACGCATATATGCAAGTCAGATGGCTGGTACAGTTGCAAGGGGCAGGTTGCGTAACATACGGTTGATTGTAGTAAAGGAGGTTCTGAAAGAACGACAGGTGAGAAGTCTGAGGAACCAAAGAGCATTCCAAAAGCAATGTACAAATGTTGCAGAGGCAACGGAAGTGTGTAGGAACCGAGGGATGTGAAGAAAGATTATGAATGGTGCTGGAGTAGAATTAGTGTAGTAGTCTAGAGCTATACTCATTCTGAAAGAGGTGCTAGGTTTGGCTACCCGGAAAGGGAATATCGTGATTGGTGAACTGAACTGATTCCGATCGAACTCCGCACATTAGTATTTGCATTCTGTATTGATTTGGTGCGTAGCTAAAATCAGACAATTTAAATATTTGTGTTAAAAGATTAAACGCTAGTTTTTAAGTAAAAGGCGCGATTCCCATCTGTTGCGTTCTGCGTTTTCTAATTTAAAAATGTAGCCAAATTCGTCTAATAATGGATAGAGCTAGTTCCCATACGTTGCTCAATTTATCCCACGACCATGGATAAGTAAGCATAGTTGTTTTGGTAGTAGCACAGTACTTTTAATACAGTTTAATTCTTTATTCCTTTGGAAAAAATAAGTTAATGTAGGTACGTTTCTGATCCATAGCTTTAACAACACAAACACAAATTAATTTTCTTAATAATTACTGTTTTGAAGTTTTTTTAGCGTTGTCAAATGGAACATGAAGTTCTAAACACTGTAATTAAATGAACTTCGATTGAATTCGCTGTTTTGTCGTACGGTTTATATTGCATCCAATCCTTTGTACGGTGGTACGAAAAGAGCAGCTGCATGACATAGTATAGTTTACACTCTGGCACAGGTAACACCAACCCTCACGCGTCGCGTTAATCAGCAAGAGATTAGAATATCGTCAAGGAGGTAGAGCATCAATATTTAAACACAGCTAGAAAAGTTAAAAACACACAAACATGTAACAAAATACGCAGATAGTACTACAAAAATGTTCTAATATGTTGTAATAAAATTAAAAAATTATCGCTAGTAAAGTTTCAGTAATAACAAGAGAAACTTTAAATCAAAGCTAATATAGTTTTGACATGCTTTTATATATAAAATGTTTCTGAAGGCATAAAAAAAGAAGTTATTTTAACAATTTGACTTCTTACTAAGTTAAAACACTGTCCGTTTCATTAAATTGAACTGATACAACATACAAGTATGACCTCTAACCACAAAATCTCCTGAAATATTCAGGTTCTACATTTCCTTTTCTTTTAATCAAATAATATACAAAACCACATATTACGGCTTTGTCCAAGAACAGAAATATTTGAATTAAACAGAATTAAACAAAAAGAAGTTTAAATGTGATTTAGGAAATTTCTTACTTCATTTTCTTCATGGGAATTTCATGCATAAAGCAAATAACACCAAGAAAAACACAAAATTAAACATACCTGGACATAAGGTAACAAAAAGAAATAACAAGCGTTACCTTATTGAGGTTCTTCTCAAAGGGTTCCACTTTAATAGAAAAATATTAGAACCATAACAAAAACTACAAAGTGGGCTGGACATGTAGCATTTCAGATAAGAATGAAGATTCAGGAACATATGTAGAAATCCAATATAGCAAGAAAATTGTCTTATAACAGAAATTATAAATTGTCCGGTAAATTTTTGTAGTATAACGTCCTATAAGATATTGAATTTACTTTAATGAACATCAATATAACCCTAAAATTAAACACGTATTAATTTTCTAACGGCCATATGACTCAAAATGACTATAAAATGAGGAAATCCAATGACCAACTGCGTGCCAAACAGCGATTCCTTTCGAATTGAAAATGGAAATAAACTGTCCAGTGAAACGAGATGATTTAAATCCACACCGTATATGTATAGGTAAAAATTACTGCCAATTAGATAAGGGAGAACTTACTAGAGTAATGAATATAACTGTGTATGCAGTGAAATGTGCATATAATAGATAAGAAGCTTGTGCACAAAGCTAAATATGATGAAACCAACACATTGGACTAAAAAGCATCTAAATTAAGAAAAATTAATAAAATGGGTAGTGACATAAACTCATGTAAGAGAGAAATCAATCTAGAAAAGCTGAAAAATTTATTTAGCAGTAACATGGCATTGTTACGATAAAATGTCCCGTTACGCTGCACCGGACCAGAGGAAATCAAATATATTTTTTAACATATATAATAGAAAGGATATCAAATATAATTCACTAAAACAAAAATTAAATCGAGACGAGGGAAAATGAAAATAAACAGAAAACGTTTGGGAGAAACAGTGAACGTGAAACACAGCTGAATGGTGGGGTTACTAACGCGTATCAGGTGTCCCAAAGGGAGACAGAATTGGAAAAGTCATAATCGGTATAGTCATAATTGGTAATGACACACCACTCAGGAGGGGTTACGAAAACGGATAGAAAATAACAAGAAAAAATTGTTATTGGGTGTAGGAAAGAAAACTTAATTATTAAGACTTCAAGAGATGTTCAAGAGAAAACAGAAAAGTAAATGGTAGCAAAACGTAGAAAAAGCTGGAAGGGGGGGGGAGCATAACTGTTGCCCGCACAGATATGAAAGTAGGACTTGGGGGTATTATAAGTTTAAGGATTGCTAGCTAGCACGAAGAAAAGAATGTAAAAAGATTAACGCATTTAGGGTAGGAAAGTAAATTAAAAAGAAGATAGGTATTTTAGAATAAAACGAGATTTTTATGTTGATGACTGAGTAGGGTTTTAAGTCTTTGATATGCCGATTAGTTGTTTGAAAACCATTTGAATTATAGAGTAGACAATATTTTATTAACTATGCATAATAAATATTTATGTGCTAGTTTGGCAAAGAAGGTATCCCCAGCACTAGTTCAAATTTTGTCTCCAAACCTTATCACCAATACTAAAAGAAACTTCCCTTTTTCGAAAATTATATCTATTTGACATTTTTTTTATAAGCTGAGTGAAATCTTATCATGAATGTCCCTAAATAACTCAAAAGAGATCCTTACGATCAGTAAAATATGAAACTTATCTGTGGGTATAATATCAACATCCTCAAAAGGTTTATACGATGAACTATAAAATTTACCAGAGATATGGATTTGACGTCCAAACAAGAAACAAGTGACTTCATGTTTTGCAGAATTTTTGGTAAATTTATATCCAAAGTGTTAGGTGTGTCGATATAAGATCTAACAACGGTGCCTATAGTTTTATTTATTCTTTCCACAAAGATGCACTGTGGGAAATATACAGTATATTACCAAATTTTTCCTCTGTTTTCCCTTTTAGAAATAATGCTGCTTGAAAATTTGCCTCCATCATTATAATTGGATTTATATTATATAAATTCAAAAGAGAAAATTTATTATTATTCTTTTTCTATATTAGGCAACGATTTCCGAAAAGTGGTAAAGAATATTAAAAAAATGAATGAGAAACGCCGTTGAGTACTACGATTCAAACATAGAGGTAAATTTTGAGAAGGAAAACAGAATAAAACAGAAAGGATTTGGGTGCCACATTTGAAATTTGACAGACAAATAAAAATCAGATGGGTTGGGTGTCATGTCAGTGGTGACCCGTTGACATAATTTTCAGATAAACGTAATACATATTAGGTAAGTTGATCGTGACGTTAATGGACATGTGGTGGGAAATTTATCAGACAAAAAACACAGCTGTGTGACAAGTGTGAAACGTGGTAGGAAATTAAGAAAAAATAAAAGGAACATGAAGTTGAACGCCACGTTTGAAACGTGGTAGGTAAACAAAAAATGAGTTTGATTGGGCATCACATGTAGTGTGCCTTATAATAAATTCTTGATATAAAAAAAGAGACGTTGAGAGATACGCGTACTAGGTGCAATGGTGAAAGCAATTAAGAGCGGATGAGGTCTACGTGTATTGAAGTTGGGTAATATTGAAAACAAAGAGAAGATTAGTTATGTGCAACGTACAGTGCGACGTGCAATAAAACTTAAAATAAAGAGAAGAAACGTTGAGCGTCACGCGTAAAACGTGGTAGGTAATTAAGAAAAATTTATTTCGTTGGTCGTTATATTTATTATATTAAAGTTTGGACGCCACCTATAACCTACCCTTTTCACGGTGGTACGAAAAGGGCAGTTTCACGACAGACTGTAGATTACACTCTGGAACAGCTAACATTAACCCTCACGGATCGCGTTGAGAAGCAAGGGACTAGAATATCATCAAGAAGATAAAGCAGCCACCTGTTAACACAGCTAGAAAAATTATGAACACATAAGTATGTAATAAAACACACAGGCAGTTCAACAAAAATTTTCTGATATATTGTAACAAAATATTTGGTGTACAAAACGGTTCTCAGCTTTGGATTTCATACAACCGAAACAACAATTTGAAATTCATTAGTTTTCCCCTCTTTTGCAGTTTTACAACGTTGACATTTGGTCTTTGAGAATACCATGCGGTTTGACGTTTGATGCACATAATCTGCAAAATCTGTAGTGTTCACGATGACAATAACAAAAGAGCATATTCGATTTTCCATTCACTTCGCGTTTCATCTGGAAAAAAAAATGCTGCTGAAGCCACTGAAATGATTTGTGCTGCATATGGAGAGAAGGCTGTAAGTCATGCTACGTGTAAAAGGTGGTATCAAAAATTTCGCCAAGGAGATTTCAGTCTTGAAGATGAACCGCATGCTGGACGCCCTCAAAAGATTGAAACGGACGAACTGCAAGCATTGTTGGTTATAAACTCTGCACAAACTGAAAAGGAGCTTGCACAGCAGCTTGGCATTACGCAGCAAGCCATTTCCACACGTTTGCATGCAATGGGAAAAGTTCAGAAGGTTCCGCATGCACTATCCGAAGACAACAAAAATCGACGCCGTGACACCGTACTCACTTTGCTTTCAATATTTCGGAAAAAGGATTTTTTGCACCAAATCATTACAGGCGATGAAAAGTGGATACTTTATATTAAGCCGAAGCGTAAAAAATCATGGGTTGACGCTGGTCAACCTTCGATATCGACTCCAAAGCCCAATATCCACGGCAAGAAAGTTTTGCTCATCAGCATATGGTGGGATTGGAAAGTTGTATTGTATTACGAGTTGTTACAGCCGGGTGAAACAATAACGGCAGACCGTTAGTAGCAACAATTGACTAATTTGAGCGATGCGTTTGAAAAAAAGAGGTCATATACTGGCAAAGGACGTCGTAAAGTGATACTGCTTCATGACAATGCCCGGCCACATGTTGCGAAAGCGACTCAAGACCATATCTTTGCGTTCGGCTGGGAACTTCTCCCGCATGCGGTGTATAGCCCAGACATGACGCCTTCCGATTATTACCTCTTCCGGTCGCTGTAGCATCACTTGGCTGATACACACTTTGTGACACTTGAAGAGGTACGAAAATGCATTGATGACTTTATCGCCTCAAAGCCAGTGAACTTCAATCATCAGGGAATTCGCAAGCTACCCGAAATGTGGCAAAAGGTCATCGATGCAAACGGGGAATATT
Source organism: Platerodrilus igneus (assembly GCA_036346225.1). Lineage (NCBI taxonomy): Eukaryota > Metazoa > Arthropoda > Insecta > Coleoptera > Lycidae > Platerodrilus > Platerodrilus igneus. The sequence goes on along the minus strand of JARFIW010001135.1, from coordinate 351,300 downwards.
TTGTTGATTAATATCTTTTTGTTTGTTTTTAAATAAATATTGAATTTTGCAAGAAAAAGCTCAGAACTTTTTTGTACGCCAATAAAAAATGATAGATAGTAGAATTTCAGTTTTAGCAAGAGGAACTTTAAATCAACCCTAATTAAGTTTTGATATTCTTCTATATACAAAATTTTTCTGAAGTCATAAGAAAAGAAGTTATTTTAACAATTTGGGTTCTTAGTAAGTAAAGACACAACACAACACAATAAGTTGAGCAAATACAGGTATGACCTTTGACAACATAATTTTATGGAACATATATGTTTTACATTTGATTTTCTAATAATCAAATAACATACAAAACTACATATTAAGACTTTGCCCAAGGCCATAAATATTTCAAATAAACCAAGTGCTTTAGTCATTTAAACCAGTATTTTAAACAAAAAAATTTAAATGTGATTCAGGAAATTTCTTACTTCTATTTCGGTCATGGGTATTTCATGCGTAAAGCAAATAACACCAACAAAAACTCAAAATTAAATATACCTAGACTTAAGGTAACAAAAAGGAATAGCAGCCGTTACCTTGTCGAGGTTCTTTTCAAAGCATCCAGCTTTGATGGAGAAGTATGGGAACCATATTAAAAACGCAAAATGACCTGGTTATGTAGCATTCCAGGTAAGAATGAAAATTCAGGACCATGTGTAGAAATCCAACAGGGCAAGAAAATTGCGTTGTATTAGATAAATTCTAAATTATGTCAGGTAGATTTGTATAATAGAACATCCATTAAGGTATTGAATTTACTTTAATGCGCCTCCATAAATCCCTGAAATAAATTACGTATTAATTTTCTAATGGCAGCATGAGTCCATCGAAAACCAATATATATCTTAAATCATTTTTACCATCGCTAGGTTATGTGACAGGAGATAGGTTTTGGGCCTTTGGGAGCTTTTTTTTAAAAAGACATTTATTTCCAAAAACACACTATCAATTTTATTTATACAGTAATTACGAAAATGGTTTAACCACATGTACGTTATGTTTATTAATGTCTTATTAAAATAATCAAAGTTAATAATTACTAATTGTGGTAAATAGCTTAAACAACTAACAATGCTAAAGTTATGAAGTTCGAGACCGACTGGCCATCAGGGGCTCCTCAGGCTATCATGTCTGCTACTTGTTCATAACATACAATGTCTTACTTCTTAGTAATCTTAATTATAATAATCGCTTTCTTATAGTTCATTGTGTCCTACACCTGCAGTATCATGTTGCGTTTGGTATACAAAGTAGTTGCTTCCGTTTTCACGTCTGATATGAACTTTCATTAACTTTTTATAATGTGTCCTTAATTTATACAATTCTATTTCTTAAGACATAATAGTTATATTTATATTTGTATACATATTAATTGAGGGATATGTAACTCAGGTTACATAAAAAACAGCAACAAAACACTCTTTGAAGTGTCCTATAAAACTATTATTAAGCAAAATTAAATATTTAACATTCGTTGCCGTGTCCACCTCATTGTGTAATTTTTAAGAGACATATGTATCAGCCCTAACGTCTTAGTTCAAAATGAGGAAATTCAATGACCAGCAGGTGCAAACAACGATACTGTTCGGATTGAAAATCAAAACAAAATATCAAGTAAAACGACAAAATTTAAATCCACATCAGATATGTATAGGTAAATTTTACTGCAAGAGAGAACTTAGTAGAGTTATGATTATAACTGCGTGTGAAATGAACTTTGCATATAACAGAAAGGAAATCTATGCACAAAGCTAAATGTGATGAAGCTAACACATTAGATTAAAAAGCGTCTAAATTAAGGAAATTAAATAAAACGTGTAGTGAAATAAACTCATATAAGTGAGAAATAAATTTAAAAAATCCCATAACTTTATTTAGCTATAGCATAACATTGTTATGGCGAAATGTCCTGTTACAATATATCAAATTGAAAACTCCCATAAATATCTAGAAATTACGAGGTGATTGTAGAATAATATCTTTTGTAGATTTTATATAAGTTCTTTACGTGGGTTCGTTTGTAGCTGTCAATCAGTTTATTTTTCTCATCAATTCTTAATATATTTCATACTTAGACCGCCTGGGGCTTGTGTTACACTATTATAAATTGAGACTATTGGTCTTCTGAGCATAGATTAAATGCTTCAAAGGATTTTACCCTACAAATACTTTTTCAATCGTTCCCATGTTGATGTCCTCTTCAAACAAAAAATTATGAATTATGGGTAACATAGTAAGATTGAATCAACGGGCATATTACAGTCTTCAAAATTTCTGTTGCCAATGTTCCCAAAAATTTTAATGAAGATCATTTCTTGATTAGTTCTAAATTATGAATAAGCACATGATTGCGTAGAAGTTAAGATTAACGTTCCTGAACACTCACGTGGGTCATGCAATTGGCAGGAATAGTACTCACTAAATTTATTTGCAATAAATCAAAATACATCCTTGTATGGCGCGGTTTGCGGTTGTGGCAAAAAACGATTTCATGCAGTTATAATCAACAACTACGTCTTTAGACTAATGCTAGAAAACCCATGATCGTACTGTATTACGAGTACTATCGTTTAGGATACTTGAAACAAAATCTAATGCTTGTAGACATTCCCAAGGTAATGTAAAATCGTTTAGTTCTCTTAGTTCTTAATTTCTAAAACGGTTTTTTGCATGTACCATTAATAATTTGTAGTTTAATTTGAATCAAGGTCAGAACGAATTAATAGTTGATTGTAATTATGTAACATTATTCCGCCTAAAGCGTGGTGACGTCTCAAGTACTTTAATTATTGCCATGTTAAACCAAGTGTATTGAAGATAAAAAATGTAGGAAGTACTATTTAATTTAGATGAAACTCTAGACAAAGACAATTAAATCAAGCTCTGTCTTCACAATTCTTCAAAAAGGCTGTTAGATGTTAAAGGGTATGGTTATAAAATTTGAAGGATTGATCTATTTGGTATATTCTATTTAGAAGGAACAAGTGAATTTTTAGGTATTGTTTCTTTCACAGAAGGAAACTAAATATCTTCATTTGCTGATTTGTCCAAAAATCTGTTACCTCTTGTAGTATATAGTTTACTTTTCTCATGCACGTCTATTTTCTAACATCTAGGATTGTTGACCATATGCCATCACGGATAAGTGAATCCAAGTGTCCAGCTTAAGTGTCAAATTGAACCATGACTAAAATGCAAGTTACAAGTGCACATTAGAAGAACGTGTGATCTTTTTAAAGATCTATTACAAAGAACACACCGATTACTAAGCAACTTTTGCGTAGTTTTCTGTTGAGTTTCTAAATAAGCTGATCCTAATGCGCCAGAATGTACAAAATTTGGATGGACTGGCTCTGTTGCAAACGCTTTGCAGTCACGCCCGCCAAGGTCAACGCGGCTGACCAAAATTTACAACAAAGTTGCACAGATCCTAGCTAAGGAGCTACCACAGTCTGGTAAACGTGATGTGCTGTACCTGAAAATTTGTGGTAACTGAAATTGTATAGAATAGGGATATTACAAGACAACTAGAATTCACTCCCTCACTTTTGATTTTTTGGAACACATTCTATAAAGCCACTAAGTGGTAGTGCTATATAAATGAAACACAAGTAAATCGCTCCAACTAGTGCATTAGCATGATACTAACTCACACCCTATCCTGGATCAGAAACTGATCCAGCGAACGTATTTGTTTAGACAGAGCCGAGTGTTCGTGATATTGCTGAGTTTTATTTCTTATGCAAAACGTAAATAACGAGAAGTACGAGAGTTGTTTGGAGAACTATGGGAGATTGAAATTGATATTCATTTTGCTTCACATAAATTTATTTTGCAGACAAATGTTTGTTCGCCCACTGTAATTTGCGAGTTCGTGAGTTTCCTGGATGAAGTAAGACGTGGGTGTATTTCTTGCGAGTTTTGTGAGCTTCCAATTGCTCACCCTTCTGAATGGATAGGAAGGCGTGGCTGTTGTTCGTACGGGTTCGTGAGTTTCTAAACCCTCAACTTCCTGGACGGACAGGAAGGCGAATCTCGGCTTACGTGTTGCCACTACCTAATTTTTGTGTGTGGCATATACTAAAAGATGAAGTATTCCGTCTCCGTCTTGTCGATATTGAGAAGTTAAGGCAGTTGTTTTAACACGAACTTGAAACGATCAATGCACGTTGTTCATTACAAGTCTGAATTTGTCAGAGAGATCTGAAGAGCTGGTCGGCATATATAAACCTTCGTCATTACCATTTCAAACACATGGTATACTTTATAAATCCTGATGTTGTACTCCTTTTCCTGTTTGTCAAATAAAATGGATTTCGATTTGATCTATTTACCTGGTTTAATTTAGGTCTAAACTTTATTCGGACAACTTACTTTTCTGCATCCCTGTACATTGCTAATGCAGAACAATAAAAAAATGACTGACATGTTTGCGTTTCTATTTAGAACGAGGCAACTTTTTAGGCAAATACAATTACAAGTGTTCTTTGTAATTTTAAAAAGGGAGAACGTTTAAAAATTGAAACAAAGCGCATTCTCAATACACAAATGAAAAGAATTTTGTTTTCATACCAGTAAGAAAAATGAATACACTAGCTCTCCTTACAACAATACCAACAAAAAATGCTAACAAACTAGGAATTTATCTAAAACATCAGAGTATTGATAAAGCTCTGTTCTTTTGAGATGATTTGAATGGTTTTAGTTTCTCGTTCGACTGTCCGAAAATTTTCTTATTATTTCAATATTTGAGCGTGTTGTTACGTTCGCCTTCCGACGATGTATTAAACCGTACCTTTTTTATGTCATTACTCATTCACATAGATTCTGCTTCCAATACTTAAACATCATCCTGTATACTTTACCTTTCTACAATAAGTATGCTTTACAATAGTTTTTATTTAAACCTATTTACTGCGAAACGAAAAGCTTTTCTGTAATTGCAATCGTCAGTACCATGTTTGAGGTATCCGTTGGCTTGATACACATTCCGATAGAACATAATTACTTCTTATTCTACTCCAACTTTAAGACTCGTTGAAATAATGGATCGCACTTTCCCGATAAAAGGTTGTTTGCAAGTTTCTATTTAACACCTGTGGTTGATAACGCCGGATTGAAGTTAATTCGTGCTATCAAACGAGTACATTTTTATTCTTTTCTACATACAATCAAGAATAATCGTCGTTTTCGCTCTCGGTAATATTTCGTGCACACCGCTGTGCGGTAAGTACTTCAGTGATAAAAAAATGTACTTTTCGGCGTAAATAAGCTGATTTTTAATCGAACTGATTATAGTTTCCCCTGTGGACCTGACCGTTCACAGCATTGACTCCTGAGTTATTTACATCGGTAATATAGGACTGCGAAAATGGAGCAACTAAGAAACCTTTAGACTGAAAAATTACTGTTACTATTGTATCAGGAGATGCAAACCGTCAACTCCCGTTGTGAAACTTATTACCGCGGTCGGACTTCACCGGCAAAAAATTTGGATGAATCCTTTTCTTTCCTTTTCCCAGTTTCTGGTATTGGAAAGGGGTTCCACTTCGCTCCAGCCGGCCGGAAAACAATAAGGCAACAGCAGGACTAAAATCAGTCTATTATAGTTAGTTATTGTATAAATTTTTCTTGTGTAATATGCCTAGAAGACGTTACCATCTAAATTATTTGTAGGGAATTTAAGAGGGTATTAAGTATTTTTGCCTTCATGCTTTTCTTTGTACTATAAAAATTCTTTTGAAGAAATTCAAAAAGGAAAAGTGTAATTTTGTTTTCTTAGATAGGTTTTCCTTTCTTTTGTGTTACATATTTTCTAATTAGAAGTTTTTTATGGCTCTTTCTTGTGATTTAGAAATGAGTGTGGGTATTTTTATTCCAGATCTTTCCTTTATTTTGTATTGGTAAAACTCGGCCTACTCACCGATTAAGTCCGGTCCTCCTTACGTTGTCTTTTCGGTTACGTCGATGTACGTAGCAGTGTGCTTGATACTAACGTAGAAAGCAGGGATTTGTCGGAGTTTGAAGTAACTCATTTAGAGTGCATTAAGAATCTTCATTGAAAAACTGCAATCAGTCAATCTAATGACGGTAAAATAACAGGAAAATATTCCTACTTGAAAAAACAAATGAAAGATATATGTACAGAATAAGTAGAAAGAACGAACAATACAAATAATATATTCATCCCTTGCTTTATCACTTTATTTGTTTTCCCAAACTCTGGCTGCCCTAACACCAATGTTGAAAACGCGGATCAGCATCGAATAAATCATTATCGCATGGTGCTGACGAAGCGGATTCGCGTCTACCTCGACCCATTATATTTAGTAGGTCTTTCAACATGACGTGTCATTTCAAATCAACAGAAAAATATAATATTTTCGTGAAAAGTGGGGATATTTTTATTTTAATCCAGAGTATGAACTCTGAGGTTAGTAGTAGAACAAACGTCTTAATGGGCTTTTTTTACAAATAGTCATTCCTTTAATCAAATTGTTACTACATATTTCCATAATAGTGACTGTATTTTGCCAATAACACCTCTAATATTGTGTTTCAGTGCTTGAATCGCTGCTGGAGTATTTACGCAGACTTTATTTTTAACGTAACCCCAAAAAATCTAATGATTTTAAATCGCATGATATCGGCGCCCAATTGAAGTCTTTTCAGGAAATGACACGTCCAGGATATTTCTTACGTATTACAGTCACTCTTTGACGAGTTCTGTCACAGGTGGGGTCGTCCTGCTGAAAATAAACGTAGTTCACATGCTTAGCATCAATTTTAGGCCAAAAAATTAGTCAGCATAATTCAGTAACACAATAATTTCACTGTAACGGTCGAACCAGCACTATTTTAAAAAAATATAGCCCAACTACATCGTCAGCCCAAAAACCGCCCCAAAATGTGACTCGCTGTAGTTGGAAAGTTTATTCGACAATTCCTCTTGGGTTTTTGAAGGTCCAGATACGACAGCTTTGCTAGTTTGCGTACCCAGACATATGAAAATGAGCCTTATCGCTCATAATAATTTTGTATAAAAAATCGTTATCTCGTTTATATATTTCTAGGTTCCAATCAGCGAATGTACGGCATTGTACGTGATTTGCTGGTTTCAAATCTTGTATCAACTGCAACTTATAAGTATATAGGTCAAGATCTTAATGCAAAATGCGGCGCAAACTGGATTGTAATATTTCCAATTCCTGTGATTGTCTTGAAATAGACAAACCTCGGTTTTCAGCAACACTCTCAGCTATAGCGCCGATATTTTCAGCCGACCTAACCAACTTGTCAGAGCCATTTGAATTTGTTGATCAAATTGATTATAGCTGTGCAAGAAGCTGCATGAGGATGGCCAAAGCAGTAAAACTTTACAAACCGTCTCTGTTATATTCTTACCATTTTATAGCAAATTTTCACTATTTGAATGCGTTGTGCGAGTGTATATCGATCCATATCTAAAAAACATCAAACTTATACTTGCCAAGTGTCTTAAATATGATGGTAGTATGTTGACAATTCAAAAATGGTAAGCATTTTAAAATTATATCTCTTGCTGAAAGGACCATTATATGCTTTGTATATTATTAACTCTTGTGTGGACTCATTCATGTAAATGTTAGCACCCGGAAAATAAAGTTTTCTAATATTTATTGTAGCTTTCAATTATGTTTGTAAACGTGTGAAATTTATAAAATGGCAACTGAGCAAGAGATATGTCAAGGTCTAAGGAATCTCAAATAACAATTAGAAATAATGATCAACTTACTAGCAATAAAATGGAGTGTAATTTCTATAATTCGTTTAGTGAAGAAGAAACTTCAGTGACGAATTTGTGCCGATTTAAGAGATAAAATCTTCATTCCCTGAAGAAAATGCCGCAGACGAAGATTCATATCAAGATTATAATTTGGAAGGCAATTATTTATAAATATAAGATATTATAGGTAAAGTATTTACCTACAGATACTATCGTAAATGCATCCACTTCTTCAGCCACGATTGATAATTGTAAATGGGAGGATCGCGGTCAAATGGGATCCCCCGCACAACCCTTCCGCGACGGCCTTTGATGTGTTCGCGCTCGTAGTTAGTACTGAGCAAGCGAGAGTTCCGTGCAGACCGCGAGATAATAAACTCCTCCTTATTATCACGCTCTCGTTTACTAAAATGAATCAAACAGGTCAAACTCCATTTCCTTTCCACCTACCCTAGACCTAGATAACAATCAGTAAGGCAGTCTTGTGCTACCAGAAGCCAAGTTTGGGATAACTGATTTGAAACTATTTCTTTCTGTGTCGTCACTATATGACAACCCTCTATACCCCTATTTTACAGTCCATTAGAACCCCTCTGTTGCCCTCATAAATTCGGTAAGGCGGTAACAAGTATATACAACGACAAGAATTACAGATACACGTTCCTGACACGAAATCTATCTAATTCTTACACTATTTGGTTGACAAGTGTTTTTATAGGATGTTTATACTTGAATAAAATGTTTACACGTAGAAAATGATTTTACGGGGTGTTATGGAGAAGTCCAGAACAACGGATTGGAAACCGCTTACGGTAACAGACCTGTGTTTTTGTCTATTCTTGCACGTGAGTACATGGAAATTTATTCGTATCACTGATTATTGGAAAACTGAACCACTATTTAGGTTGCAATGTTTTGGAGATTCATAGGCCGAGATCGTTTTTTATTAATATTACATTGCTTGCATTTTGCGACTAATACGTGTTACGCATTTTTATATAAGCTTCACCTTTTTATTGTATTTTTTAGGTTCAGGAGGTTTTAAACCTCGTATGGGGAATTTCCAATTATTATTACGTTCAATATAAGCGTTACGCGAAAGCCACACAAAGATTTGGTTCTCACGTAAGTCCGGACATTGAATTATGATTTGTGGTGTGCGAAATAGCAAAATTGTCTTTCTCATGCTTAAAAGTGCAGCGGTATCTTACAGTTTGCGTGAGAACTTTGAGATATCTTAGGGGAACGATGGCTCGTTGAAGCTGATTGTCGAAATAAGCAGCATTTTACTACCGGCCTTCCTCGAGAACGGACGTGTGAGGTGCAGTTACTAGAGTCGACGAACTAATTCCTTTTCCTTTCCTTACCTTTCTCCTGTTACTTAAATACAAAATATCGACGCTTCGTCTATAAAAGAGCTACCGCTAACAAACAACGAACATCTGGACCCAGTCTCTAAAAGAAAAGACGCACCGAAAATAGGGTCTCCACGGAATAAGTTTCAGCATTATAATTTGAGAGGCTTTGACGCCTCCAGGGAAAAAAATTCGTATAAATCTAAATACGCTATAAATATTATTTTATATATAAGTATTTAGCGTTACATACGTAGATTTACGAAGAAGAGCCAAAGGACGGACTGTATATAATGTTAACCTATAATAAAAATTTTCAACAGTAAAATGCTTGAAATTTACCAACCTTGAAAAAATCTATCGCTTCATGAATCGATGGTTTTGTAGCGTGAACGACTAATATTTCGTCAATACTAAAAAATTAATGTCACAAATATGGAATAAAACTATACAACTAACCGAAAGTGATGGTTAAGTTTTAAATATGTGTTTATGCAAGTGAATCTGATAACAGAGAGTGGAAATGGACATACTCGAAGAGTAATTTTGGAGTTGCTGCAAAATCTTTTAAATTTAAGTGTTTATGAATTGTTTTCATAAAAGTCTTGATGGCTATAGAGTTTCTACTTTTGGATTCATATTGTATAAGAATCTTACGGATGAAAAGAAAAGGAAATCCGACAAAAGTGACGAAAGCAAAATTAACAAAAGAGAAAATATAGTGAAATACAATAATGGCGTTTTGGTTGTAAAGACATACGTGAGGTGTACATTTTCACAGAATTTATAAATGACATAATTAAAGTTTATAAGCATAGAGATATCGCAAAACGCCTAAGTCTATTACCAAGTACGACGAATGAATGAGTAGCACTGATAAAAGGCAAAATGATGCCTTACTATCACTATCCCTACGAACGCAAGACCATTAGGTGATATAAAAAATAAGACTGAATTTTCTTCTATAGATGCCATTGAATGCACATACTTTTCGGTAGATATTCTGATCAACAACATAAACCTGTATGATTTTCGGCTACAAGTTATTAGAGATCTACTAAATACTGAACCTGCACAAAACAAAAATCTCAAAAATTAAAATTCAAAACACGCCAACGAAGATAAATGAAAGAAACTCGAAAAATGAAACAAGAAGGTGAAAATGCAAAATGTATAGCCAAAAGAAGATTATGACAAGTATCGAATGTTTTTATGAATTTCATGAAAAAGAAGATGTATTTTACGTTTTTAAGATTAGTACAGCAATTTTTTAGTAAATGTTTTGTTAGTGTTTAGTTTATATTTACGGTTTTAAATAAAGATGCTGTTTCGAGTTCAAATTTTGTTTAGTGTTGGAATGACTATTTTGTGTTCCATTAAATTCAATGTAGTTTTAGTGTCCAGTATTTGAAATAGGTGTTCTTAGTTTCTAGTTCATGCTTAGTTTAATTTATGTTTAGTTTAGTCTATGGAACGACTACTCTTTCTTTTATTAGATCAAAATCAATTTATACTTTCTTATTTTTTGTGTACATTCAGATTTATCTAAATAAAGTAAGTTCAAGCAAAAGTAACGAAATTTTGTATAAATTTTGCACGACACGTATCCGCTTCCTCCAGCATCTGATCAACAACTATCATTCTGTGTTGGTGATGTGGAACCGCGTCTTCAAATTGAACGTAACCTTTACTGCACTCTTGGGTTGAAACTAAACGTTTCTAACAATATTTAGAAGTATCTAACCACAGTCAGTCAAAAACTATTTCTGCATGACACCATTGCTTCTCATGTATTCATCAGCAGTCAAAGTGTTAAATTGCACCTCCTTCTAAAGGACGTTCGAATGTTTCAGAAACACTATTTTAACATGTTTTTTTTTATTTCACCAACAAGGTTTCTTTTCATCACTCTACTAAGATACCAAAAGAATAAATTATGTCAATAACTTTAACTGAACTCGTAGAAAAATAAATCAAGAATTCTAATATTATTGAGAGGGCTTAGAGTAAAGATACATATGCAATGTCCACATTTTGTCATTATTCATTGATACATTTTATAGAAAAGATAAGAGGTATTAATCCTTCTTAGATTGGCTACACATGACAGCTATTAAACATTAGCATAACCCGAAAGTGTACCGATATCTCCCATGTTTCTGAAACTTTTTGGAACGAAACGAATTTTAATACAATAATTTTTAAGTAATAAAAAAAACGATTTTTTTGCAGCACCTAAATTTAAAGTGTGCGATTACTTTACCATAGGGCTTAAGCAGCCGTGTTAAATAAGATATTGAGGGCATTACAAATGTCATACGAATAATATCGTTCTCAAAAAAATGAAGTGAACGCGTGTTCTTCCAGTGACGACGTTCTCTATTCTAATTGGATGTAAGATATCAGTTGGGTTGAATAATTCAATCCCGGGAGGGACGAAAAAGGCTCTGGGACAAAGGTTAATTGCGTGGACATTTTATTACCGGTGGGACAGTGTTCCTATTTTTTACCTCTTTCTTAGAACGCTACGGCGATTGTTGGCAGGCAAAAAAGTTAAAATTTGAAGTAGACAGAATCATCACGATCTTGGCGTTAGTTCCGCCGCCGGAAGCCTTAAATCGTAAGTGTTTTTAGCTTTTTAACTTGCTAGAATGTACTAAAATTTGTACGATTGAATTTTAATAGTTAATTAAGAGTGTCTAACGTTGATGGTAACAAACCTTACAGATTGAAGTATTTTCCTTAAGTGCCACATGATAAATATGTTCTTTGCTTTTAAATAGTTTTCAATTTGTGTTGTAAGACATAAATTTAGTTGTAAAGAAAACAGTTTATTCACACTACAAGTGTTTACACTATTTTAATCCATAAGTGCTTATATTTTCTTCTTTCGGAATGTATGATTTTTCCTAAGAGTAAACAATTGGTTTGTCTTATATAAAGTAAGAAGTACTCATAATCAACTCAGTACGAGATTGAAAGAAGTTTACTGTCGTTAATAACTGTAGCACAGATCGAGAATATGTATACTATAAGGGTTATAAATCCTGTACTACGAAAGAAAACATTAGTGCTATTATTATAAAAATAAACCAGTTCTAAAATCAAACATTAGTCATCCTATTCTAAATATTGTTATTCATATTTTATTATAATTCTTCCATCGCCACCATATTTTTAAGTAAGTCTACTTCTACACACATGAATATATTGAACATAAATGCATACTATCTAACGAAGGTATACCCCTATAACACAATATGTACTAATGAGATAGCTGATGCATTGACCTATGATAGTTTATATATTCAACACGTATTTTGACAACTAATTAATAAACAGTAGAAAACCTAGACAAAGTACAAAAAAAATATTTTTTTTTGCATGAATTTTGAAAGCGGAAAGCACAAGCGTAATCGACTCAGCATTCATGTGACAACAAAAAGGTACTGATGTTGAATCTGTCGTTTCTCCAAAATGAATCCTTCGTTTCGGCTTGTTACCATACACGTAATTTCCTAATGCCCCACCCGTAGGTACTATATTGACCAGGAAGGGAATTTTTTTACCTGAAAAATTTTGAATTTTGCCGAACCTTTGCTGTTCAAAGCAAGGTAGGGATCTTTAACGTGCGTGACAACACTCGCACATGGGACCTCTATTTTACCTCTCATCCGAACGAGGGCGTATTTTAGTGAAAAATACTCGCCTAACATTTTTCAAGCGGACCGTGTCGGGATTCGAACCCGGGACCTAGGCCATAGTAATCACACGCATACCAACTACGCCACGGAGCCGCCGGTAAAAAAGTCTCCCATTCGAATCTCCTGGAAAGGACTACTTCGGAGGATGTGATCGGAAAACTTAGAAAAAGAATCGGGAACATTCGGCGAGCCGGAGCGTGGAATGTCAAAAGTATGAAGCAAGTAGGTAAGCTAGAAAACTAAAAACTTGAAATGAATAGGTTAGCAGTAGACATAGTAAGGATCAGCGAAGTTCGGTGGTCATAGGCGGGGGATTTTTGGAGTGGGGACTTTAGGGTAATTCATACAGGATCAAAGGGAGGAAATTCTGGTGTGGGGATGGTTATGCAAAAAAAGATAGGGCCCTGTTTAAAAAAACCAACTACAAAAGAACGATAGAGTACTTATGGCTACATTAGAATCTAAACCGGAAAATACAGTAATAATATAAGTAAACATACCCATCTCCAGACACAGTGATCTACAAAGATATCGAAGACATACTAAGATACGTAAAAGGACATGAACATTTAATAATTACGGAGGATTTTAATGCAGTGGTAGGTGAGGAAAGGGAAGGAGCGGTAGTTGGTTTATTTAGTTTAAGCACGAGAAACGACAGGGGAAATAGGTTGGTAGAATTTTGCGACAAAACAATTTAATCATCACAAACACAATATTTCAGCATCATACTAGAAGACGATACACGTGGAAGATGCCAGGGGATAGAGAAAGATATCAAATAGATTACATTCTTATTAGACAACGGTTTAGGAATCAAGTAAAAGCCTATAGAATCTATCCAGACGCAGATATAGACACTGACCACAGCATCGTAATTATGAAGGCCGCTCTTAAATTTAAAAATTTGAAACAAAGGAATGAAAAGGGCACTTTCACTTTGAGAAATTAAAAGATAAAGATATCCGCGGATGATTTGAAAAAAGGTCAAATAAATTGCTGAAAGATATCGGGATAATTCCTGATAGTAGAAGCGGAATGGAATAACATTAAATCCAGCTTAAATATGGCGGCCAGAGATACTCTGGGGTATACACAAAAAGAAAATAAGAAACCAAGAATAAAAAGAGATATCCCGAATTTAATAGAAGAACGAAAATACAAAAATAGATCAGACGAAACGGGAAAACAGAGATACAAAGCCATAATATGGGAAACTATTTGCAAAAACAGGAAAACTAAAGAACAATGGATTGATAAAAATGCACAGAGGTACAAACTAAGATGGAAATAGGAAAGGCAGACGAAGCATACAAACTAATTAGAATGAATTTTAGGAATATAGAACCGTATAGCAAAAATATAAGGGACGCGAGACGAAATGTCATTATAGAAAATGTAGAGAATGTAGTTAGATGGCAGGAATATATAGAGAATTTATATGCAGGAGAGGGACTAACAGCAATAGAACAAGAACCAAACATTGAAAATGATGACTTGAGATATCCTATACTACGAGATGAGTTTGAAATAGCATTAAAGGGCCTGAAAAATTGCAAGACGCCGGATACAGATAATATGCAAGCAGAAATTCTAAAGGCCTCTGGACAAGCAATAACAGAACGTCTCTTCCAAATTGTAAGCTATATGTATAAGACAGAGATACCCAAAAATTTCAAACATAAAATTATAGTAACTATACCAAACAAGAGAGGCTCGGATAGATATGAAAATTTTCAAACAATAAGTCTGACAGCACACGTTTCAAAAATATTAACTAGAATTGTACAAAGGCGAATGTAAAAACGAGTTGAAGAAATACTAGTAGAAGATCAATTTTGGCTTAGGCGAAACAAGGGAACACCGGAGGCTCCGAAGGTGATAATGGAGAAAACAATAGAAAATGGGGAAAGCGTGTACATTGTACATAGAAGATGCAATGAATACTGTCAAATGCAGGAAAGCATTTGGAATTACTATGCGGGGATAAAAGATTGATATGCTTAGATTTGCAGATGATATAGCGGTATTAGCAACTAGCAAAGAAGAGTTTTACCAGAGAGATACGGTATGAAAATTAACAAAAATAAAACTAAAGTTCTAGTATGCAAAGGAGGGGAAAGTAAACCAAAAACAAGAATACAAATAGGTAATAAGAACTTACAAGAGGTTAAAAATTTATGCTACTTAGAAAGCCAAATAATGCAAGATGGGAAAAGTACAAAATGTCGTGCAACATTTAACATGAAAAATCAACAACTGTGTTCAAAGACAACAAATATAAAAACAAGCAAAAGATTGCTTAAAACATATATGTGTATGGCTGTGAAACCTGGACAGTATTGGAAGCCGACAAAAAAAAGGTAGAAGCTTTTGAAATGTTGTGCTACAAACGTATGATGAAGATATCATGGAAAGACAAAGTTAAGAACAAAGAGGTACTAGAAATGGTAGTGGAAGAAAGACATATGTGGAAAACAGTAAAAAATAGGAGAGATAGGATGATAGGTCACATACTAAGACATGAGGGAATAGTGTCGAATATATTAAAAGCAGAGATAGGAAAAAAGGGAAGTAGTGGTAGACCTAGGTTAGAGTATTGCACACAGATAGCGAAATATGTAGGATGTGGGAATTTCAAGAAAATTTGTAGGCTAGCTCAGAATAGAAATCGGTGTAGGCACGCATTCAACCAGTCCCAAGATGGAAAACTAATGACGAAAAAAAAATAAATGTACTTTAACATGATGATTATTATAAACAACTACAGGTATTGGTCTTGCAATATTTTCAACAAATGTTAATTATACGAAAGTATTTACAGGAAAACTATTAATTCGGCAAATGTGTAAGTGTTGGGGGATCCTTGGCAACCACAGGCTGCTTAACCCCCTTCACATCCCACTGAATCGCGGTACAATAAAATCGATTTTTCTCTGATGCCATAATAAATCTTCAGCATGCGCTGTATAAAATCCACAAGTAACAGTTGAGGCGCACCGCCGGAATTAAGTTTCGATCAATGTGCGTGTATCTGAATTGTATGAGTTGTTTTTGATAGGGCTCTCTTTTGTTTTGTCATGGTTACAAGTAAAATTGCAGTTCTCAGTATAAGCTTTTTGAGAATGGCAAATCTTACACATTGGCTGGGTGGAAGTGGACAACAGCATTGATCCAAACGTTCTCCAGAATTAAACTCTCTGGAATTTTATGTGGCGAAATGTTTGAACATTTGAAAATTATAAAACCGCACAGTCTGCAGGGGTTTCTAAACGAGCTCGGATTTGTTGAGAATAAAAATGCACAATTTACCAACAAGGGATTTCTAATATTTCCTTTAACGTTTAAGATCTCTCTAAATATTATATTAGTCAAGTTAATAGTAGCGATTATGAATGTAATAAAACGTTAAACAAATTCAATTTTGTCGCACTGTATCTACAAAACAGAAAGACCTTACGCCAGTTAACTCTAGGAACTTCTTCCTTAAAACCAAGAAAGGAAAAGCCCCGTGAATTTTCTTGTAATCATTCATACGTAATTAATTATATAAAATTTTTTGAAAATCTGTAAATAAACTTTTTCCGGTACCAGAAGGAATTTTTACATCAAAAACCATATTAGGTGTTGTTTTAGAACGAAGACTAAGATACGTGTGAATAAAATGGGCAGACTAGCTTCTGAATATAAGTTACCAAAACGAACATAAATCTTTCTAAAAGGTATTTTACACTTTTTTTTCAACAACAGCAATATTCTTTTCATTAAAATAGATTTTAAAATTGTGGTAGATATTTTTGATCAGTAGTATTTACAGAAGTCTATACAATGCACTGTATGTTAAATAATAACCAAGGAACGTTGGAATGGAAACAAAGTTTCATTTCAAAATTGGCTGCTTGTACCCTGGCTAATAAATTACTATTTGAATTTATCTTTCCGTTAATGAGAACAATAATAAACATAATTGTACCAATGGGCACAAATTCACTGCTGCAAGTATTTTTTATTATATTTGTAAAACCGGTTTGTTACATATTAAAATGTTGTATATAGAAAAAAGTTCCAATTCATTGTAGAAGACTAATTTGTTTCTCAATATTTTTCAAAAATTTTGAAAACCAAGAAAATTCTCATAATGTACCTTAATCCTGTAAATTGAAGAGAGACGAATAATTAAATGTAAAATTTATAATTATTCAAAGCATTTTCTTTCTCACTTTTCTCTAAACGGTTTTCATTGTTGTACCTTATAGATATTTAGAACGGTGTTGTCTAAAACGTGATCGGCCATACGTATCCTATGTAGGCAAAACGTGATCTACAATATATTCACTTGGAATAAGTATTCGTATTTTTGTCAATAGATTGTAACAAATGCTTATCGATTTTAATAGTAGTTTAATGCACAAACTGATATATCTAACTAGTTCATTTGAGAGGTCTCTCAAATGAACTGGTTAGATATAGTTTGATTACTTACGATCGTCTGAATAGAAATTTTGTGAAACATTGGGCACATTATGCAAAACTGAAATTCCTAGCAATTTCATCCACAGTACACCATATTTGTGTGCCTTGTAATTAACGTATACATGACATAGAAAAATTAAACAACAGAGAAGAAAGACTCATGTTGCTTAAGAAGCTGCAATTTGGGTAACAATTTCTTACAAAGTCAAGCAAACGCCAGTACTCAAAAACAGTTGCAACATTACTGACTAATTTTTGGTTTTAAAAACGTAACAATTGAGCCCATATTACATCCAAGCGGTCCAAGCACTTCATCATTTGGTGTCGGCAAAAACTTGCTTATTATCAGCGATTTAAGCAAGTTAGCAAAAAATCCACAATTTGTAGCCCAAATCCTATTTATCTTAATACCGGTTTTTCTATACCACCATAATAAACCTTTTACACGCTGTAAAAATCCACAAACTATAGTTTAGGCGTATCGTCGGTATCAAGCTTCGATTAATGCTTGCGTCATCGTATAGAATCTTTTTTGAATGGACGCTATTTTGTTTCGCCGCAGGTTAAAGTTGAGATTACAGATCTCAGTATAGACACTTTGAGTATAGCAAATCTTCAACATAGGGTCGATGAAAGTAGACAACAGTATTTGTCCGACGGTCTTCAGAATTAAACTCTCTGAACATGGAAATCTATAACTACTAAGATTGAAAATCTGAAGATTGTAAAACTACAGAATGTGCTGAGATCTCTGTAAAAGATCAGCAACTGTTGAGATGAAAAATAAATCATCCGCCAACGTCGGATTTATATTTCATTTAATGTTTACGATCTTTCTAAATATCATTTTAGCCCAAACTTAATATTAGCAATTATGAATGCAATGGCACACTAAACAGATTAAACTGTATCGTACTTATCTAAAAAACAGAAGGATCTTAAGCCAGTTAACTCCAGGAACCTTTTTCTTAAATCTATTTAAGGGCAAACTCTGTGAGTTTTGTTGCACTCATTCATACGTTGTTAATTATTTGCAACTTTTTGGAAATCTGTAAGTAAACCCTATTCACTACCAGGATTAATTTTTTTAAATAAAAATTCTTGGTGTTGTTTTAAAACAAAAACGAAGATGCATGTGGTTAAAATGTATAATACATTTGAATATATAAGTTACTAAAACGAACATAAATTTACCTAAAAGGTATTTTGGGCTTTTTTCAAAAATGGTCGTTTCTTTTCATTCAAAATAGATTCTAAAATTGTGCTTGAATAAGTGGTACATAATTTTTATGGGTTGTATTTAAAGAAGTCCATACAATGCGTTGTATGTTAAATAATCATCGAACGTTGGAACGCAACCCAAGTTTTATTTCAAAATTAGCTGCTTATATCCCGGTTAATAAATGAGTATTGTTATGAGCCTGTTAGTGGTAAAAATGATACATATTATTGTACTAATTGGCACAAAACCATGTTTCAATTATTTTTTGTTGTATTTGGCAACCGGTTTGTTACATATTAAGATAAAGCTCGTCTAAGAAGTGTCATATATAGAAAATAGTTCCGATTTACTGTACAAGACTAAATTGTTTGTTTGTTTATCAAAAATTTGAAAACTAAGAAAATTCTCATACCATATCTTAATTCTGTAAATTATGGTGGGAGTAATAATTGAATGCTGAATTTTGCTTTGTTGTAGCTTATTGATATCTAATGCCATGTTGTCTTAAACGTGACCAACAATACATATCTCATGTGGAAAACGCGTAATGTACAAATGATTCAATTGGAGTATGTGTTTGTACTTTTACTTCTCAAATGAACTGGTTAGATACAGTTTCCTTACTTACTGTCGAGTAATCAGAGATTCTTTGGAAGTTTGATCACTATGTCCAGAAATGAGTCCTAGTATATAGATTCACACCGCACATTATTTGTGTGTCTAAGTTAACGTTCATTTGACATGAAAGTTTTAAACAACAGAGAAGGACTCATGTTGCTTTGGAAGCTGTAAATTGGGTATCAATTCCTAACAAAGTCAAGCAAACGTCAATACTCGAAGAACAGTTGCAACGGTACCAAATTATTTTTGGAGTATAGAAAAGTCATTGCTTCCGCAATACATTCTAGAGGTCCACTTGATGTCGGAAAAGTCTCGCTTACTGTCAAGGATTCAAGCAACAGTTAGTGAAAATTTCACAATTTCTAGTCCAAATCCTATTTATTTGTAATATTGATATCATAATAAATCTTCAGCAGAAACTCTTATGCGCTGTATAAAATCCACAGGCAGTAGTTGGGGCGCATCATCAGTATCAAGCTTTTGTGAGTGTGTGAGTCGTAATCGTTTTATTGGATCTTATATAGTTACGCCGAGGATTACAAGTGAGACTTCAGATTTCAGTATATGCACTTTGAGTATAGCAAATTTTAAACATTGGTTCGCTGGAAGTGGACCATAGCATTGGTCTGACGGTCTTCATGAATAAGCTCTATAGGTTTTTGTGTGGAATGAAATGCATAACTTCTGAGATTCAAAATTTGAAATTTGAAAAACCACACACAGAGCCTGCAGGGATTTCTTAACGAATTGGTTAATTGTTAAGAAGAAAATTGAACTATTCACCATTGTGGGATTTCTAACGTTTCCTATGTCGTTTCATTTAAGATCTCTCTAAATATCATTTTAGCCAACAGTTAATATTGGTACTTATGAATCCAATGAAATATTAAACAAATTAAACTTTGTCGTAGAGTATCAACAAAACAGAAGGATCTTTGGCCAGTTAACCCTGGAAACTTTTTCCTTAAAACCAGGTACGGTAAAACTTGGCGAATTTTCTTGCAATCGTTAATAAGTGTTTAATTATTTAAAACTTCTTGGAAATCTATAGTTATACTATTTCCACTACCAGAATAAATTTTTTTAAATAAAAAAGTGTGCCTGGTGTGGTTTTAAAACCAAAGCAAAAATAAATGCGTTTAAAATGGACACTCACTTCTAAATATAAGTTGCCAAAACCTAAATAAATTTATCTAAAAGGTATTTTGAACTTTTTTTAAATGGCAATGATCCTTTTATTCAAAATAAATTTTGAAATTATGGTAGATATTTTTGATCAGTAGTATTTAAAGAAGTCCGTTCGATTTTTTGTATGTCAAATAATAATCATTGAACATTGAACGGAAACCAAATTTCCTTCAAACTTACCTGCTTGTATTCCGGCTCATAAATGAGTAATTTGAATGAATCTGGCTGCCAATGGTAACAATGATTGTACTAATTGTCACAAAATCACTGTTGCAAGTATTTTTTGTTACATTTGCGAAACGGTTTTTTTACATATCAAGATAAAGCTATCTAAAAAATTTTGTAGGTATGAAATCATTCCGATTTATGGTACAAGACTAAATTATTTGTCTATATTTTCAAAAATTTTAGCAACTAAGACAATTCTCATAATAAATCTTAATTTCGCAAATTGAGGGGCAGTAACGTTTATTTGCAAATTTCGTATTTTCACAAAAAAAATATCTTTCTCACTTTTCTCTAAAATGTTTTGCGTTATTTTGTACCTTATTGATATCTAGTACCAGGTTGTCTATAACATTACCAACCATTCATATCCTATGTGGCAAAATCGTGATTTGCAAATGATTCACTTGGAATAAGTGTTAGTACTTTTGTGTAAACAGCTATCGACATTCTAATGGTAGTTTAGTATTCAAACTGCTATAAGTATGTCTGACTTCTCAAATGAACTGGTTAGATACAGTTTCCTTGCTTACGGTCGAGTGAACAGAAATTCTTTAGAAGCCTGACCACTTTATGCAGAAATGAATCCCTTGCATTTATATCCACATTGCTCATTATCTGTGTACCTTATTTAACGTCCATTTGACATAGAAACTTTGGACAACAGATAAAAAAAACTAATGCTGCTTGAGAAGCTGCAAATTGAGAAACAATTCCTAACAAAATACGCCAGTAGTGGTAGAACAGTTGCAATACTACCCATTAATTTTTAGAGTGCAGAAAAGGCAACCTTTGCATCCAAGGGTCCAATCACTGCATTACTTTGCCGGCAAAAGTTTCTTTACTCTCAACGATTCGAGCAATGGTTAACGAAAAATTCAAAATGCGTAGCTATTTATTTGTAATACTGATTTTTTCTGATGCCATAATAAATCTTCAGCAGAAATACTTATGCGTTGTAGAAAATTCACAAGCAATAATTGAGGCGTATTATCGAAATCTAATTTCAGTCGATGTGTGCTTTGGAATCGTATGGGACGTTTTTGATAGAATTCTATCTTGTTTCACCGCAGGTTACCAGTGAGATTGCAGATCTTAGTATAGGCACTTTGAGTGTAGCAAATCGTTAACATTGACTCGGTGGAAGTGGCCAACAACATTGGTCCGTCGGCCTTGATAATTAAACTCTCTGGGGTTTTGTGTGGGAAATGTATGTATAACTACTGAGACTAAAAATTTGAAGTTTGTAAAACTACAAAGTCTGCAGGGATTTCTGAACAAGTTCGGCAACC
Organism: Platerodrilus igneus; assembly: GCA_036346225.1. Lineage (NCBI taxonomy): Eukaryota > Metazoa > Arthropoda > Insecta > Coleoptera > Lycidae > Platerodrilus > Platerodrilus igneus. Next base: position 329,422 of record JARFIW010001135.1, on the reverse strand, counting down.
CTTGAGAATAAAATGAACCATTCGCCAACGTGGGATGTATTATAGATACTTCTTTTAACGTTTACGATATTTTTAAATATGATTCTATCCCAAAGTTAATATTAGCAATTTTGAACGCAATGGCTCATGGCTCATTAGACAAAGTAAACTTTATCGCGCACTGTATCTACAGAACTGAAGTATCTTAAGGCAGTTAACTCTAGCAACCTTTTTCTTAAATCTAGCGTAGGGACAACTCTGAGAATTTGCTTGCAATCATTCATACATTGTTAATTATTTGCAATTTTTTTGAAATCTGTAAATAAACCCTATCCATCTCCAGAATGCATTTTGTAAATAAAAAATTCCTGGTGTTTTATAACAAAAACGAAAGTAAATGTGGTTAAAATGGACTCACTTCTAACTCTAAGATACCAAAACGAACCTCGAAAATGTAGTTTGCGCTTTTCTTTTCAAAAACGGCAGTATCTTTTCATTCAGTGTAGACTTTAAAATAGTGTTTGAACAAGTGGTAGATATTTTTAATCAGACGTATTTATATAAATCCATACAATGCGTTTATGTCAAATAATAATCATGGAACGTTGAAAGGGAACCAAGTTTTATTTCAAAATTAGTTGCTTATACCCCGGCTAATAAATTAGTATTTGAATGAACCTGCCTGTTAGTGGTAACAATGATAAATATGACGATACTAATCGGGACAAAATCCCTGTTGCAATTATTTTTTGTCATATTTGCCAACTAGTTACAAATTAAAATAAAAATCGTCTAAAAAATGTTGAAGGTGGAAATAGTTCCGATTTATTGTACAAGACTAAGTTGTTTGTCTATATTTTTCAAAACTTTGAAAACTAAGAAAATTCTTATAACATATCTTAATTTTGTAAATTAGGGTGGGAGTAATAATTGAATTTTGCTTTGTTGTACATTATTGATATTTAATACCGTGTTGTCTAAAACGTGATTCAATTGGAGTAGGTGTAAGTACTTTCATGCAATCAGTTGTCAACAGATAGCATACAATACTTATCAATGTTACACTTTGACAGTAGTTTAGTGCTCAAACTGATAGAAGTAAGTCTTACTTCTTAAATGAACTGGTTAGATACAGTTTACTTACTTACTGTCGAGTGATTAGAAAGTGTTTGGAAGCTTGATCACTTTATACAGAAATGAAACCCTAACATTTACATCCACACTGCACATTATTTGTGTGTCTAAGTTAACGTTAATTTGACATAAAAATTGTAAACAACAGAGAACGACTCATGTTGCTTTGGAAGCTGTAAATTGGGTATCAGTTCCTAACAAAGTCAAGCAAACGCCAGTACTTGAAGAACAGTTGCAACGCTATCAAATAATTTTTAGAGTATCTAAAAGTCAACCTTTGCTTCCGAAATACATTCTAGGGGTTCACTTGATGTCGGCAAAGTCTCGCTTACTGTCAAGGATTCAAGCAATAGTTAGCGAAAATTTCACAATTTGTGGCCCACATCCTATTTATCTGTAATATTGATATCATAATAAATCTTCAGCAGACACTCTTATGCGCTGTATAAAATCCACAACCAGTAGTTGAAGAGCATCATCAGTATCAAGCTTCTGTGAATGTGTAAGTCGCAATCGTTTGATTGGACTTTATTTAGTTACGTCGAGGATTGCAAGTAAAGACTTCAGATTTCAGTATAGGCACTTTGAGTATAGCAAATCTTAAACATTGGTTTGTTGGAAGTGAACAACAGCATTGGTCCGACGGTCTTCATGTATAACTTCTGAGATTCAAAATTTGAAGTTTAAAAAACCACAGAGTCTGCAGGGATTTCTTAACGAGTTTGATAATTGTTGAGAAGAAAATTGAACTACTCACCAACGTGGGATTTCTAACGTTCTCTGTCCTTTCGTTTGAGCTCTCTGAACATCATTTTAGCCCAAAGCTAATATTGGTAATTAAGAATACAATGAAGCATTAAACAAATTAAACTTTGTCGTAGAGTATTTTACAAAACAGAAGGATATTTGCACAGCTAGCCCTAGGAACTTTTTCTTTAAAACCAGGCACAGTAAAACTTAGCGAATTTTCTTGCAATCATAAATTAAAACTCCTTGGAAATCTATAGTTATACTCTTTCCACTACCAAAAAAATGTTTTTAAAATAAAAACTATGCCTGGTGTAGTTTTAAAGCCAAAGCGAAAATAAATGCGTTTAAAATGGAGACTCACTTCTAAATATAAGTTGCCAAAACCAACAGAAATTTATCTAAAAGGTATTTTGGACTTATCTTTAAATGGCAATCATCTTTTTATTCAAAATAAATTTTGAAATTGTGGTAGATATTTTTGATCAGTAGTATTGAAAAAAGTCCGTTCGATTCGTTGTGTGTCAAATAATAATCATTGAACCTTGAAACGGAAATCAAATTTCATTCAAACTTACCTGCTTGTATTCCGGCTAATAAATGAGTAATTTAAATGCAACCGGCTGCCAATGGTAACAATGATAAATATGATTGTACTAATTGCCACAAAATCACTGTTGCAAGTATTTTTTGTTACATTTGCAAAACGGTTTTTTACGTATTAAGATATAACAATCTAAAAATTTTGTAGGTATGAAATCATTCCGATTTATTGTACAAGACTAAATTATATGTCTATATTCACAAAAATTTTGACAACTGAGACAATTCTCATAATAAATTTTAAGTTCGCAAATTGAGGGGCAGTAACGTTAATTAGCTAATATTGTATTTTCACACTCACTTTTCTCTAAAATGTTTTGTATCTTATTGATATCTAGTACCAGGTTGTCTAAAACCTTACCAACCATTCATATTCTATGTGGGAAAATCGTGATTTGCAAATGATTCACTTGGAATAAGTGTTAGTACTTTTGTGTAAACAGCTATCGACTTTCTAATAGTAGTTTAGTATTCAAACTGCTATAAGTATGTCTGACTTCTCAAATGAACTGGTTAGATAGTTTCCTTACTTACGGTCGAGTGAACAGAAATTCTTTAGAAGCCTGGCCACTTTATGCAGAAATGAATCCCTTGCATTTATATCCACATTGCACATTATCTGTGTAACTTAGTTAACGTCTATTTGACATAGAAACTTTGGACAACAGATAAAAAAAACTAATGCTGCTTGAGAAGCTGCAAATTGAGAAACAATTCCTAACAAAATACGCCAGTAGTGGTAGAACAGTTGCAATACTACCCATTAATTTTTAGAGTGCAGAAAAGGCAACCTTTGCATCCAAGAGTCCAATCACTGCATTACTTTGTCGGCAAAAGTTTCTTTACTGTCAACGATTCGAGCAATGGTTAACGAAAAATTCAAAATTTGTAGCTATTATTGTAGCTATTTATATATATATATGTAATACTGATTTTTTCTGATGTCATAATAAATCTTCTGCAGAAATACTTATGCGCTGTAGAAAATTAATAATCAATAATTGAGGCGTATTATCGAAATCTAATTTCCGTCGATGTGTGCCTTGGAATCGTATGGGACGTTTTTGATAGAATTCTATCTTGTTTCACCGCGGGTTACCAGTGAGATTGCAGATCTTAGTATAGGCATTTTGAGTGTAGCAAATCGTTAACATTGACTCGGTGGAAGTGGCCAACAACATTGGTCCGTCGGCCTTGATAATTATACTCTCTGGGGTTTTGTGTGGGGAAATGTATGTATAACTACTGAGACTGAAAATTTGAAGTTTGTAAAACTACAGAGTCTGCAGGGATTTCTGAACAAATTCGGCAACCCTTGAGAAGAAAATGAACCATTCGCCAACGTCGGATGTATTATAGATACTTCTTTTAACGTTTACGATATTTCTAAATATAATTTTAGCCCAAAGTTAATATTAGCAATTTTGAACGCAATGGCTCATGGCTCATTAAACAAAGTAAACTTTATCGCGCACTGTATCTACAGAACTGAAGGATCTTAAGGCAGTTAACTCTAGCAACCTTTTTCTTAAATCTAGCGTAGGGACAACTCTGAGAATTTGCTTGCAATCTTTCATACATTGTTAATTATTTGCAATTTGTTGAAAATCTGTAAATAAACCCTATCCATCTCCAGAATGCATTTTGTAAATAAAAAAATTCCTGGTGTTTTATAACAAAAACGAAGGTAAATGTGGTTAAAATGGACTCACTTCTAACTCTAAGATACCAAAACGAACCTCGAAAATGTATTTTGCGCTTTTCTTTTCAAAAACGGCAGTATCTTTTCGTTCAGTGTAGATTTTAAAATAGTGTTTGAACAAGTGGTAGATATTTTTAATGAGAAGAATTTAAATAAATCCATACAATGCGTTGTATGTCAAATAGTAATCATGGAACGTTGAAAGGGAACCGAGTTTTATTTCAAAATTAGTTGCTATACCCGGCTAATAAATTATTATTTTGAATGAACCTGCCTGTTAGTGGTAACAATGATAAATATGACGATACTAATCCGCACAAAATCGCTGGTGCAATTATTTTTTGTTATATTTGCCAACTGGTTTGTTACAAATTAAAATAAAAATCGTCTAAAAAATGTTGAAGGTGGAAGTAGTTCCGATTATTGTACAAGACTAAATTGTTTGTCTATTATTTTCAAAAAATTAAAAACTAAGAAATTCTCATAGTAATCTTAATTTTGCAAATTGATGGAAAAATAAATTAAATGTTAAATTATGATCATTTATAGCAAGTTAGTACCAGTAGATATTAATTTGAGTTTTTGACTAGAAATTTTTTAAAATCTTAAAATTAAAAGGTTTAAGTTCTGGTACCTTTCTTGCTCTTTAGAGATAAAAGCACAATTTTTTTGATTACACTAATGAGGAGGGTTGGTATTTACGCATAGACGTCGTATAGTAAATTTTATGTGCCCAAATGTGTGTGATAATTTTGTCGCAAATTCAGAGATTACCGTAGACTTAGACTAACAAACTTTTGACAGATGTAGCATGGTCCTTGTATTAAAATACGTATCATATGCGACGGCTCAATTATGTAAACAGCTAGAAAAAACTTAGTTTCAAAAGTACCATTTTCATCAAAAACCGCATGAAAAATACTCTTTCAGTTTCTTTGTTTCTAAGTAACAGAAGCCTTTCTATTTATTTATCAAACAAGTTCGCGATAAATCTGAACTGAAAAGCTTTTAAATTACACATGGAATTTCAGCGCGGAATTCGTTGCGAAGTCTTTACTACATTCAGCCGCTAACAAGACAACAGTCAAAATTATGGAACTAGTCGGGAAATTTTTCTACAGCCTTGAGCGTTCCAAGAAGGTTTGAGCTAACCACAGATGAGATGTAATTATAATCTTAAACAGGCGATTTGATTAATTGAATATACTTACGGGTATGTAAATGCAGCCGAAGTGCAATCCTCATCGGAAGCCATATCAGAATTAATCGCGAATGCACTTAATCACTCAGATATGTAAACATAAATAAATCACTGTTTTATCAGCCACTTACTTATAAGATTACATTTTACAAGCTTGTTCTCGGGAGTCGGTCAGATTAGAAATTATTAGTCAGTGCTTTGTTTATTTTGTAAATAAATGTTATTTAATACTATATGAAATTTTGAAATTTATCAGCCGTTTTTCTATCAAACCCGCTTATTTGAAACACTAACTAATCACAAAGCGTAACCAGCTTTTCAGTGATTATACGGATTTTTACAGAAGGTAGATTAACAATTACTGACCGTTAAAATTAAAACAAAAGCGCGTAACACTTGTTGATCGCCGGACGAATACAGAGCACAGGTGTTCGCGGTCTTACTAACATGCCGAGTCATAGAATACTGATACTCTCTAAGAGTGGGCTGGCAACGAACGATACCTGCCTGATTTTACCTTAGCTTACTTACCTGAGTGGTTTAGTAATTTACAGCGCACTGCCCTATTCGTGGTGGGTTTGCGTACTAAGCACAAAATCTTCAATCGTAATTATACAATTAATATGATTGTTGTAATTTGTAAGTCTAACAGAGTAGGAAATTTATGTCCACCTTTGATTTAATGTTGATTTTTCGAAGTGTATTTAATTGTTATGATCCTTTATTAAGCGATATTTTATTAAGTTAAAATTAAATGGCATTTGGGAACGCAAAGTTAAAACAAAAACAAACAGTAAGTACATTTAGGATTTTCTTCCTTGATCTATTTACGATTTTTAGATAATATTAGAGAAGAATTTATTTTCAGGTACCGTAAAACGGGGGAACTTCGACATGTCTTGAGTATATTTTACACTCCCCACAAATATTAATCGCATTAGAACCATCGCGGATATGACATTACGGCAATTGATGTCTTGAGTTTTTATTACCAAAAAATATATTATCGCCGCCCGTCCCTTCGCCCTAAGTTATTTTTCGTGACGAAGTTGCTCGAGCAAAGAGGTAATTTCGACACAAAGTGGAATTAAGTTGCTTTAGGGCAAGTTCGATATGAAAATATTTAAAAATTATTATAATTAACGAATCGTAAGTATTATTAAATAATCTATGAGACCTAAATAAAGCAAGTGGGACGAGTCATATTTGCATAAACTCATTTACTTTAAACTGATAAAAAGCATAGTAGAAAAATAAGTATCAAAACTAAACATCATATTTCTGTGATAACGATGAACGCTAGAAACAAAGTTAATAATATATCTAGTAGGTCGCTATATATATTTAAAAATAGAGCATATAACCCAGTCGTAGGAGATCTTTATCGTAATATGCGTCATAAAAATTACCCGGTTTAAATTTTCTCCGCGAAGTATTAGTTTGGGTTCTATACTCCCCTAAAAGTTGAAATTTCTCCAAATTGGTAGTTAGCAACCTCCCCAAGAACGCCGTTTTTTGGCTATAATTCGTTGTTTATACAGGATATCGATAAAATAGTACGTAAATAGAAAATCAGAAATTTTTTGCGCTACAATTTTACTTTCTTGTGTTTTTTTCTCTAGAGTGCGTATTTTCTGAGCAAATCTTGTTAAAAAACAGCAAAAACATATATATTTTTAACGCGCTCTAGCGGCAGGAGTTCAGACTATCATTGCAAACAAAAGCCACTTAAAAATCGGAAATTTTTCGCTCTACAAATTTACTTTTTTGTGTTTTCCTCTAGAGTGTGTATTTTTCGAGAAAAACGCGGAAAATTGAAAAAAATATATCAATATTTAACGCCCTCTAGCGGCAGTAGCTTAAATTAGAATTTAGAACAAAAGCCATATAAAAATCGGAAATTTTCCGCTCTACAAATTTGCTTTCTTGTGTTTTTCCTCTACAGTGTGTATTTTCCGAGAACACCCGAGAAAAATTAAAAAAATATATACATATGAAATTTTAACGCGCTCTAGTAAGTACAGTTCAAAGTATAATTGAAAAAAAAACCTCATAAAAATAAAATATTTTCCTCTCTACAGCTTTTGATTATTAAGTTTTTTCGCTAAAATGCGTTGTTTTAAGAACAATGCTAAAAACGTGAGAAACGCATATTTTGTACATTGTATACAACTACTACATAACACCACTGTATAGTTTAAATAAAAATAAATAAAAACCCTTTAACCACAAAAAATATTTAAAACACTAGATACGTATTTCGACCACTATGTGATCATCATCAGTAAGAATTTTAAAATAACAATTAGCTATTGTTCCGGAACACTTCAGAGGATATTCTCCTCACCACTTAGGCTGAATTGAACTTTCCCAACATACAATTTACTATAATGTTGCCTTAAACACTATCGAAGATATTCTCTTCACCCGCAGGCTGGTGTTCTCCACAACAAACAAGTGAATTGTGACTTTATAACTAAAATCTACTTAATTTATACTATTTCTAAATCTGCTGAAGCGTAACCAAATTAATCTTGATTTCTCATTGGTTGTTGACCAATAGGGAAAGCAAGGCAGATGGCTCTATGGGCCCTTTATCAGTGTTTAAGAGGGGTCCTTTATGTTTAACAATTTTAATTGATTCATGGGCATTTAAGAAGGAAAACGTTGGTACCGCTTTTAACAATTTAACATTTTCTAGTTTAACAGGGTGGCTGGTTTCGTATTTATTATATTTAAAGTGAGCAATGTGCTCTTTAAATCTTGTTGTTATATTCCTCTTGGTCTGACCAATATATTTTTGAAAACACCCTGGCTCTGAACAACTAATTTCATAAATCCCCGACTTTTGCAATTTTTTCACCTTGTCTTTTGAATTACCTAACAAATCGTTAATTTTATTAGTATTACTGAAAGCAATTTTGAAATTACACAGTTTGAATATTTTATTAAGACCCTTTGTGGTTTTGTGAAACGGAAATTTAACATATTTAACATTATTGTTAGAGGTGGTCGATTGCAAAATCATTGATTTACGGATGTTAATTCTATTTTTACATTTTCCAAAAATATTATCTATAATATCAGAAGAGAATCCATTGCAATTTGCTATTTGTTTAATAAGAGCAAATTCCTTATTAAATCTGTTTTTATTTAAAGCGAAATTCAATAATTTATTAATTAAAAAGTTAAATGACGCCAATTTATGTTGTATGCTATGATTGGAGGAAGACAAAATAAAGCGATTTACATTGGTTTCTTTTCTATAAATATCAAATTCCAGTTTATTACCATTTCTAATTACTGATGTATCTAAAAAGTGTAATTGTCCATTATAGTCTAGTTCATACGTAAATTTTATGCTTTGAAATTTTGAATTCAATTCTTTAAGAAAATCATTAACATTTGCTTTAGAAGTGTCAAAAACAGCAAGAATGTCATCCACGTACCTTAACCATATTCTTGGGAAGTATTTGGAGTTTTCTTTTAACTCGTTCTCAAAGCGAGACATAAATAAACTTGCTATGAAAGGTGATAGCCTATTTCCCATTGTAGTGCCTTCATGTTGTTCGTACAACTTGTTGTTAGATTGAAAACAGTTCTGGGACATGCAATGCGAAACAAGCTTGATATAGTCCTCAACTTTATCATCATTATCACTATCTATAAGAACATCCTTTAAATGTTAAAGTACGTGGTATTGGAACACTAGGGAATAATGAACTGACATCAAATGAAATTAAGATTACGTTCTCTTCTAATGTGATAATTTTTATTCTATTAATAAACTCTAAAGAGTTTGGTACAGACAAACTGTTAGTCGGTGAGTTGATACCTGAAACTATTGTTCTCATCGATTTATTATTTTTGTGAGTTTTTGGTAAACAGTAAAGTTTTGGCATTTCAGGATTTGAAATTGTCAATTTTAATTTTAGTGTGGGCGAAATTAGGTTTGGACACCGAGATTTAGTGGTATGTGAAGGGGGTTAAACAGCCTGTGGCTGCCAAGGATCCCCCAACACTTAGACATTTGCCGTATTAATAGTTTTCCAGTAAATCCTTTCGCACAATTAACATTAGTTGAGAGTATTGCAAAACTAATATCTGTAGTTGTTTATAGTAATCACCATGTTTAAGTACAGTTATTATTTTTGTCATTAGTTTTTCCATCTTGCGACTGGCTGGAAGCGTACCTCCATTGATTTCTATTCTGAGCAAGCCTACACATTTCCCTGAAATTCTTACAGCCTACATCTTTCACTATCTGTGTGCAGTAGTCTAACCTAGGTCTACCTCTACTTTTCTTTTTTCCTATCTCTGCTTCTAATATACTCCGCACTATTCCCTCATATCTTAGTATGTGACCTATCATCCTATTTCTCCTATTTTTTACTGTTTTCCACATATTTTTTACTTCCCCTACCATTTCTAGTACCTCTTTGTTCTTAACTTTGTCTGTCCACGATATCTTCATTATACGTCTGTAGCACCACATACTTGTCTACTTCCCCTACTGTCCAGGCTTCACCGTCATAGAGTGCTGTGCTCCACACATATGTTTTGAGCAATCTTTTCCTTGTTTCTATGTTTGTGGTCTTTGAGCACAGTAGTTGATTTTTCTTGTTAAATGTAGCACGACCTTGTGCTAATCTTTGTTTTATATCTTTTGTGCTTTACCCATCTTGCGTTATTTGACTTCCTAGGTAGCAGAAATCAACCTCTTGTGAGTTCTCGTTACCTATTTGTATTCTTGTTTTTTATTTATTTTCCCCTCTTTTGCATACTTGAACCTTAGTTCTATTTTTGTTAATTTTCATACCATATCTCTCCGTTAGAACTGTTTCCATTTCATTAAGAGCAGCTTCTAACTCTTCTTTACTAGATGCTAATACCGCTATATCATCTGCAAATCTAAGCATATCAATCTTTTGTCCCTGCATATTAATTCCAAATGTCTTCCTGCATTTGACAGTATTCATTGTCTCTTCTATGTACAAGTTAAAAATTAATGGGGATAAGGCACATCCCTGTCTCATCCCTTTCTTAATATTTACTTCTCTACTTTCTTGCTCTAATTCTATTACCGCTGTTGGCTCTTTGTATAAGCAATGTACTATTCGTCTATCCCTAAAACTCATTTCAAATCTACAAACCCTATATATACGCTTTCCCCTTCTCTATTGTTTTCTCCAATATCACCCTCAGGCTATCCCGTGTTTCCCTGTTTCGCATAAACCCAAATTTAACTTCTCCCAGTATTTCTTCTGCTCGTTTCTCTATTCGTCTTTGTACAATTTTAGTTAATATTTTTGAAACGTGTGTGGTCAAACTTATTGTTCGAAAATTTTCACATCTTTCGGCGCCTCTTTTTTTTTGGTATAGTTACTATGATGTTACGATTGAAATCTTTGGGTATCTTGCCTGCCTCATACATATAGCGTACAAGTAGGAAGAGACGTTCTGTTACTGCCTGCTTAAGCGTAGCGTCGGAGGGGCACAGGGGAGCACGTGTCCCCCCCCCTCCCAATTGTAGTAAACCTCAATTGTTGCTAAGCAAATTGGGTACACTAAAATTGTTGAATGCTTTTACGCTTTAAAGTAGATAACCAATTCGGCGTAACCTTTACATCTGATGTTCAAATAGCAATTACATTAATCGTACATGTTATGAAAAGCTAATTAATACGTAGCGTATCAAAGTACATATTATCATATACATGATTGTATAAATGATATTCTACGTGTATATTCAGTATTCAGATCGTTGCTACACTAATTCATTGCTTTCAGTTTTTGATTTTCAACTTTGCTATAATTTATTTAGCACCTAGAAATATCTATAAAATATTGTTAGTTTTTTTTCGGCAACTAAGCGAAATTGCATTCCAACCCCCTTATCTTAGTCATTATTGTAAAATCGGCAAATGCCGTAAAACTTCGTAAATTTAAGAAAGTGAATAAACCGCATACTTTGTCTGTTCAATCTTTAGTTGTGCCTTGAGGACAGTGTTTTGTGTTGTGTGTATTTGGTGACGACTTAACTGTCCACGTTTTGTTCAGCAGGCATTTAGTGATCTTTGTCTTACCAATCATTTATTCTTCAGTGAAAATAAGATGGACAAATTTGTAACTAGAAAACCACGTATTTCAGAAGAACCATCTCAAAAATTAGAAAGTGTACTTGTACAAAAATTTGGTATATCACACAAAATACATGAATTAGAAGCAAGTAGTTCTAAAAACTCTGAAGTTCTAAATGAAGCAGAAATGGGGATTGTATTTTCTAGAGATCCTGCTAATGAGATCCAGAGTTCGGATATTTTGTCGGACCTTATCAACCAAATATAAACTTTACAAAAAAGATAGTTAATGGAAAAGTACGCTGTTTTAAGTCCTCCTGGTATTCTAATTTCAAGTGGCTTGAATACAGTATTATTAAAGATTGTGCGTTTTGCTTTCCTTGTCGCATTTTTCAACGTTTTAAGAAAGGCCGGGTTGAAGATTCTTTTACCACAATCGGAGTTGATAATTGAAAAAAAGCTCTTGAAAAATTTAAAGATCATGAGAATAGTGACCCACATCGAGCTTTTATGCAATTTTGGAGCGAAGTACGCTCTCAAGAAAAAACCGTGACGGACGCGTTATCATCAGCACACTGCAAGCAAACTGAAGAAAATTGGAAATACGTAAGCTTCATTTTTGAAAACATTTTGTTTTTAGGAAAACAGTGCAAATCCTTTAGAGACCACGACAAAGGTTCAAGTTCTACAAATAGAGGAAATTTTTTTAGAGCTTATTCATTTGGGACTCCAAGATAATCCACAACTAAATAAGTTCATAAAATCAAAAATTAGTTCTCATACAAGCGCAACCATCCAAAATGAGATGATTAAACTTGTAAAAGCCTCCAAGCTGGAAATTATCATACATGAAGTAAATATGTCGTCTTGCTATTCGATAATATGTGACGAAACTACTGATACTGCGACTAAAGAACAAGTTTCAATTTGCCTTTGGTATCCATTTAAGACAGAAACCGGTATTACAGTCAAAGAACGCTTCGTAGGTTTTGTAAATGTGGAAACAACAGCAGGCGCCAATTTATATATGGTTATAGAAAGTTATTTAAACTCTATAGGGCTCGATCTTACTAAAACCCGAGGCCAAGCTTACGATGGCGCATCAAATATGAGCGGTAAATTTAATGGCGTTGCCGCAAGATTGAAAGAAGAAAACCCTACAGCTTTATATACTCACTGCCATGCTCATTTACTTGACTTGGCGGTAATGCGGTTTTGCAGTGAAGTAAAAGAGCTGAGGAATGCTCTTGGTTCTGTAAATTCCTTGTACAATATTATTTGTGTTTCCGCCAAAAGGTATCCTCTGTTCGAAAACATTTGTAAACAAAGCGAAGATTCTGCCAAGTTTAGGAAACTTCAAAGTCTTTCGAAAACGCGATGGACAGTTCGCCACCGCGCTCTTTTGAGTATTATTGTTCAGTTACCGGAAATTTAAAAACTCTAATTACAATTTCTAATGACAGGACATATGCAAAGGCAGCAACAGATGCAAGTGGTCTATTAAAAGTTATAGTTGATTTTGAGTTTATATTTTCGATAAAGTTTTTGTATAATATTGTGTCAGTGATCGACCTTCTTTCAAAAGAACTACAGAGTAAAAATTTGGACATACATTCATTGTTTCCTAAAATAGAGACACTAATTAAACATTTGCAGTTACAAAGAAATGACGAATCGTTTAACCAGTTGTGGAAATAGACCGAAGAAATGTGCGATAAAATTGAGTCCCAACTACCTGATGTAAATATTCGAAAGCCTATTCTCAGCATAAAAAGAAAAATACCTGCAAAACTAGATAGTAACTATGAAAACTCTGATTTTTTGCAGAATCAGCTAAATTTTATTTCAAAGTGAATATTTATTTTCAAGGACTGGACATAATTCTCTCTAATCTTGAAACAAGATTTTCCCAAAATGATTACTCAAATATTAAAAATATTAGTTCTCTGTTGTTCAAATGGTCAGATATTATAAACGAAGTAGTGGTTCGTGATTTTCAACTTTTTTATGGTTTTAAAGGTGATCTATATCAACAGCTTCAATGCTATAGAACTTTTGCCAATTCTTACTTTTTTCAAAATGTTGCGCACGGAGTAAGTGTTTTTCCAAAGTCAAGTGAAATTACATTGTCGGAAACGCTAAATCAATTTGTAACCTTTTCCCTACAGAATACTGTACCTGCCGTATTCGAGCTTTTTGAAATAGTTCTCTGCTGGCCTATAACAACCGCCAGTGCAGAACGATAGTTTTCGTGCCTTCGCCGATTGAAAACTTATTTTAGAAGTACAATGGGAGAAGATCGTTTATCGGGACTGGCACTTATGACAATTGAGCAAGAAGTGACAGAGCAGCTGATGCAGGCAGAAGGCATTCAAAGTCTTGTAGCAAAAATCGCTAATAACGCAACCAGAAGGATGATGTTTTATTAATGTGCTATCGTACAGCAGGATGTTATGAATATTTTTAGTCTTACGCAAAAAATTGTTTCCTTTTGTAATATTAAAGAGTTTGCAATGTACTTGTTTGTGCTGGGGCTAATGACCCCACCACGAATTTACAAAGGAGCAATATTTATTGTTTTACATCATCTTATAATGCGTATAGTTGGGTATACTATGCCTACATTGTTGGACAACTTTCAACAGTTCATGTGCCCTCCCCCCCAATGTTGCAGGTCACGCTACGCCTGTGACTGCCTGTCCAGCGGCATTTACAGTTTCTGCTTGCACCTTATCTGTACCCGGTGCCTTACCATTTTTCAGGCTCTTTAATTCTAATTCAAACTCATCTCTAAGTATAGGATATCCCAGGTCATCATTTTCAATATCTGATTCCTGTTCTAATGCTGCTAGTTCTTCTGTTGAATATAAATTCCTTATATATTCCTGCCATCTAGCTACTTTCTCTACATTTTCTATAATGACGTTTCCTCCCGTGTCCCTTATATTTTTGCTATATGGTTTTATATTCCTAAAATTCATTTTAATTAATTTGTATGCTTCGCCTATTTCCATCTTAGTTTGTACCTCTTTGCACTGTTCATCAATCCATCGTTCTTTAGCTTTTCTGCATTTGCGAATAATTTCCCATTTGATGGATTTGTATATCTGTTTTATTGTTTCATCTGATCTATTTTTGTATTTTCGTATTTCTTGTATTAAATTCACGATAACCTTTGTTATCCATGGTTTGTTGTTTTCTTTTTGTGTATATTCCAGAAAATCTCTGGCCGCCATGTCTAAGCGGAATTTAATGTTATTCCATTCGGTTTCGACTTTCCTAATATCAGAAATTTTCCCGATACCCTTCAGCGATTCATTTGACTTTTTTCAAATCTATGGATATCTTTATCTTTTAGTTTCTCAAAGTCAAATTGCCTTTTTCCGTTCCTCTTTTTCAGATTTTTAAATTTAAGTGCGGTCTTCATGATTACGATGTTGTGGTAAGTGTCTATATCTGCTATTGTTTATTAAATGACTTTTTATTCAGATTCATATTGACATATAATATCATTTATAAATTTAATTTTCATCTCCTGTAGACATTATATCTTCATCGTAATCTACTTCTTCATCTTCGACAGAACTATTTGAACATCCTTGTTCCCTGCAATTCCCGCAAGCTTCATTACAAAATAGCTCAGCTTTCTTACACGAGCAAGCATTTCCGCAACTCTTTTTGCTATTACAAAAAATCATTCTTAGAACATCGTCTGGTGCTGGTGACTTCCTTCTTCCAACCCCACTCTTCTGGTGGTAAATCATTTGACAACCATTTTTGTACTTGTAAATACACTCTATAACAATGTTGTGTAGCTGCATCCGCGGTGAGAGGTAATGATGATAAGTTGACGGCATTATTTTTTACTTTTTTTAATAAAGTTGTATGTCAAAATTTATTTAGACAATTATCTTTTACCCCTGCATTGTAAATTTTTAGAATACATAAAATTCCATTTTCTGCAATAGACTTTTTGGATTGAATCTTTTTTTAAATATTTCCGCTGCGTCTTTGATATGTCGACTTATTTTTCATTTTCAAATAGTTTAAAAACAGAATTCTTCCCTCTGAAGTGGAAGGTGAATGTCGTATCACAGCCTGTCATGGCATGTAAAAATAGAATATTTTCTTTACAAAATGGCATGTGATTCAGACTTTTAGATGAGAAAGTTTTCCTGTTTTCTTTACATTTTCCCAATTTTAGAAAATACATTTCTCTGTCCACTGGTGTCAAAGCTGTTAAAATTAGAAGTACGTCAATGCCTGCATATACAATCACGGGAATTTTCTCTTTTTCGTTGATTGCAGTTTTATGATGAATAGATCGGCATCGTCAACATCTTGTATTACTGAGATATAATAGTCTTTCAGTTTCTTTGATAAAAAAGTAATAAACAATTTCTTGTTGTTGATATTTGAAAAAAAAATTTCTTAAAAAACAGTCGATTTCATATTTTTGTGGAATGATATATCTGCAGAACGATTTTTATTCACTCTCATCATTCTTTCAGTTCCTTTGATACTATTCGATAAATCATCGTAATCATCAAAGACAACAATTGATGTTGGAAATTGGTCCTTGACATAAGAAACGTGTCTGTCCAGAATCTCATCAAAAATTTCATTTTTTTTCCAAGGTATTCGGTGAAGTATCATTGCGCCATCTATGACAAACACTGTTTTATCATTCTTAATTTTATAATTTATCGGTGCAAATAACTTATAGAGCATTGATTTTACAGTTTTCCTAAAATATTCCGCAACAAAAAGTGATAGTGGATACGGAGATAGCTCGTAATGGAAATAAAATATTTCTTGTTTTCTTTTTACGATACATATTCTTTGGAAAAGCATATATGGATCAATTGTTGTTTCCCGATCACCTTCTTTGATTTTCAATGTCTTAGCCGCAAGATTAACCACATAGTCTTTCTTACAACACTTGATATCTTTGAATAAGGATGGACTCGGGCTCGGGCTTTCGAGCCACCCCGACCCGGGTCCGGCCCGATTTTGGGCGCGAATCCGGGCCGGGCCGTTGACTACTTTACTCGGGCCGGGGCCGGGCCGGGCCTATCGTTTTTCGGGCCGGGCCGGGCCAAACGATTCGGGCCGGCCTGAACTTTTCGGGCCGACCTGAACTTTTTGGGCCGAAAAACGCACGAGATACTCCACCGTTCTTTCACTTTTATCTCACATTGAGTAGGTAAACGTTTTTAATTATATTTTCACGTAGTGTCTTCATGAACCCATTATAATCAGTTTTTCGTCTTGTTTAGTGTAAAGGAGACGTGATATTATAACTCACTTCCTATTCCGAATATTTTATTGTCAAATAAATGTTATACGGTACAAAATAAAAAAATACAAGTTTTAAAGCAATACAAGTAGGTCAACGATCAATGGACAATAAGGTTTATTTTCCTGAATATTAAAAGTGGTCTCTATTTCTCTAAAGCAATTTAAAGGTCCAAAAACAGTATGTTTTTTGTGGTTCTTACAGGTATTTAAATAACTCTGCTGGTGTTCTTCCGCGTTGGTTGGGTCAAAAACTATCCAGGTCGTTATCCACTTAAACCTTATTTCCCCGAAGGTAAAAGTGAAGACTAAAATTCTATGTAGGTTATCTACTACCACTTCTATTATTATGGTTGACTTTTAATCTAACACTTAGTTACTTAAGTACAAAAATCTCACTATTTTATCCCAGTACACTTATACAATAAAAAAATATCTTAAGGACTCTCGCAAAGATATTACAAGAAAGGGTAAATTACTTCTTATTAAGTAAAATACATATGTCTAAAAATTTTCGCACCGGTTTTTAGATCCCCCCATTTGGAGAAATTTAAACTTTTAGGGAAGTTTAGTACCCAATCTAACACTTGGTGAAAATTTTAAGCCGGGTAATTATTTTGACCAAAATAGCCACCACAGCTGGACTAATACAAAATATAAGTATTTTATTCGTCGTCGAAGCATTCGACGCAGTAGACGTCGGAAGCGGGGTATAGTGCCTCCTCTTTCTCCTCCTCCATATCCTATTTTAATTCACATAAGGATGTTCCTCCTTATGCAGTTCGGCTCCGCACGCTTTCTAACAAACCTAAATTAGTTCCACTTTAAACCCTCCACCCCTAAAAAATCGGTAACCCTGTCTCTAAAATTTTTGGGATCCTCTCGCCATGTATCAAATTCGCACGACTTCTATATTCTCAACTTTCTAATTTTAACATTGAACCAACTTCTTATCGAGTTACAATCCCCAAACCCCAGTTTTCTAACTTTTTGTTTATAAACATTTTCTTAGCAAATAAAGCATTAGCTGACAAAATTTTTCGGGAAGTAAGATTCCGGCATTGATTATAATCTAAAACTAACCTCTAACAATTTTACAACCCCTACACCCCAATTTTATCACTTTTTTATTTCTAGACATTTTGTTGGTGTCTAGACCATAGGATTGTCTTAAATCCTTACAATTAATTTAAGCCGATAAGTAGTACATTTTTGTAAAAACTTTTATTAATTATAAACAAATAGTTTACAGTACTAACTATTTACGATTAGTCTTATAAAGTTCAACTTGCGTAACTGTGATTTCTAATTAAAGCACCTTCTCAAATGGTCACTCCAATTCACATCCTTCAAATTCATCAAATTGCTCTACCATGCTGCTTGACCTACTGCCGCTTAAGTGGCATCGCAGGAGTTAAAAGTAAATTTTTGGGTTCCATTTTACTACAAAACAAAAGCCAAACCATAAGACTTTAGTCAATCTTGCAAGGAACGTGGATTATAACTAAATATTTACTCTCGTGCGAGTGTATATTATATTTTAGAATCAACCAAAGGGTGCCGAAGACACCTAAACGGTGTTAAAACTAGGTGGGAGAATGAACATACAGACAAATCCGCAAGCGTGCATGCGCATAAGGAACGTTATAAATAGCAGGAAGTTGACTAGAGAATCTCGAACAAAGTCGGTGATTGTCAGTTATTTGACCATTATCCAAATTAGATTATTGTCCTGTTGTACGGCGAGTGGATGCCTATATTAGTGCTTTAATGCAATAGTCTTTATTTCGTTCCTGGACTTCCTCCTTTTTAAATTGACTTTCCCCAATTCCAATTTTCTTTTTTTAATTGATTGTTCACGAATAGCCGATACAGGTTTTATTTCTAGTACGGTGTACGATATAAGTTTATTGCATGTATTGGTTCGCTACGCAACTACCTTGCAGATTTTGTTTAGCTTCCTCCACATCTTTTACAACACCTAACATACAAGCGCATTTCGGAAGTATAATTTACTATCTTCCGACAAAGTTGAACAACCTTCCATAGATTATATACATTACCTAAGGTATAATAATGTACAACCCAATAGTCATATATCGTTGCTTGTACTCTCGCAATGATATGCTCTTTAACTAGCTAAAATTCGCAAGGTATGGGATAGAAGATAAATTTACGACAAACCTATTTATGAGAGATGTAAGAGAAGTCGTCTGACGTAACTTAAATAAACGTCTAATTTCCGAAATAAATGCCATAGTAGTTCTTACATATTTTGTATTGTATTTACGAATGGATGTTTTAAAAATGTAGTTAGTTGATTTTAGTAGAAGTACGAGTTTAAGTCGTTAAAGTACTGCGCATATTCAATTACTAATTAGTAAAAGATGTAGAAGATGAACTGGTAGACACAAATTTTAAATTAGGAATTAAAGTGGTTAAGTTACAACAACCAGCAGTAAACATAAAGAATTTGCGAGCATGTGTATGTTATGTTTCGACTCGTTGGACTGGACAATGGAAATAATGTTATCTGCTAATGTTGCATACATGACGGGGGGGAGAGCGTAATGATCTCTAGTTGCAACTTTTTTTCTCTAGGTTGGTATTAGTCGTTACGTGGGGCATCAAGATTTGAAAATCCATGTCTCAAATGTAGTTATCTCAAACGTTTAATGCTGCGCCTTATAAACCACCATGGGAAGCAGCAAGACGCCCTTAGCTGTTCCCCATACTACCATACTCACAAATGTTCTCAACTACTCCTGAACACGATCTACTGTTTTAGTACGTTTGGGAACCAACACTTTTTTACATCATGGTCGTCAGTTAGATTTGTTTCATCATAGTTATAGATATGATTCGACAAACATTTCCTAAGACACTTGCAATATTGTTAAAAATTCTGCTAACTACAGTTTACCCAAAGTACATTTGCTTTTCCAATGCTCCATTCAAAGATTACATTGGTTAGAAAGCGAGTTTCTTTTGTCTGGGAATTTTTGAATTTTGCCGAACCCTTGCTTTTCCAAGCAAGGTATGGATCTTCAACGTGCGTGTTAACATTCACACACGGTACCTAAATTTTACATCTCATCCGAACGAAGGCATATGTTTGTTAAAAATGCTCGCCTAATATTTTTTATGCAGACAGTGTCGGGATTCAAACCCTGGGACTTGGATTTAGTAGTCACACGCATACCAACTAAGCCACGGAACCGCCTCGGTTTGTCCACAGTCGCTCGTTGACATTTTATGTTAGTGGCCAAGTAGATTGCCAGATTATTCCTTGAAGAAAAGTCTTGTATAAAATATAAACCTAGTTGATTGTTTTTATTCCATAGTAGTTCTGTCTGATCTGTCAAAAATTTTACTTTTACTTGACGAATATCTTGTGCATCACTGAAAAGCCCCAATCGTTCACCGTTCTATTTGTTTTAGCTATTAATTGATCTTCCCTACTAGTTAACACACACGGACGTCCGGGTTTTTGAGAATGGTGTTTCTGAATTTTATCGATCAAGTTTGTTCTGGGATTTTAAACTTTCTACACGCTTCTAGTTTCTAAATGCCATTTTTGACAGCTTTGATGGTTTTGTTAATATATAGATAAAGAAAGGACATAATCATCAATTTTTTATTAACACTAAAACGAAAAAATTTCTATTTAAAAAAGAGATATTCTACGGACAATTTTTAATAATTGCGATACAAAGTGAGCATTTCACATTGTAACATGCAAAAAAAAACTAATCGGTCGTAAAAAAATAATGCTTATGCTTTCTTATAAGTGAGCGTGATAAGTTAAAAGTATTAAATTCAGAACCATTTCTAGTAAATATTTTAAAACGTTAAAGGAAATACTAGCGAAGTTAATTTCTAAGCGGGTTTGTAAACTTGTTCCGTCCGTAAGAACAATGTTACTTGAGTTTATCCGTGGTTCTTTTGTTATACACAGACATCAAAAATTGATAAACAAGATTCCCTCGATAAAAAATCGTCGTAACATACATCCATATGCCGAGACAGCTATCGTGCACCTACTTCAGCGGGGGTGAAACAGCAAAGCATCTTGATTTTCCCTCACAGAGGAATCGTCACCACAGTAGTGGGGATCATTGACGCTGCAACCATTACACAAAAGAGCTAAAAGAAGATTCCTTCTATTCATTAATAATCACGTAAAAAACTTACCAATGCAGTGAGGATAGAAGCTTTTCGTAAAAGGCGTGCATCGTTCTTGAAATAATAGAACCAGTCACGTAGAAGGTACATGTCCGGACAAAAAGCAAAATCAAAGTTAAATAACACGTCTATATTTTTATAATGCATAAATAGATAAATAAAACCGGCAAATTCGAATCCGATCGCCTTTGCTAATCACACCTGTAGAAAATCTGTCCTATATAAACTGATATTACACTTTTAAATAAAGCGAGCATATCAATTCAGAAAGCAAAGATTGTTGATAACCGAGTACATTTGCGGTGTTATATCAAACGATAGAAATAGATTGGGGTACTTTGACTTAAAGTAAATACACTAATAAAATTCTACAGGTATACAAAATATTGAAGTGGAAGTGTGGGAATATTTGAGAACATCGTAAATCGAATGAAAATATTTAGGAATGTAAAATTGAACGTAACATAGTGGAGATAAGGTTTTCCTTTTAGCTTGTTTACATACTTACAAGGCCGTTTTTTTATAAAACACTAATCTGAAACAAAGAATAAACAAAATAATATTAATAGCCATAATTATGACAAATTTTATTATACATGTAATAAGTAAAAATAGTGTAAAATGTAAAACAAAGTCAACAAATTAATTAATAGCCTAAAACGATTGATAAAACGATCAAAATTTAATCCTGGATATATAACTGTTGAAGTTATACCGACTGTCGAAGTTCCTTTGTTTTACAGAATCTTTCCGAAAAAAGTAATTTTTTTAAAGTTCAAACCGCTGTGGTAGCTTTATGCAATCCCAAATTCTGCAAAAGAGTGAATCAGTCACTCTAAATTGTCCAACAATTTGTATTTTTTAAATGAATGATCAAATCAAAATTCAACTTCCTAATTTATCATTTCCATTTCCTTATTCTATTCCGAAAAAATCAGCGGTTATGTGTGTGTCGTAAATTCAATCTTTACTTTATGAATACAAAACGGAGAAAATTTTGGCACTACGTCAAGTGAGATTTCTCAAATCAAGCCGCAAGTAATATTTTAGCGACTTCATTATTCTTAAAACGTTTAAGCTTCGAAGAAATTGCACAAACTAAGGTTTTTGGTTTCCTTTCGATTTTTAAAGGGATTTTGACCAACTTGGATGAAACGTGGGGATAAAAACAATATATAGATGTTTTAGGCTAGATAGGCAGAGAAGCCGGAGAAACCTATCCTGAAATAATCAGTTCTCATTTATTCATTTTGTTGTAAAAATCATACTATTAGAACTTTTCAACTATTGCGAATTTTGATTATAGATCAAATGGTCTCATAACTATAGTTATATGTGACGTTCCTTAGAAATAATTATAACCACGTTTTATTTTAACAGTTTCTGTATTAATAAATTCCACCAATAAGATTGAGTTATTCCTTTTAAGAAATATAATTTTTAGGTTACCATACATTTTAATTTAAGGTAAAACCATTTTGTATCATATTTGATCTACATTTAAAAATTGTCAAATTGCTTTCACGGTTTTTAAAGGTTAGAAATAATGTCATCATTGTAATTAGTACAACCATGATTTTCTTTTGTCAACAGATAAATAATGGCGCCAGATGATCTCATTGTCTGAGAATAAAGACAGATCATATATATTCTTGTGCTGAATCAAATAAATGTAAAATTTCGTTTTCTGATTTTAGGCGTTCAACGTGATTGGGCCGTCTTCACAGAAAATTTTGCAATCAGCGCGCTTGCAAAAACCATCAACATGCCCGAGAGAAAGAGTCAAGCAGCATCAAACGTTCATCCGGACATCAACTAGTCGTCTCCAACCCAGGACACACAATCACCAACAGTTTTGGAACTGCAACAACCCAGTGGCACTCAACAAACAGAACAAGCTAGCAAACTTACCACAATCAAGGCTCTAGAGGAAGATCTCTGCAATGTCACCATAGGGACCACCGAAACGAAGAAACCTGTATTTTCAGGCACCCTCCTGGAAGATCCGGCAGAGTTTCTTCGACAGATGAAAGCAATGATAGCTAACGTACCGACACTATCCAACTACTAGGCCAAACAGACACATGGTGGGCACCACTTGAGATGTTCCAACCCAGCTACAGCGAGTTCAAGGAATTCATCCTGGAGTCATACGCTAGTCCAGCTATCACGACAAAGATAGCAGCAGACTGTTACGGACAGAAATAGGCGGCATCTCAGTCGGTAGCCGCCTTTTTCGACACCAAGGAACGGCAAGCGCGCCGCCTAAACAGATAGATCGACCACGACATAGAGCTGTTCATCGACCTCCTCTTTCCAGCATTGAGAAATCCAATTCAATGCCACGTGCCGACAACTCTGGAAAATGTTCTCCCGCCTCTCCAGGATAGAATCAATCAAAAAAAGGCAACAATAAGGACAATTGTCCCCACGCCAGCAACCAGATTTTCACGCACAACGGAGCAGCTACAAAATTGCGCATTCAGTCTACAATGACATTAGCACCGAGACTGCCCAACCAAGGCGTCGGAAAGCGACTCACCGGTCGAACCACGCCAGACCATAACCCGGCCGGGCAAAACAAACTGGCGCGACTAAATATTACCCCACGATAACCCACTACCAAGGATTCCCGTCACCATGCAGAAGTTAATCTTCAACGCACTACCAGATACACGAGCGTCAACGTGCATGATTAGGGAAGATCAAATACCCACAGGTTCATGGGTGGAACCTTATCATGCCTCCGCCTATCTAACCGAAGCAGGGACAAAAATGACAATTAAAGGCAAGTTTTGCACGCCATTTACCCTCGGAAAAGTGATGGACCTGGATCAATTTTGGCTTCAACGCCAGAAAGTGGTGATGGATTACGAACAAGACTCCATTTATGTCGAAGCACATAACCGAAAGACGTTCTACTAGAATCAAATAGTGACGCCCGTCACCACTAATAACACACCTACGCCAACTGCAACTCACCTGTTAGCAGCCGAAGTCTTGCCCAGCTGTCATCGGGAAGAATTCCAAACAGTGATCAATAGGTAAATACTACGTGAATTTAATAAAGGATAAGCAAAGTTGGTTGCCTATCTGTGCGAGATTAAAGTTGAAAAAGTGTTGCAACCCGTAAATTCTAATGATTGGAAACTGAATGGTTTTAACGTAATCAGGTAGTAAATTTCAAATATGAAGCGAAACATAACAAGTCCATAATCCTCCTCAGTTGATTTAATTACGTATATGTGAATTTTAATGTAAACGAGTTTGACCTGATGTAGTAGAAAATTAATTAAACATAAAAGTAATTATTTTGTTGGACGATAAATTAGCGACGGAAGTAGCATGATGTTAATGTGCAAGCAAGTTTTGAACATTTCGAATCATTAATATATATGTACGTATTGATTTTAAATGTAAGTTTCATTGGTGGAATTTAATGTTAGTTAAAGCATAAAACTTTAATATTTTGAATAGACGGAAATGATAAAAGGAAAAGTCGGTATTTAACTGTCCTCTATGTTTGTTATTAAGAGAATTTCCAAAAAATTGGATTTAGAATGTCATGTAATTTACTATCGGAAATGGGAAAGAAAAATTGAATGATAGTATTATTGATGAATTTAATGCTTTTAGGATTTCTTTTAGTAGTACCTGGCCAGTTTGAGATTAAAAAATTAGGTCTTTTATGTGTACTTATATTTATATTGCAATTATTCAATGTCAATAGAGATTAAGTGTAGGTTAAATTTTATTTGCATTTATTTATGAAAAAAATAAAATTAAGTCATTATAAAAGGATATCCAGTCATCCCAGAAGCGGAGTATTATTTGGTAGAGGCACTTTGTTTTGAAAAATTCTTTGATATGACAAAATTTAATGAGTGTTTTTACTGTATTTTAGAAAAAGGTAAAGTATAGTGTGATTAATTTAGGAAACCAGGAGCAAAGAAGACCTATTCCGAATAGATGTGTTTCGTATAGGGAAAATATCGATGGGAATGCTAAGACAAGACGTTTGGCGCGCCTAAACTATGACAGTAGAAAAGGACTTTTATAATAAGTGCATATTGTAAAGTAGTTTGTATGTCAGCCATTTTATTACTTTTACTATTTTTATCATTTGTTTCATAGGAACCCACTCCCGTACTACTATAGTTACCAGGTGCACCTCTAAAATTGTTACGGGGCCACGCCGCTTCAGGACAAATCTAAATTTATCACGTAACGCTCATTTTACCTTGTATTAGTGTTTTCACGTACGTTAAAGATCCCTTCTTTCTTGGGTTGGCAGGGGTTTACTAAATTCTAAATTTTCTTCCGATCATTGAGGTATCGGGCAGGGGGGGGGGCATTGAATAATTCAAATATACGGACTACTCTTGCGATAAACTATTTTTAGATTATACGAACACGTTAAGTATCCCTGAATTTGTACAGTGTAATCAATTCCATGATATACATTTATTTGGGGTAACCTGGATTACAATTTAAACTTTTACAATAAACAGTAGTATCTGAAGATTAGCATAATCGCCTGAAATTAAATTGAAGTAACGAGGTTGTAATAACAACAACTCGTTTAATGCCTTAGCTGTTTATGTATGATTATAATGTCATATCTTCTCTGTTTTCTTAGACTCGCGATGAAGATGTTCCGCATTGAAAGTTACAGATCATGTTGCCATGTTAAAATGACATCTAGAGCGTGTGACGAGTGAACGCAAACATTACAACTTTCCCCTAATCAATCCTGAAATCACCTAAAATAATATGTCCAGATTATATTCCGTGTTTTAGAGAGTTCGTGGAATTTTATCTTATTAGATACGTTAAATTAGGGACAATTTTGGTTAATTTCATATTTGCAATACGGGGTTTTGCAATTTATAAAAATGCATACTTCCTCTGTTCAGTACAATTAGTTTTAATTTGTGCAAAGAATAGAATTAAAATTTAGGAAATTGCGGCAACTGAAGGAGAAAATTCAGTTGGCATGCTTGTAACGGTTATTATATCAAAAATTCGTGAAGTATTTGGCTGAAATAGCGACCTATGCGATCCTGGTCTCAAATTGAGGATGAGTTGCGTTTAGAAACTCTTTTCTAAAGTATCGTTCTATAGTGTAAAAAATTGTTCTAATAAAATACTGTAAAAAATAATAATGCCGTTCGTGTTTTGCTTAGATTTATAGAACTGATAATTTACAGCCGGTGAGATATTAGTAGGAGTGTCGATAATTTCTGGACTTTCGTGGCGGCGGGTGCTGCGGTGTCTCAGAAATTGCATACGGTCTCGACGACCCTCATAGTAGAAAACGCCCTTGCTGGATGGCCGTGTTGGATGACCCTGCCCGATGGCCTTGTTGAATGATTTTGTAAGTGTAACTTTGTACATATAACCTCGTGGATCCTAAAAACCGCATGGGGTTCTTTGCACATTCAATGTGTTAGAAAATTATTGTGTATATCTTTATGTTTGCAACTTCGTATATATAACGCCGAGGGTATCGGCATAGTAATGTATGAATAAGAATCAAAATTAACCACCCAGGAAATTTTTGTGATGTTGTTACGGTATTCCGTGCAGACAAGAAAGAAGGTAAAGTAAGTAAAGAAAATTTTACACACCGAATAACACAACCAAACAGAAGGACACAATAGAAATTCAAAAGAGTTGGATTCCGTGCTAGGTCAAAACGTCGTAGAGTCGCGTGAGTCACACAGAAAGAAACATTGGACACCTCAACAGGTTGACATATTGACAAACCATTGGTTAAATATAATATATAAGAATATCTACAGAGACCAAATAAAACATTTACATGATCGTCCTGTTATAACATAATGAAAACAAAAGCGTCAACTTGTATATAGCACAACATGGTAATATACATTTAAGACAATATAGATGTAAAATCTAAATCGCATAACCTTTCCAAACCTGAATATATACAAGAAGAAAATTAGACATAATATGTACAGTATTTTTACCTGCTCTGTGAAATGCACTTCCTAAAAGAAATAAGGTATACCTAACTGAAATAAACCAATTGTTAACTTACTCTAGCTTATAATTTAGTAAACAAGCTGTTGACGTTAGCATTAATTTAAAAACACCAAAATTTGCACTACCGCGAGTTTCGATTAGTTTAAAACAAATCACGTAATTGCTTGTGCACCTATCATGTGAAAGTAAATTTTTAGCGCACAGTCTGTAAATTAGTGTAACCACGGGCAAGGAAAGCTAAAGCACTTACGTGGTTATCCACCAACAAAAGAATTGTCTATATTTTACAGAAGCATCAAGAAAAAAACGGAGTAACTGTACCTCAAGAAGCATAGTTGTCTACCTCTAGCACCATCGCCTGAAAGTGTGCATTACACTTGCCGCCGGACTGGATAGATCACTTTCAATGCTCAGTCTATATTTATAAGGATCGCAAACAACATGTTTTCGTTTCTGAAAACAATTCCCAGCGGTAATATGTTAAATATGCTGCAAAGAGTACCTGTAAAATTATATTTTTTAGAAAGCAGATGCAAAATATTCCTGGAACACGGTTTGCGAGCAACTGCCAATCGAAGAAAGCAACAGGTCTCAATATGCTGTAATGATTTTTATGAATTTGCCCGCATTGCACCATTCCTTTTTACAGGTAGGAATGGATGTACAACAGAGTCTAAATAAAACTCTGGCGGGACTAGCGTCGACCGTTTGTGCCTGCGGTAGATTGCAAAAGACTATATTTCAGGGGTTTAGAGAACAAAGCTAAATTTTACCCAGACAAATTATAGGGATGCAATTTAGAACGTGACAAAAGGAAATACCTTAATACAACTTATATATTGACGTTTAGTTAATAACATTAACAAAAAAAATTAAATATATACCGTTATTTTCTTACAACCAAATTTTCATACGTCAAAATCAGTAAGCGGTAGGCGGATCATAACAATCACTAATTATGTGTTTTCTTTGTTTAGTGGGTACTAAAAGTTTACACAGAAATATTTGAAGAAAACGGTAAGTTACTGGGTTCAAATTTATAAACTACTTTATTTTCGACTTGCCACTGAGGATAAGTATTTGGAGTTGATGATCTTGTCTTTTAATGAACTATAGAAATTATCGAGATTATTCAAATCTATTTCCAAAGTATTTAAATTAGATATATTTTTTTTTATTATTTTAGACATATATGACGATAAGGGATAGGGACGTTTCCGTACTGGTTTATGATCACCAGTATCGATATGTATAGATATTTTATCAGTACGGCCTAATTTTTTGTCTGTAATAGCAATAGTAGAAAAGGAATCCATAATTTTTTTAGCTTGAGAAAATTCAGTTGAAAGTAAATCTTTTAATGAGCCAAGATTATTATGTAATTGAGGGTTTCTGTATAAGAGTTAAGATATGTTAAAGGAACAGCTTTACCTATTGACGAAAAAACTTCCCAGGAATTATTTTTAAAGTCCAAGGTCCAAGTTTTCCTACAAAAATGGGCAAGTCTACGGTACCAGATATTTTTTGAAGTGTGCCATCTGCAGTAAATAATTTATGTTCGCGTATTTTGAACGGGTTATTCAGGTCGGCTTTCTCAATAAGCATTTTGCTAGTATTCTAAAATGATATTTATGTATTTTAAGAAGAATAAAAGAAAAGACACCTTTTACATACCAGGTATGACATCATGGCCTTAGAAAGAACATCTTTATCGGAGACGGCATGTGCTCAAAAGAGCGTTAGATATGAAGACAAACGAAAATTTGTTTTCGTTTAAAGATAATCACATATTTTGAGAGAGGGACAAAACAAGAAAACTATCGTAAATGACAGATTTATATATACACAAGTTGTGTATTTATGGACATTATTCAAAGGTTTACCAATTGAAAAATTATATCTGATTTTAATTATTTATATTATTTATACAAAAGAAAGAATATTAAATTGAAACTAAAGATCGATGTATATAGTGTATTTTTAATAATACTAAAGGGAAATGTTACACAAATCAAAACTAACTTGTGATTGTAAACAGTATTAGTATAAAATTAGGACGAATAATACTTTTATATTGAAGGAATGGGACCACAATGTAACATGGCAAGGGAACAGTGAATTGACATGTTACAGCATAAAAAATGATATCTGTTTAAATGGTTAAGTAAGTTTGCAACCCTCTTATGGCATAATGATAGTGTATAACAAGTTGCCTAACTGTTATAGAAACGATAGCAATTTATTATTTTGAACCACCCGAGAATGATTTAATCAGGGGACGGTTTTATTACCTATAAGCTTAAACGAGTTGAACACGTGCAATATAACAAAACACCGCGTTGATTTTTTCCTAGTAAAAGGGTAGATAACGAATCCATTAAAAGTATTTGAACGATGCAAAAAGTTTTAATATTTCAAAGAATACCATAAAAGCATTTGATGCAGGTGTTTTACTTATTTCAGATAATGTATAACGCGACTAACAAAGCAACCTATAAAATACATTCCACGTATTTATCGCCGTATGAACACTTAAAAAAATTTTATACGATGATTTAAATAAGTATTCGTTTCAATGGAAAGGTAACCAAACTTGTTAAATAAAAATTCGAATGACTTAAAATAACATAAAATGTGAATAGTCGTTTAGCAGACATTTTAGGAAGCGCTTCTTGGTAAACTTAAACCAAGGTAGTTGAAAATTTAAATTTATAGGAAGAATTCAGAAATAAATCGATTGAAAGAATTTAACGTAACAATGTTATTAGTGATGTCACGTGTTTTAATAGGAATTCGACCCTAAGGTGTTGCTTAAGGATGCAGCTGTTTATTATTTGTGTAACTAGTGCAAAAAGTGTTTATTTGTTGCACGAAGCATTAAATTTCAGTTTTCTGCACCACTAGTGCAAAAAGTGAAACTTTTGACACGGTAAATAATGCAAATAGTATTAACTTTTTACATGATCGTAGAAAAAAGGAATGTTTTACTAATGGGAATCGAACCCGTGGCTACACCGGTAGAAGCTATGCGCACTAACCACTAGCCTACAGATCTCTATGGACGTATTTTGCTTCTAGGATGTTTACTGCTACATTTTTTACATCACATTGCTGTAACATTGCCATAATTTTTAAAACTAATTATTATTTCCACTAAATTATTCCTATTTAAAATAATTAGAAGTTGTTCGTATAATGCAGGTCATTTATAGTATTACTTTTTCAATACAATGGTAGGTAACTAATGACGTCACGGAGCTTTCCTGTGTAATTAGTTTAAATTTTTATCAACACATTAGTAAGCCGATAGCCTCAGCGTATATACAATCTTCTACCCAATACTGAAAATTTGTGACATTTTAAAACATCTTGACTCTTTGTCCTTGTCATTCAATCTTATGAGACACTTTGTCTTACTGTTGGTGTGGTTTCTGAAATGTTGAATAATTCAGATAATCCCATCAATGGCGCAAGTTACACCGAAACGATGTAATAGGTAAGCACAATTCCCTAATATTTCACTTTGGATCCAAAAGCATCCTACAAAGAATATTGAAGCAACTTCCAAATACAGACTCTTTCATCCATACCATAATTATAGTCACTCCCTCATTGATTTACAATTTGCAGTACGTATAGGATATGAGTCGGATATTCAATACGGTTCTTTCTAAAAGAAACATCAATAGGTTGGGTATCTTCGTTCTGGAGCAAAATCGGTCATTTTTACATGTATTTCTCCATAAGAAAATCTAAGGTCCATTTTGCAAATTTTTGTACCCTGCAAGGCCACCCATTCAAATCACGGGAAGTCATCGTGAAGGCGGTTACTTTCACTTTTATATAAAATTTACTCCCACATCACTCTCGCCCTATTCTCGCCTCGATCAATAGGAGATGCCAATTATCGAATATTACAAATACTAGGTAAGATTAAATCGATAAATAAATAAATAAAAATTTATTAGATAGGGTAGATACAGTAGTAATCAATATTTTTCATATATCGGCATTTACGATAACAGGATTATTTTATGCGTATACTTTATATGTACTCCATATATTTAAAAGTACTTATACATTTATACTATATTTACATATTTACTAACTAAAACAGTATTGTAATAGAATATCAATATATATCTAATAGTGACCGATGACCAGGGTATTAAAAATTTTATATAACATATAATAACTATATGTAAAACTTATATCCTAAAATAGATAATATATAGCGTAGGCTAATTAGTGTCCATGATTGAATACTGACCAAGCGGCAACGTTAAATAGGACCCAGAAATTAAATGCCGTTTATTATCGTGCGGACTTAGAACAAGCTTCTCTTAAGCAATAGTCTAGACATAAAGTATTAGTATTACAAATACCCTTTTAAAATTTTCTATGCAACCAACAATCATCAAAGGTAATTCTATTGCTTATTACATATCTCTTAATTTCTTTTATCTTCTTCGTAACATCGAAGTCGTGGGAAACAAATGACGACCCTTCTTCATAGTTTCAGCTCTTTCTTCTTCAGCTGACCATAAAATACTCGTTACGTACATCTTTGATCGTAATCCAATAAAATCAGTCATAGTTCCTCATTCTTTTTATCTTCCATCATTTCCCTTACTTTCTTGTTAATTTGTGAAATTCCATAAATGTTGTTAAAAGGTTAGTCTGATATGTCAAAATATTGCAAAGAACCTGGCTTCGTGGTTTCATACGAATCGTGGTACATAATTTTGTAGATTAGACTATCGGTGTCGGTGTAGAGAATATGGCAGCCATCTACAAAAGCCGTCTTCATATATGCAGAGTAAACATAGTAAATAGTCAATTTGGATATATCAAAGATGCACAAGCCTATATACATGGGTTTATTAAAGTATATTTCTGATTTAAGCAGTTCTACTGCCGCAAGATTTTCATCAAAATTAGTAACATTTTTGAATAGGGGTTTGAAAATCTACAATTATGCTCTATATCTATCACAATTCACCTTTTACTTCGGATAAACCTGTCGCTAAATTTTCCTCGACCACCTATATCCTGTCATCCACTTCTATCCTTACCTCATCTCTAAATTCCCCCCAACTACCTACCATCGACTCTTTTAGCCCATCAATTTTCTTCTCAATTTGCTGCCGTCGTTCCTTAACCTTGCTTGGGATTCCCTTAACTCTGCTGCTACCTCGGCCTGTAATGCCTTTAACTCTGCCTGCGATACCTTTAACTCTGGTTTTACCTCTGCCTGTGATGATTTTACCTCTGTTTGTGATGCTTTTACCTCTGCTTGTGATGCTTTTACCTCAGCTTTAAACCTCATTAAAAACTTTATGATATCTTGTATATTCAGTTTTTCGTGCTCCTTCATTTTTCCTTCGGTTGGTCTATCTATGTTACTATCGATCCCGTGTTCTAAAATCATTATTTCTAGCTCTGTATGTTCTTGTGTTTTTTGTCCCTGCTTGTCTGACTCTTCAATCTCTATATCCTGGTGAGCCCTACGGTTAAACTCAACCCCGTATACCTTTCATAATCTAGTTAATCACTTGTCTTTTTCCATCGTTTTTTATTTCTTTACACGAGTACTGTAAGACCTAGATTGCCCCACCAAACAACAATCCCTTGGTTCCTTTTGAAACCCTAACAAAAAAGACTACGTTTTAAATCACAACCTATGTGTGTGTATATTATGGCGTCGAAACCGTGGGATAGATAAGGGGGTCATAAGGGAGTCGTTGAGCACCGCATTCTGTCAATAAATCGACCCAAAACCAAAGAAGATCCTAAATTTTCTAATACTTAATATTCTACACTCTGTATAATAGTCTAGTAGTACGATAAGATTAGTATAGTATTTAATAGTACTAAAGTGAAACTCCTGATTTTAATTAAAACAAGTTCTAAATAATTACGCAATCATCGAAAATACAAACTCATCCCTTGATTGAAACACCCGTGATTTCCAATTACACAAGTCAGTTATAAACAAGTTTTTAATGCATTTTAAGCAGACTGAAAAACCATGAAACGAGTTCTAAGAAACGTCCTCTTAAGGAAGCATTTTAAAAACCGTTCTAAAGAGTGCTTTCATTAAAACTATTTTGATGCAAAACGTGAATTTAAATAAACTACTCAAATATTTCTAGACCTTGCTATTTTGGGGTATTGGTGGAGAAAAGCTACTCTAATTAAATAAAAATGTTCTAGATGCTTCGAGGTCAGTCTGCTAGCATAAAACTCGGATTTTAAATAAACCCATAAACCTTAAATGACAGTTAATTATCTTTACTTACCAATTAGTAAATTCCTAGACCATAACACTGGTAAAAACTATAAATCATATAAAATATGATGTTTCAATGGCCATAAATTATAATCGGAAGCGTTGACAAATGAGTATTTATTCCCTGTAAACCACACTAATTAAAACTTTTACGATCTCATAAATTACAATGACAGCTGTAAAATCAACGGAATTCCATAGAAGTAAAATCATGCTATGAGTCATATCACCTAGGAATGGTCTGGAAGCTTTCTAGAACCTGTGACGTATTGAAGATTTTATTATATAAAGCCGCGAAGGAATGCAAACAAGATACTCATTCAAGATCGATCATTCAAGTTGATGTATTTATAAAGTGCTCACCGACGGTGAATTGTAGAAGTTGTAATTCTTAAATTGCATGCAAGGTTAAAACAATTTTTTTAACAAAATTCAACGCACAAAAGTAAAATCTTATTCAAACAGAAAAAATTTAAATGGAATTATTTAGTTAATGGTGTCATAAACGAGGAAATGGAAACTTGGTTTCCCGATGCAGTTATTATAGTACAAAGATTTAAATAGAAATTTAATCAGGGTCTTGGCTTAAAGAATTTATTTTGGAAACGCAAGTATATCTTTGTTTAAATCTTTTCAAGGACATTTGTGTACAATAATTAGTTTAAGTAGGTTAAATTACATAACCGTTTGGTATATAGATGTTTTTCTGTAAATGGACTTTGTAAACCTGGTTTGAGGTCAAATTCGATAAGTCTGACCTTTATCAAAGATTATAAAGGAGTATCTGATCAGCTACTTTTTTTCGGAGGTAAGAGAGATTTTTGCAATTATCGATAACTGATTTTAATAATCTGCACATCGTGTGATATACACAAGAAAGCTTGAGGGAGATTATATGCTTTCTATAGTAATGATTAGTAGTTGTGAAATTTTGTGTTTAGGCTTAAGTTGAAAATTGCATTTTAATGCTGCAGACATTGCGAAAATGAAGTGAAACAAAGAAATCTCAACATTACAGATATAATTTTATGAACAATCTTCGATACATTAAAAAACATCTTTCGTCTATAGACATTATCTAAGGAATATACTTAGATACGTAGATATAAAGAAAGCTTATAAATGCAATTTACAGTTTAAGTTTAGAAAGAAACAACAGTTTATCACAATTAACATTTTAATACAATTTTCACCTAATCTTTGTTAATAATTAGAAAACCCCAAAACATTTCATGTTAGTCACAAAACTTTCTTTAAAATTTAAATATTCTTCTATAACCCTGCCTCAGTGCAGCTGATCAGTGACCTTGAGCAGAAATTTTTGTATGGTTCAAATCACCTTGAGAACTGACCTAAAATTTCTAAAAAAACCAATCCATTCACAAATAATTTTCTATACACATATATAAAAGCTTATACTAACTTAATCTACTTAATAATACACAAATTATCTTTTTAGGTTTAAAACAAAGTTATACTTGCGGTTTGCATTGTCAAATACTTGCCGGTATTTATATCTCTATGACAAATTGTTTTTGCTTATAATTGCTATCCAAAAAACGTTTTCCATTAGAACTAACTGCATCAAAAATTCCTGGTTCCTAATTCATAAATTTCCATTTTAATCAATCTTCATACGTCGAAGTATATCAGCTTTCCAAAATACTTTTGTTTTTGATATATTCAAATAGCCGGTGACCTTACATCAAGTTAACTTATCGGTTATATTGGTGCAATAAGTTAATCGTCGTTGCACTCCATAAAAATCTATTCAATAACTATCTATCAATGATCGAACGTCTAGTAGTTTATGTTCAAAACTTGAATGCCGATTATCCGCTCCTCATTAAGTTCCGGCTTTTATATCATCATCATTAGGTCTTCAGTCCTGGAACTGGTTAGACGCGTACCTCATTGTTTCATATTCTGAACTAACCTACACATTTCCCTGAAATTTGCACTGTTTGCATCTATCACTATCTATTCTAGGTTTATATCTACTTCTCTTTTCCTATCTCTGCTTGTTTATTTCCCATACTATTCCCCAAAAATGCCTTAGAATGTATTTTGCCCTTCTATTTCTCTTATTTTTTCCACAGACATCTTTATTTCCCTACTATTTCGATAACCTATTTGTTATTAACGTCTGTCCATGCAATCATCCTCATACATCTGAAGCACAATATTCCAAAAGGCTGTTACCATTTATCTGTCTGCTTTTCCTACTGCACATGTTTCATAGGCATACTGTGCTGTGCTACACACATATGCTTTCAACAATTTTCTTTTTGTTTCTATGTTTGTTGTCTTTGATCATGGGCGCTATTCTCTCTTGCTAGCTGCAGTTCGGTCTCCTTCCATTGTTTTACAATTACATACCCTATTTCTGTAACATTCAGCGGTTGTGAAGGGGGGTAAGTAACCTGTGGCAGCCAAGTTTCCTCAGTACTTGAACATTTGTCAATTTAAAATTTTTTCTAATATACCTTTTCGCAGAGTCAACATTAGTTGCAGATATTTCACAACCAACCCTTGTAGTTGTTTATAATAATCATCAGATTTATCTGCGCTTTTTTTTTCGTTATTAGGTTTTCCGTCTCAAAACCGGTTGGACATGTACCTCCAGTTATTTATATTCTGAGCTAGCTTACACAGTTCCCTGAAACTCCCACATAGCCTATATACAGCTCGGATCCCCTTTTATTGTTTTTTAATTATATGTCTTATTTCGCCGAGATTCAGTGGTATGTGAAGGGCAGGCGTCGCCGTGGATCAATGTAGTAAGCGTAAGACTACGGATCCCAAGGTCCTAGGTTCAAATCCCGACACGGCCGACTGCTTGAAAAATGACAGGTGAGCATTTTCCACAAAAATTACGCCCTCGTTCGAATGAGAGGTTAAATGGAGGTCCCGTGTGTGAGTGTTGTCACGCACGTTAAAGATCCCTACCTTGCCTGGAACGACAAGGGTTCGGCAAAATTCTAAATTTTCAGGCAACAAAAAACTCGCCTTCTGGCCAATGTAGTGCCTTCTGGTGGAGCATTGGAAATATAAATGCACGGTATGTAAAGGGCGTTAAGCAGCCTGTGGCTGCCAAGATCCCCAATTCACTGATTTAATAGTTTTCCAGTATCTTTTCACACAATTAACATTATTCGAGAATATTGCACAACCAATACCTGTAGTTTCTTATAATAATCATCATGTTTAAGTACAGTTACTTTTTTCGTCATTAGTTTATCTATCTTGGGACTGGTTGAATGTGTACCTTCATTCATTTCTATTTTGAGCTAGCCTACACATTTTCCTGGAATTCCTACAACCTACATCTTTCACTATCTGTGTGCAATAGTCTAACCTAGGTCTACTTCTCTTTTTTCCTATCTCTGCTTCTAATATATTTCGCACTATTCCCTCATGCCGTAGTATGTGGCCTATCATCCTATTTCTTCTATTTTTTACCGTTTTCCACATATTTATTTCTTCCCCTACCATTTTTACTACCTGTTTGTTCTTAACTTTATCTGTCCATGAAAATCTTCTACATTCGTCTGTAGCACTACATTTCAAAGGCTTCTACCTTTTTCTTGTCCGCTTCTCCTACTGTCCAGGCTTCACAGCCGTACAGTGTTGTGCTCCACACATATGTTTTAAGCAATCTTTTCCTTGTTTCTATGTTTGTTGTCTTTGAACACAGTAGTTGCTTTTTCTTGTTAAATGTAGCACGACCTTGTTATGTTATCTGGTTTTATAGTCCTTCTCGGTGTTATCGTATTCCTCGAATTGACGTATATTCATTTACAAAAGATAATTAGCTTCTTAACGTAAATACAATGGATTCTATGACCATTCCGAAAATGACTTCTTTGAAAGTAAACTACTTCGCATTAAAAACTCCTAATTGGGTTATAACGTTTTGAATTAAATAACGTTTGATATTTCTAAAGAGGATGAATGCTTTATTGAATTTACATTTTAGAAAAGTATGGAGTTTTTTATTTTTGCCGGCTAGAACTTGTTCTAAGCGATGTATTTTAAAGAAGATAACTTGACATTGAAGTTATTTAGTATGCTTAAAGTAGACGAATCTTAACACTTTAAACTCGTTTTACGATTTTTTCAGTCTGCATAAGTGTAATAAAGCTTGTTTTTAAGACATTTTCATGAGAATCAATATTTTACACACCGATTTAATCAATTTAAATCAATGAATGCTTTTGTATTTTTACGGATTAAAGATTGTGCATCATTTTCAAATGGTATGTCACAACACATGCAGCGTGTTATTTTACATAAAATTTCACTTATGTCTTAAAGGAATCTTACGAAAAATTATACGGAGTAAAAACTTAATCTTGAAAAATTTACTTTCTTCGGCTTTGGATGCGTTTCTTTTTACAGAATCTAGTGCTTAGTGACCTAATGAAATAATAACTTAGATCTTTATACAAAACCCAAAGGATCATTTCAAATCGAACTAGTAACTGAAAAATGGAAAATATAACGTTTTCCAATTACGCCACCAAGACCGTTGACGACAATTAGAAAATTTACAAATCTAACTCGTGTACACCACCATATATCAACCTAACTTTTAATTACTTTATAACTGAGCTAAATTATTAAAAAAATTGAATTTTAAGGAATACCGGTTAATGCTTGTGTTAATTAATTTACCGTTATTGCATACCTTAAAAACACTGACAGGAAATACGTGCGATATTTTTCATAAGTAAATTTCACAGAAAATAAAATCTATACCTACGTAATTCCTGAGAATAAGTTCTAACCCAATAATGGGGTTTCCATGAGAATTAGGAAGTCGCTTGTGATTCATATTATGTCACCATTGACACACATTTACGACGCAACAATGAAGGCACTTTATTTCTCTGCCAAATTATGGACCCATACGTAGAAGGATATGCAACCCGAACTTTAATTACAGGACAAAATTAAATTCTAGGATAAAAGAGCTATAACAGAATATGTTAGTAAGTCTTCATCATCACGCATACATTTCATAGTTACATAAGGAGGAATGCTTTAAAAGTATGTATGTAACTTGTTCTTTTGAAATTTTTCAAAAAAGGTTACTAAAAAATAGTGTATTCATTTCTAAACCGCAAGGAAAGGTGAAACAATGCCAACAATGATCTTTTTTTAAATTTTATATAACAGCCTTCTTTCAAACTTGAATACAAAACAGGTGTTAGATAAAGGACTTGTATTAGCAATATGCAGGCGAATGTAGTTCGATGAGTGCAAGTCAGACTTCAAATAGCGAAAGACACAAACTAAAGTGTGTTGTTTAGTTTAGAAATATTCCAAACCAATAGCCAAAAATAGTAATTGATGCACTTTAATAATGCTGCAGGAAAATTTAGTAGTAAGAAAATTAAACGTAACAAACCTAATCACAAATTTGAACTTGGGGGGTAAATTTGGCGAACCAAATTCTAATTTGTGCGTCAACTTTGTTCGTTACCTATTGATTCCAACTTCCTAATTGGTTTTACATGAAAGTGACAGTTTACTGTTGTGGTCATTAAGAGTTTACACAGTACCAGAGACTTATTTTTGAATAACCAATTCTTTCTGTAAAAATGGTAAATTTCAGAAAAAAAAGATTTGAATTGAAGATATAAATATGGGTAAAAATTCGACTCAAAAGGTTTAATTTCAAACAATTGGATCAACTATTTCTATCTAAATTATAATAAGTGCTAATGATTTGTTCAAAGCAATTAAAATGCCAACTAAGGTATATTACAGAAGTTTTTCAAAATTTTATACTTTTTCGATTTAAAGCATTGTGTGATGATTTCTTTAATGGTAGCTTAAACAGTAGCTTACTTTGATATGCTTTTGGTAAAGGGAATGCGGAACTGAGATAACTACCAGATAAATGTCGTTCTATTAAATGCCACATCTGATGCAGTAAATATTTGCATAACCCGATAGATTCCTAGAAGCGTCCCATTTGATCAAGTGTAGAATAGATATATATATGGTCAAAGATTGACGTTAAGAACTGCCGGGTTATAAAAGTCTCAATTTATGTCAGCGTAGGCGAATCGGAACTTGAGAATGTATTCAAATGGTATAAAAAAGTGTAATTGCGATGTAATTGTGCAAATTATTGCATTGCCTTGGTAAAGTAAACGTTTTGTAAAATACCGAGAGTATTTTTAGTTGCTAATAAATCTAAGGTATGATGACACGAATATATTTAACTTATGCCCTGGACTTCCTTTGACCCTTGTCGTCATTTCCGGTCTACTGCACGCTTAAATTCTTGTAAAATATCGTTCTATAAATATTCATTATTTTTTTATATAGATTATGATAAATTTACTACAATTTGATTTACATTTAGTAATCAACAGCGAAATCGCAGTTGGTGTTTAGAATTTTTACAAGATTTTGTTATGTTAAGGGTGATACACTATCTAGAAATCGCATTTTGAAAATTCTATCGTGTACCACATAGTGGCGATGGTTAAAACTAGCTTATATAATTTTAACATGTTTTCAAAAATTACAAAATCCATTATTTCAAAAATTATTAAGGTATAAGTAGAAACTGCGCAAACCCAACCACATACATACAGAACTTTAAAAAAACTGCAGGTACTTTCGGGGATCTTGTAACAATTTAAGGTTGTATCGGCTAACTGCAGTTGTGCGGGAGTAGATTCCTTTGAAAGAATTATTATAAAAATAGTAAAATAAAAAAATAAAAATAATACAATGATATGGCCGAAATACAAGACAATTACTTACAGTATCAACCTTAAATGGCTTCCCTCTTGCAATAATTAAGAGGCGCTAAACCGTCTGTCTCAGCAATCCCATCGATATTATCTCTACAAAAAAAGTGGCTACTCCGCATGTCTCCTTTGCTTCAGTTTCCTTAAATTTTTTCATTATACGTTTTCTTTCTCTAAAATATCTTATCGTACTTATTATACTGTTGGTAATATATATAAAATTGAAAAAGTAAAATGCATTCTAAACCCGAATTCATCGGCTAGATATCTTTTTACAAATTAATCTATTTGCCTAGTTCATAAATTAATGCAAATAAAATTTTATTTATACTTAAACTTTATTGACGTCAAATAGTTGCGAACTATATATATATATATATATATATATATATATATATATATATATATATATATATATTGCTATGATTATAAGGTTATTTAAGATCATATAAGTTACAAAGGATGAATACCTCAAGTAAATATCATAAAAACACCAAAATCAAACATTTAAACCCAAAAATGTACATAATTCATTCAATATAGAAAATCAAATACAAGTCACCCTGTATAAAATCAATAACAATCTACAATTAATTAAAGGAAGCTTATTCCGTAATAACTTCCCAGATTTTATTAAAATAAATAATTTTGAAGAAATTCAATCATCTTAGAACATTTAAAACATTGCTAAGCTGAAAACAAATACAAATTCAACATATTTGAAAAAAATAACTGTGAAATGAAATTTCTTTAAATCTAAACGCATTTGCGCAAAGAAATTAATAAATGCGTGTAATTTATACCAGTTTGTAATAGTTAAAACTTAAAACAAGCATATTGCATAAAGTATGAACATTTGAGGCGACGATAATACGTGCAATTTAGAACGTACATAAAATGCCATATTTAATGCCACTTGTTAAACGTTCCGATATACGTGCAATTCAGAACGTACATCTAAAATTCCATGTACAAACGACTGATAGCACCCGTCAACCGATGGGAGCGCGTGGAACATTCGAAAAGGATTTTGTTTCTATAAAACTAATAAGGCAAATAAAGAAGAATTATTTTATAATCCACGCGACGACTGTGCTATTTTGAAAGAAGATTATTATGTAACTAGAAAATTTTAGTAAAAGTTCATACTTTTAAAAGTAGAACTTAACAAAATTTAAACGTAAAGGAATATAAAAAGTAGAGTGCGTGCTGCAAGAAATTTATACAGAATTTTGCCGTTGATACAAACGTAAGTCTAGAAATAATTAATATAAGTAAAAATCTTTGCAATTTTATTAATTTAGGGCTCTGAGTTACTGGACAATACTCTAAGTCACTGATAATATTCTAAATCACTGGTTCATACTCTAAGCTACTGGATAACAATTAAGACTGAATTCTCGGAAGTTTCAGAACAAGTGGGAATTTGGGGTCAGGAACCTGCAGCAAGAAAAAACCAGGGGAACTACAAGGTTAGAACTATTTATTCAATTTATAACACGTTGCATTTGTAATTTTACATAATTTGTGTATTTGAAAGTGAGCATAAAATTTGCATGTGATTAAGATATAGCGTGTAAAAGGTCAACAAAAATTTGGTTAGTACGTAGAATTATGTTTAAAAAGGGAATATTTCTTTGAACGTTCAACGAAACTATTCGTGGTAAGATGCAATTTCTCTTGCTGGCTTTAATTGCTTTCAAAGGTATAAAAAATTTATAATCTTGGTAAAGAGCTAGTTCGATAGGAATATTTATTTTAATTTTGATTTAAAAGTTCTATAAAAGGTAAATGATATTAAATAGGGCGTAGATTTATAAATTGTAATATGACAAAAATTTTATTTAGTTCATTATTCAATTTTTGATGAAAATCGTTTGTTTTATTCAGGTGTATTAAGTGTTTGAGAGGAGTGAGTAAAAATTCTTGGTTAGCATATCGTTGTTTCACTCTGTGCGTGGTATCACTGAGCTAGTCGAGGCATACATTTGATTGTGTTAATTTTAAATTATTTTAAAGGCACAGAAAGGTGGAGATCAGCAGGCAATTTATCGTTGCGCACCTGGCGAGTACGGCAATATCGTAGCAATATATATATATATATATATATATATATGTGTGTGTGTGTGTGTGTGTGTGTGTTTTATGTGTATGTACGTATATCAAAAACACTCTGTATATTATTCTAAATGCAAAACATCGTGACACACAAGCTTTATTTATGTTGCGTAATAGTATTCTTAAATAGGATAGTACGCAAGTTAAAAGTCCGTGAAAATCCAAATCATGCCTTGCTACGCATTACCATTTAAGACATCGCGATCTAAGGAAAAAAATATACGTACCAAAATAGGTTACCAAAACATTACAAAAAAACCGCTCAGTTCATTAAATAACAAGGATAAATTTCTTTTTATCAAAAGTGTTCTTGCAAAACGATTAATCTTGTATTTTATATCAAAAGTATCTCATTATCGAGATTTTCCAATTTCTAAATTTATTCACAAATAACCAATAAATCAAGTTAAACCACTATCGCAAATGGACGTTCCAATTAACGAGACGGTAAAATGATATTAGGCGTTTAACTATCCATAGAATCAAAAAATAACAACTATTACAGATAAGCATTTTGAACTTTTATTCATAAAATATCCCAATTAGAAATTGTAATAAAATATATTACGATGTAATAAATCAAAACTGATAGCAATTTAGATAACATAATGCCATTTTTTTATATTTTAATGACGCGAGTTACATATCCTCTATATTAATATGTATTTAAAATTAAATGTAATTATTATGTCTTAGATATAGCATGATACATTGTATTAAGGATTCTAAT
The DNA here is from genome assembly GCA_036346225.1 of Platerodrilus igneus. NCBI lineage: Eukaryota > Metazoa > Arthropoda > Insecta > Coleoptera > Lycidae > Platerodrilus > Platerodrilus igneus. Next base: position 286,571 of record JARFIW010001135.1, on the reverse strand, counting down.
ATATTAAGTGTCTACAGAGTTCATATCAGAAATAAGAATAAGAAACGACTATATTGTAACCTATACGCAACTTGATATCACAGAAGCATCAAGATATTGTATGATTTATCAAGAAACGGAGGAAACGCAATATCTGCACTTTTCCACAAAACGATGTGAGACCAGAGGCTTCATGTAAAATGTAAGAAGCCCTACTCGAGAGTCGGTTTTTTAACTTCATAACTTTAACATTATTAGGTGTTTAAGCTACTCATTCTTAATTATTGATTATTGATGTATTAAAATATTAACTGGTAGTATTTTCTTATTGCATTTACTTTACGTTTAATGAATATAAGCGTTCAAGTCTGTTGTAAAAAAAACAAATCATTTTTGTAATTATTGGATTAAAATAAATTTGATAGTTGTTTTTGGAAATAAACTTTTTAAAAAGAAGCTCCCAAGGACTCAAAATCTTTCTCGCGGGGAGGTTTATACTATATAAACCGGTAAATAATCGGAACTGAATAAATTACGGATTGTCTTTTTTTCTGTCAATTACGCATTCTCAATTGTGAATGGTAATTGAATTAACCCGTTCGATAATTTTGTCTTAGTGCTAAAACATTTCGATTACTAAACTAAGTTGAAACTTCAACATTATTTTCGTCTCGCACTATTTTCACACATGTACCCGTTTGATAATTTTGTATTAGTAGCAAAACATTTCGACTACTAACCCAATTTTAAACCTCGACGCTATTTTCGCCACAATATTTTTCGCCACTGTACTATTTTCGCCTCAATACTATTTTTGCACATGCACAGATTATGATAAGTACAATTTGGTGTCGCAGTGAACGTTTGAGAATAGCCCTTATGGTTAGTTGCTAACTATTTCATGTTGGGAAGAGTGATAAATAGAGTAAAGTTTTGCTTTCTACCAAAATAAGTGTTACCAAGCATGATTTGATTTTAAAACTATATTGATACTTATGTGCGAATAAAATTGGGTTTTTTAAATAAAACACAATAAATCCAAGATAATTTATTTTGATTAAAAGCTTTTAACGCGGCATTGTCTTTTATTTACGGCAAAGTAGAAATTTCTGTATGTGGTCTGTAATAGTCCACCGGGACCAAACCAAAGGATTTTTGGCGAACTCCGAGGTTTAAGGCATTATTATTTTATTCCATACTTTTTAGGGTTCCGTAACTTATAAAGTATAACGGAACCTTTATAAGATCGCTCTTGTATCCGTCCGTTCGTCTGTCACATAGGTTTTTCTCGAAAACTATGTAACGTAGAAATTTGATATTTGGCACAATGCTAGGTCTTTATGGCGCGCATATATATCGACAGTCAGAAAATAGAAAAAAAATATTTTTAGATTAAAATGGCGGAGATTAATTCGGTCAAAAGAAAAAATTTTTAATAAATATATCGTGTGAAGGAGAATTCCAAAAGACTTCTAAAAAATTTTTTATTTAATTTTAGGTTCAGTAGTCTTCATCATATAGCTCAAAATGTGCCAAAAACGATCGTCCCCCCCTGTTCTCCTACACTTCCAAAGCTAAAATTTTTATTTTAATAGGGGTAGAAGCTAGTGGGTCCTAGACTGTCGGAAAACTGCAGGTTTTTTGACGATTTAATAGTTGCTGGGAAAAAACTTTTTAAACATAGTAATAGACAACGTATTTACTAATGTACCAGTACAATGTGGGATAATATATTCATTTTTCAGCTATCACAATCAAATTTGGATAAGATTTAAATATACATAAAAAATAAAAACAGCTTAATTTGGTTTATTGATTGCTCACTGTAGTATTAGTACGGAACCCTAATAGTACGATCTCGACTCGCTCTTGGTTAACTTTTTACTTACTCGTGTTGTATATTGGACCTATCGGTTTTATTATAACCTTACTCCGAAAAAAAAATTATTTGAAGTTAGTCTTTGCATCATAAGTAAGATAACATCAACTAATTTCGTGTCATTTTAAACGGTTGTGATTCTATACATTAAACCTTCAAATAAAGAGCGGTAAACTTTCACAGCACCGTTGATTAAAAGCACATCATGTCAAGAATCAGGGCGAGAGAATTGTCACATACGACATCACACGCGTTGCGCCAAATTTAACAAGTGTTAGTCTTGCTTCGATGCTACAAAAGTGAAAACATAGTTGTATTTTGTCACTTTTTATTTTTCTAATAAGGTGTGCGTTCTAATTGTAATTAGTATTGTTTAAAAACACTTACCTAACAACATATATATTAAAATTGTTTTCACTTTTCTTGTAAATAAAAAAGAAAAATGTTCTTTACCGTCGGAAGATAACCGATGATAGCAACAAATAAATTTTTATCAACAGCTCAAGCGACTCGCTTCAAAGTTACTTCTGTTCGGATATGCTAATTTGCTGGCCAACTAATATTTTAAAAAAATGTGTACTATTTTTTTAATCAAATGCGGCCAGAATGTGTGAGTGCGGCCACGTGGGTTCAATCATATTCCCCCAACATTGTTATTTTTGCAAATATCTTAAAAACTCAACCAAATTGTGCGACCACTCAGTATAGGTGCGACCACATGCGTTCTATCGTAACAACGTACAATTTTAATTTTCTAGACCCACCTAACCCCAACTAGAAAAAATTGAAGAAAACTTGAAACAGTTGACCAATATTGTGCGGCCACTCAGTTTAGGTGCGGCCACATGCGTTCTACTGTAAGAACGTAAAATTTTAATTTTCTAGACCCCCTCAACCCCAACTAGAAAAAAACTGAAGAAAACCTGAAACAGTCGACTAATATTGTGAGGTCACTCAGTATAAGTGCGGCCACATGCGTTCTCTTGTAGGAACGCAAAATTTTAATTTTCTAGACTCCCTCCCCCTTCCAACCCCAACTAGAAAAAATTGAAGAACAACACCTGAAACAGTCGACCAATATTGTACTGCCACTCAGTATAGGTGCGACCACGTGAGTTCTGTTTGTAAGGTTATCAAAATAACTTATATAAATATATAATAAATAGGTATACTATAAGGATTGAAGGTGTCCTACAATACAACCCACAAAGTAATACGCCTTAAAAAGTAAAAATGTTGCCATTATGCATTTATATTCCTAAAATAAAAACTTATTCATCCGGTTTTGAATTAACCATTTTTAAACAAAGCGGTTTTAAAGGACATTTTATAAAGTATAAAATTGTGCGTATGTCACAGATTGCCAGGCTCTTATCTCTATTCTTGCAGTATCAAATAACAATATCAAAGCTACAATGAGAGTTCATTTTGTGCGCTGTCTAAGCTGCCTCGGTCTCGCCTTCTATTTTTTACTGTATTGATAAGTTTATTTAATTCGCAATTGAGTTGTTTGTCATTGTTTAAGGGATCGTTTTATGTTCCGTTATCTATTTCTCACTAAAATAATTGTTTATTTTTGTGGGATAAAAATTCCTTGAACAAAGCAACTTTAGAAATCAAATTTCCTGGCCAAATCAACCCTGCCCTGGAATGGCCGTGTTTTGCCCTGCTTGCCTGGACCCCTTCAACTCTATTTCCGGGGTAAGCCCCTTTTTAAATAAAACCCGTTATAACCTTTATAAAATTGTTTAATTCCTTGCTTTTTCCATCTTTTTAAATTTTTTAACCAACGGAGTCTTTAAACCTTAATTTTAAACCAAAAAACAAAATCCCTTTTGGTTTTTTTGGAAATTTAACAAAAGACTTAAATTTTAAATCCAAACCCAAGTTTTTTTTCTCCAAAGTTTGGGATAATAAAGGGGTCTAAGGTTTCAATTGAAAGACCGAATTTGTCAATTTAAATCGACCCAAAAACCAAAGGAAATTTCCTTTAAATTTTTAATACTTTAATATTCTACATCTTGTTATTAATGTTCTTTTGTCGGTAAGAAATTTTTTAAGATTTAATTAGTACCAAATTTGGGAAATTGGTTTTAATTTAAAACCCGGTTTTAAATAATTCCGAAATTCTTTCGAAAATACAAATTTTAGGGAAACCCCCGTGTTTCCCAATTACAAAGCATTTTAAACGTTTTTTAATTGCCATTTTAAAAACTTTAAAAACCTTTAAAAAGTTCAAGAAACCTCCTTTTTAAGGAAGCCTTTAAAAACCTTTAAAGAGTCTTTCTTTAAAAATATTTTGTCAAAACCCGTGAATTTAAATAAACCTACTAAAATAATTTTTAACCTTCCTATTTTCTTTTAAAAAGTTCTTTTTAAAATTTTTAGATGCTTTTCGAGGTTTCCAGTCCTTTGCCTTTGCATAAAATTCCGGTTTTTCCCCATTAAACCTTAAATACATTAATTTCCTTTACTTAAACCAAATTTATAAATTTTCCTTGCCAAACCCTGGAAAAACTATTAAATCCCAATTAAAATTATATTTTTTGGAATTGGTAAATTATTTTGGAAGGTGAAAATAGTATTTACCTGTTTAAAACACTTTTAAAATTTTACGGATCTTCCTTAAATTCCAAATAAACAGGTAAAATTAAAATTAAAAGGAAAACATCTTTATCAATTTTCCCTTTTGGTTTTGGAAACCTTTTTGAACCGTAACTTTGAAATTTTATTAATAAAGCCGGAAAAAACAAACAAGTATTTTTAAGTTGTCCAAGTTATTAATTTTAAAGTGGTACCGAGGTAATTGGGTTTAGGAAGTTTAATTCTTAAATTTCCAATAAGGTTAAAACAATTTTTTTTAACAAATTCCGCACAAAAGTTAAAATTTTATTTCCCAAACCGGAAAAATTTTTTGGAAATTAAGAAATGGTTTCCCTTAAACGAAGGAAAGGAAAAATTGGTTTGATTGCCAAGTTTTTATTAACAAAGGATTTTAAAAAAATTTTTAATCAATTCTTGGCTTGGTTTTAATTTTAAAAACCCAAGTTTATCTTTGTTTAAATTCCTTTTCCGGAATTTTTTACAAAATTAGGTTTGTAGGTTAAATTTACAAACCCTTTGGTAAATAGAAATTTTTTCCTGTAAAAGGATTTGAAAAACCTTTTGAGGTCAAATTCGGTAAGTTCCTTTAATAAAGTTTAATTAAAGGAGTTATTTGATAACACTTTTTTGGAATTTTAAAGAGAGGTTTTCTTTTCCGATAATTTTTTTAATTCTGGCCCATCGTTGTGTTTCCAAAAAGGAAAGCTTTTGAGGAAAAATTTGCTTTCTTGTAAGATTAGTGTTTGAAAAATTTTTTTTTAGGAATTAAAATTCCTTTTTTTGCAGACTTGCGGGAAAAGGTGCAAAAAACCAACATTAAGAAAAATTTTTGAAAATTTTTGATACCATTCAAAACATCTTTTTCCCTTCGCAAACAAATTATTAAAAATCCACCAGATTAGTTGAATAAAGAAAGCCTTAATAAATGCCAATTTTCGGTTTAATTTAAAAGGAAAAACGTTTAATCACCTTTAATATTTTACCGTTCTTCACCTAATCCGTTAATAAATTGAAAACCCAAAAATTTTCCATATTTACAAAATTATTTTAAAATTTAAATATTTTTCCAACCCTGCCCAGGGTGCGCTGAAAATTGGATTTGAGGAGAAATTTTGTTAAGGGTTAAATTACCCCAAAATCCCTGACCTAAAATTGCCAAAAATCCATTCATTCCACAAAATAATCCCTATACCACAAAATAAAAACTTATACCTAAGCTTTTAATTTCTCTTAAAACCCAAATTAATTTTTTAAGGTTTTAAAAAAAAGTTTAACCTTGGTTTTAGATGGAAAATTTTGGGCCGGGGGTTTTTTCAATATCCTTTAATGGAAAAATTTTGTCTTTGGGTTTTAATAAAATGGCTTCCGTGTTTTCCATTGAACTAATTGGTCAAAATTCCTGGGTTCCAAATTTCCAAAATTTCCTTTTAATTCAATTTCTTCGTCGGAAATTATTAATTTCCCGGAAATACTTTTGTTTTTTTTTCAAATGCCGGTGGCCTTTCATCAAGGTTAACTTTATTGGTTTATATTGGTGCAATAAGTTTTAATGTCGGTTGACCCATTCTTTAATAACTATCATCAAAAATGTTCGGGAACGTCTGTATTTATTGTTCAAAATTGAAATGGGCCGGGAAATGTTCCTCATTAAAGTTTCCGGCTTTTATAAATCATTTCTTCTTTAGGGTTCTTCGGGCCTGGAATGGTTAACGCGGACCCAATTGTTTTTTTGAACCTAAACCTAACATTTCCTGGGAAATTTGGTGTTTGGCTCTTTACTTCATTCAAGGTTTTAACCTTCTCTTTTCCTATTTGGCTTGTTTAAAATTTAAACTATTCCCCAAAATGGTGTATTTTGGCCCTTTATTTCTTTTTTTTCCACAAGAAATTTTTTTCCACTTTTCGTTAACCTATTTGTTAATTAAAGTTGTAAATTTGCAATCATCCTCATACAATCTGAACCACTATTCCAAAAGGTGTTAATTTTTATCTTTCTGCTTTTTCCTTACCTGCCCCCATGTTTCCATAAGGGCAACTGGTGTGAACATATGCCAACCAATTTCCTTTTTGTTTCAAATTTTGTTGGGTTTTGTCCATGGGCGCATTTTCTTGGTAGCTGCGGTTGGCTCCTTTTGGTTTTAAAAATTACATACCCTAATTTTCTTAAAACTTCAAATGGTTGGAAAGGGGTTAATAACCGTTGGAAGTTTCCCGCCTTGAAATTTTCAATTTAAAATTTTTTCTTAAAACCTTTTGCAATTCCCAAAAGTTGGAATTTACCCAACCCTTGGGAGGTTTTAAAAATCATCAATTTTCTGCGGGTTTTTTCGGTTTGGGTTTTCCGCTCAAAACGGGGAATGGACCTGGTTTTTATATTCAAGCTAGGCAAACACATTTCCCGAAACCCCACGGCCTTTATCAGGCTTGGATCCCTTTCTAATTGTTTTAAATTAAAGCCCTTAATTTGGCCGGGTTTAAGTGGTTTAAAGGACCCGTCGGCCGTATTTAAATTTGTTGTAAGCCGTAAGCTCGGATAAAGGCCTTAGGTTCAAATTCCCGAAGGGGTGCTTAAATGGCAGGTGGAGCTTTTCCACAAAATTCGCCCTGGGGTTGTGAGAGGAAATGGGGTTCCCGTGTGGGTGGTTGTACCACCGTTAAAGCCCTTATTGCCGGAAGAAAGGGTTTTCGGGCAAAATTCCTAAATTTTTTAGGGCCAAAAATTCGCCTTCGGCCCAAATCCTTCCTGGTGGACAAAATATAAATACGGTTTGGGGTTAAGATGGTGGCTGCCAAGGGTTTTGGGTTTAAATAAGTTTTCCAGTAAATCTTTTACAAATTTTCCATTTTGGTTATTGGCACAAAATACCGGTTTATAATTATATTGTTTGACAAGTTAAATTTTTTGTATTGTTTTAATTTCTTGGGGCGGGTTGGTGTTGTAAACCTTCTTAACCATTCTTGGAGCAAGCCTCAACATTTTTTCCTGGGGAATTCCTAAACCTAACATTTTTTAAAATATTTGTGGCAAATAAAGGTTAACCTGGTTACTTCTCTTTTCCTTTCTGTTCTAATTTTTCGCACTTATTCCTCATGGGATGTTGGCCTTAATTATTTCTTTATTTTTACCGGGTTTTAAACAAATTTTTTCCCCAAAAATTTTTAAAATGTTTTTTTAAAACACGCCAGAAAATTTCTAAATTCGCGTTAACTTTACATTTCAAAGGCTTTAACCTTTTTTTCCGCTTCCCTCCTGTTCCAGGTTCCCCAAGCCGTTAAAATGTTGGTAACAATGGTTTTAAGAATTTTTTCCTTGGTTTCATGTTTTTGCTTTGAACACAATAAGTTGGGCTTTTTTTTAAAGTGAAACGACCTTGTTAGACGGAAAAGTCCTTCCGGTTTTAAATCGGTATTTCCCGAATTGCTAAATTCTTTAAAAAGGATTTTGTTCTTAAAAATCAAATTCTTGCCTTCCGGGAAAATGCTTCTTTAAATAAACTCTTGGCTTCCTTTCCTAAAATTGGGTTATGGTTTTAAATTAAATCGTTTGATTTTTAAAAGGGTTGAATGTTTATTGAATTTCATTTTGAAAAAAAATTTTTATTTTTCCGGTTAAAACTTTTTAAGGAAATTATTTTAAAGGAAGTTTAATTACATTAAGGTTAATTTGGTTATTGTTAAATAGAAACTTAACCTTTAAACTTTTTACCATTTTTTCATTCTTCAATAATGAATGGCTTTTTTTAAGACATTTTCCAATTTGGAATTAATTTATTTTACAAAAGGAATTTAAATTCAATTTAAATTCAAATTGAATGTTTTGTATTTTTCGGGGTTTAAAATTTTGCTTTTTTTCTGGTTGTCCAAACATTGTTAAATTTTACTGTTTTAACTTATGCGTTAAAAAAATTTTTTTTCGTTTTACAGAGAAAAAATTTTAAACTTGAAAAATTTCTTTTTGGTTTGGATTTCGTTTTTTTACAGAATTAATGTTAGTATAATTTTGAAATAATAACTTGGATCTTTATACAAAAAAAGGATTCAAATTTCAAATCCAAATAGTTTAATGAAAATGGGAAAATATTTTTCCAATTAAGCCACCAAAGAGTTTGGGCCGCAATTTTAAAAATTTAACAAACTTAACTCGTGACAACCAAAATAACCTAACTTTAAAACTTTTTGAGAAATTAATTAAAAATTTGAATTTTAAAATACCGGTTAAATGGGAAAATTTCCTTATTCATCCTTAAAACATTAAAAAATAGGTGGAAATTTTTCATAAGGTTTTCAAAAAATAAATTTCTTAACTTGTTTTCCTGAAATAAGGTTCTAACCCAAATTAAAGGGGTTTCCCATTAAAATTCCGGAAACGTTTGGATTCAATTAAATGGTCCCTTAACCATTTACAACCCAATGAAAACATTTATTTTCTACCAAATTTAAACCCCCTAAAGGGTTACCCCGAACTTTAAAATTACAAAGGGATAAAATTTTAAAATTTAAATATAAAAGATTATTAACCAAATAATGAATTGCCCTTCTTTAATAACCATCCTTTAAATTGTTAAATAAGGAAAATGTTTAAAAATGTTTTAATTTTCCTTTTGAAATTTTAAAATTAAAAAATAATGATTTCATTTCTAAACCCAAAAAGGGTGAAACAAATTGAACAATATTCTTTTTTAAAATTTTTTATTATAAACCTTTTTCAAACTTAATAAACAAAACCCAATTTAGTAAAGGAAACTTGGTTTATTAGCAAATTGGCAGGCGAAAGTTAAAGTTTTCATGGTGGAATTAAAGATTAAAATAAACCAAAACAACAAACTAAAAGTGTTTGTTTAGTTTAAAATATTCCAAACCAAATAGCCAAAAATAGTCATTGATGCACTTATTAATAATGCTGCAGGAAAATTTAATAGTAAGAAAATTAAATCAAACCTAATTCCAAATTTGAACCTTGGGGTTAAATTTTGAAACCAAATTCTAATTTGCGCGTCATCTTTGTTCGTTACCTATTCATTGCAACTTCCTAGTTGGTTGCATGAAAATAACAGTTTACTGTTGCGATCATTGGTAGTCTGTCTACACAGTACCAGGGATTTATTTTTGAATAACCAATTCTTTCTGTAAAAATGGTAAATTTCAGAAAAGCAAGATTTGAATTGGAGAAATAATTATGGGTAGAAATTCGACCCAAAGGGTTTAATTTCAAACAATTTGACCAACCATTTCTAAATTATCTTTATCTAAATTATAATAAGTGGTAATGATTTGTCCAAAGGAATTAAAATGCCAAGTAAGGTATATTACAGAAGGGTTTTTTTAAAATTTTATACTTTTTCGATTTAAACATTGTGTAATTTCTTTAAGGTAAATTAAAAGTAGCTTTTTATTGCTTTTGGTAAAGGGAATGCAAACTGAGATAACTACCAGATAAATGTCGTTCTATTAAATGCCACATCTGATGCAGTAAATATTTGCATAACCCGATAGATTCCTAAAGCGTCCCATTTGATCAAGTGTAGAATAGATATATATTGGTCAAAGATTGACGTTAAGAACTGCCGGGTTATAAAAGTCTCAATTTATGTCAGCGTAGGGAATCGGAACTTGAGAATGTATTCAAATGGTATAAAAAGTGTAATTCGATTAATTGTGCAAATTATTGCATTGCCTTGGTAAAGTAAACGTTTTGTAAAATACCGAGAGTATTTTTAGTTGCTAAAAATCTAAGGTATGATGACACGAATATATTTAACTTATGCCCTGGACTTCCTTTGACCCTTGTCGTCATTTCCGGTCTACTGCACGCTTAAATTCTTGTAAAATATCGTTCTATAAATATTCATTATTTTTTATATAGATTATGATAAATTTACTACAATTTGATTTACATTTAGTAATCAACAGCGAAATCGCAGTTGGTGTTTAGAATTTTACAAGATTTTGTTATGTTAAAATGATACACTATCTAGAAATCGCATTTTGAAAATTCTATCGTGTACCACATAGTGGCGATGGTTAAAACTAGCTTATATAATTTTAACATGTTTTCAAAATTACAAAATCCATTATTTCAAAAATTATTAAGGTATAAGTAGAAACTGCGCAAACCCAACCCATACAAAGAACTTTAAAAACTGCAGGTACTTTCGGGGATCCTTGTAACAATTTAAGGTTGTATCGGCTAACTGCAGTTGTGGGGAGTAGATTCCTTTGAAAAATTATTATAAAAATAGTAAAATAAAAAATAAAAATAATACAATGATATGGCCGAAATACAAGACAATTACTTACAGTATCAACCTTAAATGGCTTCCCTCTTCAATTTAAGAGGCGCTAAACCGTCTGTCTCAAATCCCATCGATATTATCTCTACAAAAAAGTGGCTACTCCGCATGTCTCCTTTGCTTCAGTTTCCTTAAATTTTTTCATTATACGTTTTCTTTCTCTAAAATATCTTATCGTACTTATTATACTGTTGGTAATTATATATAAAATTGAAAAAGTAAAATGCATTCTAAACACGAATTCATCGGCTAGATATCTTTTTACAAATTAATCTATTTGCCTAGTTCATAAATTAATGCAAATAAAATTTTATTTATACTTAAACTTTATTGACGTCAAATAGTTGCGAACTATATATATATATATATATATATATATATATATATTTATTTATATATATATATATATATTGCTATGATTATAAGGTTATTTAAGATCATATAAGTTACAAAGGATGAATACCTCAAGTAAATATCATAAAAACACCAAAATCAAACATTTAAACCCAAAAATGTACATAATTCATTCAATATAGAAAATCAAATACAAGTCACCCTGTATAAAATCAATAACAATCTACAATTAATTAAAGGAAGCTTATTCCGTAATAACTTCCCCAGATTTTATTAAAATAAATAATTTTTGAAGAAATTCAATCATCTTAGAACATTTAAAAACATTGCTAAGCTGAAAACAAATACAAATTCAACATATTTGAAAAAAAATAACTGTGAAATGAAATTTCTTTAAATCTAAACGCATTTGCGCAAAGAAATTAATAAATGCGTGTAATTTATACCAGTTTGTAATAGTTAAAACTTAAAAACAAGCATATTGCATAAAGTATGAACATTTGAGGCGACGATAATACGTGCAATTTAGAACGTACATAAAATGCCATATTTAATGCCACTTGTTAAACGTTCCGATATACGTGCAATTCAGAACGTACATCTAAAATTCCATGTACAAACGACTGATAGCACCCGTCAACCGATGGGAGCGCGTGGAACATTCGAAAAGGATTTTGTTTCTATAAAACTAATAAGGCAAATAAAGAAGAATTATTTTATAATCCACGCGACGACTGTGCTATTTTTGAAAGAAGATTATTATGTAACTAGAAAATTTTAGTAAAAGTTTATACTTTTAAAAGTAGAACTTAACAAAATTTAAACGTAAAGGAATATAAAAAGTAGAGTGCGTGCTGCAAAAATTTATACAGAATTTTGCCGTTGATACAAACGTAAGTCTAGAAATAATTAATATAAGTAAAAATCTTTGCAATTTTATTAATTTAGGGCTCTGAGTTACTGGACAATACTCTAAGTCACTGATAATATTCTAAATCACTGGTTCATACTCTAAGCTACTGGATAACAATTTTTTGGGGGGGGGGGGGGAAACCCCAAAAAAAGGGGAATTTGGTTAAATTTTTTTTAAAAAATTTTTAATTTTCCAAATTTGGTTTAAAAAAAAAAATTTGGGGGGGAAAAAATTTTAAAAAACCCCCAAAATTTTTTAGGTTAAATTTTTAAAAAAACCCCAAGTTAAGGGCCTTTGGGGAAAATTTTTCCCCCTTTTTTGCCTTTAAAGGGGTTTTTTTGGGGGGACCGGTTGGTTGGGGAAAAATTTTTTTAAAGTTTTAAAAAAATTTTTTTTTTTTAAATTAACCCAAAATTTTTTTCCCTTTTTTTAAAAATTTTGGGTTTTTCCGGGGTTTAAGGGGTTTGGGGGTTTTTTGGGGCCCCTTTTTCCCCGGGGGTATTGGGGCCCCGGGGCCTTTGGGGTTTAATTTTTTAAAGGGGGAAAAAAAAGGGGAAATGGTTGGGGGGGCCGGGAAAAATTTTTTTAAAAAAAAAATTTTTATAATTAAAGGTTTTTGGGGGGGTTTTTTTAATTTAATTTTGTTTAAAAACAAATTTAAAAAAAAAAAAGGCCCAAAAGGGGTTTAAATTTCCAAAGTTTTAAAAAGGGAAAAAAAAAAGGGGGCCAAAAAAGGGGGGCCCTTTTTAAAAAGGGGGTTTGGGAAAAAATTCCCTAAAAAATTTCCCAAAAAACCCCCCCAAAACCCTTAAAACCAAAAAATTTCCTTTTTAAAATGGGGCCAAAAAACTTGAAAAAAAGGGTTTTCCCAATTTAAAAAAAAAAAAAAAACAAAACCCCCCCAAAAATGGAGGGCCCTTAAAAAAAAGGGGGGGAAAAACAACCCTTGGGTAAAAAAAAAAAAAACCTTTTTTTTTAAAAATTTTTTTTTTTAAAAATTAAGGGCCCCCGGAAATTTTAAAAAACCCTTTTTTTTTAAGGAGGGTTCCCTAACCTTATTTTTTTAAAAAAATTTTTTAAAATTTGGGGGAAATTTTTTTGGGGGGTTTTCCGGGGGAAAAAAAAAGGAAATTTTTAAATTCCCTTAAACCCGGGGCCAAAAGGTTTTTTAAAACCGGGAAAAGGAAACCTCCAACCCAAAACTTTGGGGGGAAGGGGGAAAAAAAAAAAATTTTTAACTTTTTAAATTAAAAAAAGGGGCAACCCCCAAAAAAGGGGAAAAAAAAAACCCCTTTGGGCCCCGGGTTAAAACCCCCTTTTAAAAAAAAATTTTGGGTTTTTTAAAAAAAAAATTGGTTTTTAAAATTTAAAAAAAAAAAATTTCCTGGGGGGCCCCCAAAAAAAAATTTTAAAAAAGGGGGCTTTTTTTAAATTTTTAAATTTAAGGGGTTTAAAATTTTCCAAATTTTCCCCCTTTTCCCTTTCCAAAAATTTGGGGGTTTTTTTTTAAATTTTAAAAATTTTTTTGGGTTTTTAAAAAACCCATTTTTAACCCCCAAAAAACCCCCTTTTCCCAACTTTTTTTTTTCCCTCAAAATTTGGGGAAAAAAAAATTTTTTGGGGGGGAAAAAAACCCCTTTGGGGGGAAATTTTATTTGGGAAAGGAAAAAAAAATTTTGGTTTCAAAAAAAAAGGGGGGGTTTGGGAAAAAAAGGGAAAAAAAAATTTTTTAAAAAAAAATAAATTTGGGGGAAAAAAAATTTTTTCCGCCCCTTTTTTTTTAAATTTTTATTTTTAAAATTTAACCGGGAAAACCCAAAAACCCCCCGGGGGAATTTTTTTTTTAAAAATTTAGGGTTCCGTAAAAATAAAGGAAACCCAAAACCCAAAATTTTTTTTTGGGCCCCTTTGGTTTTTAAAACTTTAAACCCAAAAATTTTAAAAAAAATTTTTTTAAAAAAAAGTCCAAAAAAAAAATTTTTGGAAAAAATTAATTCCGGGGGGGTTTAAAAAATTTGGGGGGAAACCAAAAAAAAAAAAAATTTTTTGGGGGAGGCTTTAAAAAACCCCAAAACCAAAACGAAATTTTTTTCCCAAAAAATTTTTAATTTAATGGGTTAAAAGGGGCCCTGTTTAAAACTTTTTCCCCCTTTAAAAGGGGGAAAAATTTTAAATGGTAAAAAAAAAAAACCCTTTGGGGAAAAACCCTTTTTTTAAAAAAATTTGGTTTAAATTTTTAAAAAAAAAAAAAAATTTTTCCCGGGTAGTTTGGGGAAAAAAAATTTTAAACCCCCCCTTTTCCCTTTTTGGGGGTTTTTTGGCCCCTTTTTTTTCCCTAAAAAATTTTTTAATTTAGGGTTTTTTTAAAAAACCCCCCTTTTTTTTTTTTTTTAAAACCAAAAAAAAAGGGGTAAATTTCCCCCGGTTAAACCTTTTTAAAAATTGGGGAAGGGAAAAAAAAAAATTTTTGCCCTTTTTAACCCCAAAAACCCCCTTTTAAAAAGGTAAAAAAGGGTTTTTTTCCACCTTTTTTTTAAAAGGGGAAAAAATTTAAAGTTTTTAAAACCATTTAAAAAAATTTTTAAAATTTTTTTTCCGAAAAAAAGGGAAAAAGGGGAAGGAAACCCTTTTAAAAAAAATTTTTTAAAGGAAGGGTTTAAAAAATTTTTTGGAATTTTTTGGGGCCCTTTTTTTGTTTTTTAATAAATTTGGGGGGGGCCCCCCTTTTTTTCCCCAAATTGGTTTTTGGGAAAATTTTAAAAAAAAAATTTTCGAACCAATTTTTTTCCCAAGCCCGGGAACAAGGGCCTTTTTTTCCAAAACCCCCCCCAAAAAAAAAGGGGGTTTTTAAAAAAAAGGGGCCCAAAGAAGGGCCCCAAACCCCCCTTAAAACAAAAAATTTTTTTTAAAAAAAAAAAAAAAAACCCAAAAAAAAAAAAAATTTTAAATGCCCCCCCTTTTTTTGGGGCCCAAAAAATTTTTTCCCCCCCTTCCCCCCCTTTTTAAACCCCCGGGGGCGGGAAAACCCCCAACCAGTTAAGGGAACCCCGGGGTTTGGGTTAAAAAAATTTAATTTTAAAAAATCTTACGGGTTGGATCAACCCAGCTCGGCCTAACGGGGCCGACTGGGAGGTTTCTAACCGGGTAGTGGATGAGAGAAAATTAAATGGGCTATCTCAACTCTCAAACCGTTTAAGTCCCTGGAAAGGATGGCATCTTCCCGCCCTACTACAGTGGGGAGTGGAGAGCTGACACCGTTCCTTGTGGTACTTTTAGGGGCTGTATTGCTTTTAGATACATCCCCAGCAGTTGGAGAGAGGTTAGAGTTGTCTTCATTCCTAAACCAGGCCGGAAGGACTACTCCCAGGCTAAATCCTACAGACCGATCAGTCTCACGTCTTTTTGCTAAAGACCTTGGAGAGATTGTGCGACAATGATATGAGGGAGAGGATAATGCTTTCTTATCCACTTCACCCAAATCAACACGCCTTTATACCAGGTAAATCAACGGAATCTGCTCTGCACGCTGTTGTAGGACGGATCGAAAAACCCTAGAACAATAACATGTCCGCCTTAGGCGCATTTATTGATATTGAGGGTGCGTTCAGCGAAACTACTTTCGCAAGCATCGATAGAGCTCTACGGACACATGGAGCTGAGGACACCCTTCGGCAGTTTACCATGCAGATTCTGCAATGTCGACGGGTACACATAAATGTGGGAAACCTCAGTAATTAGGGTGGTGGATAAAGGCTGTCCCCAGGGGCGTGCTGTCACCGCTACTATGGAATTTAGTAGTGGACAGCCTTCTCCAACGTCTTAATGAGGCAGGTTTCTTCACGATAGGTTACGCCGACGACTTAGCTATTCTAATAGTCGGCAAATTCGAACAAGTGCTGTGTAATTTGATGCAAGCAGCACTAAGGATCACGGAGCTCTGGTGCTCCGACAACTTTAACCATCAACCCCAACAAAACGGCGTTGGTGTTGTTTTCCAATAAAAGGAAGCTGACGGTAACTAAATTGCCAATGCTCTTCCAAACTTCCCTGCCCTTATCAGCAGAAGTCAAGTATCTGGGCATTATACTTGATAAGAAGCTGAACTGGGCCAAACACCTACAAATGAAAACTAGCAAAGCCAACCAAGTGTTCTGGCAATGCAAACGTGCCATAGGCAAACTTTGGGGTCTCCACCAAAGGCTGTCCTGTGGCTATACATCATGGTAGTAAGGCCGATGCTCTGTTATGGCGCTGTAGTCTGGTGGCGCAGGACCAGACTGGCCCATACAGTCCAAGACCTTACTCATATCCAAAGGGTGGCTTGTCTAAACATTACAAGTGCATTGCGTTCCACACCTACTGCAGCCTTAGAAGCCATCTTAGGCCTCCCTCCGCTGGACCTACATGTGGAGGAGGTGGCTTTGAGAGCGGCAATGAGGCTGCGGTTCAAAGGTCTATGGATCGATAAGGGAGGCGGTGGTAGACACCACAACATACTAAGAGAGGCGGTGCGGAACACACCTATCTTGGGAGGAGTGGTTGATTCGATCGCACCCATAATCATTTCCAGGAGGCACTTTGGGGTTTGTCTAAACACTGAGGACGCCTCCTTAACGGAGATCTCCATCTACACAGATGGCTCCAAAACAAATGAAGGTACCGGGCAGGCATTTTCTCCGATGACCTAGACCTTCATGAAAGTGTTGCGCTGGGCAGGCTGGTAACTGTCTTCCAAGCGGAGGTCATAGCCATTATGCACGGCGCTAACGCCATACTGGAACGTGGAATCCAGAACAAAACTATACGCATCTTGAGCGATAGTAGAGCAGCTCTTCTGAGCTTAAACAAGCAGAAGCTTCTCTCGGGGGTGGTATACCAATGCCATCGTGTTCTCGAGCTCGTTTCTGATACAAACGCCCTTGAACTGGTTTGGATCTAAGGGCATTCAGGAGTACATGGTAACGAACAGGCAGATTCTTTGGCGAGGCAGGGAGCGGCTCGGGGTTTTGTCGGCCCTGAGCCATCGGTTGCTATTGCGCCATCTGTGGTGTTCTCCATGATAAGACAAATAACCCACCGCCGTCACAAGGATAGGTGGGCTTGTACATCAAGCTGCCGGCAGGCAAAATGTTTATAAGGTCTCCCATGACCAAAATAGAAAAATTTGTCATACGCTTGCCAAGACAGAAACTACGGCTACTAGTAGGTATTCTGTCCGGGCATTGCACTTTAAGGAAGCACCTGCACAGGATGGGTCTGTCAGACAACCCCACCTGTCGCGGTTGTCAACAGGAGGATGAGACGGCGGAACACATTCTGTGCACCTGTCCGGTACTCGCCCGACTTCGAGGATCCATGCTGGGGGACTTTTGGCCCGAGAAGGCCGGAATTCGAGACACCCCCTGGTCCGACATCCTCAAATTCACCTGCAAGGTCGGGTGGTTGAGCAATGAAGGACCAACCTAGGGCAAGGAAGGCAGCACAATGGGCCCACCAGGAGGCCTAAGTGCGCGTGGCTTTAAGTCACCCTTCCCAAGTTAATCAATCAATCAACAATTAAGACTGAATTCTCGGAAATTTCAAAACAAGTGGGAATTTGGGGTCAGGAACCTGCAGCAAGAAAAAACCAGGGGAACTACAAGGTTAGAACTATTTATTCAATTTATAACACGTTGCATTTGTAATTTTACATAATTTGTGTATTTGAAAGTGAGCATAAAATTTGCATGTGATTAAGATATAGCGTGTAAAAGGTCAACAAAAATTTGGTTAGTACGTAGAATTATGTTTAAAAAGGGAATATTTCTTTGAACGTTCAACGAAACTATTCGTGGTAAGATGCAATTTCTCTTGCTGGCTTTAATTGCTTTCAAAGGTATAAAAATTTATAATCTTGGTAAAGAGCTAGTTCGATAGGAATATTTATTTTAATTTTGATTTAAAAGTTCTATAAAAGGTAAATGATATTAAATAGGGCGTAGATTTATAAATTGTAATATGACAAAAATTTTATTTAGTTCATTATTCAATTTTTGATGAAAATCGTTTGTGTATTAAGTGTTTGAGAGGAGTGAGTAAAAATTCTTGGTTAGCATATCGTTGTTTCACTCTGTGCGTGGTATCACTGAGCTAGTCGAGGCATACATTTGATTGTGTTAATTTTAAATTATTTTAAAGGCACAGAAAGGTGGAGATCAGCAGGCAATTTATCGTTGCGCACCTGGCGAGTACGGCAATATCGTAGCAATATATATATATATATATATATATATATATATGTGTGTGTGTGTGTGTGTGTGTGTTTTATGTGTATGTACGTATATCAAAAACACTCTGTATATTATTCTAAATGCAAAACATCGTGACACACAAGCTTTATTTATGTTGCGTAATAGTATTCTTAAATAGGATAGTACGCATGTTAAAAGTCCGTGAAAATCCAAATCATGCCTTGCTACGCATTACCATTTAAGACATCGCGATCTAAGGAAAAAAATATACGTACCAAAATATGTTACCAAAACATTACAAAAAAACCGCTCAGTTCATTAAATAACAAGGATAAATTTCTTTTTATCAAAAGTGTTCTTGCAAAACGATTAATCTTGTATTTTATATCAAAAGTATCTCATTATCGAGATTTTCCAATTTCTAAATTTATTCACAAATAACCAATAAATTAAGTTAAACCACTATCGCAAATGGACGTTCCAATTAACGAGACGGTAAAATGATATTAGGCGTTTAACTATCCATAGAATCAAAAAATAACAACTATTACAGATAAGCATTTTGAACTTTTATTCATAAAATATCCCAATTAGAAATTGTAATAAAATATATTACGATGTAATAAATCAAAACTGATAGCAATTTAGATAACATAATGCCACTTTTTTATATTTTAATGACGCGAGTTACATATCCTCTATATTAATATGTATTTAAAATTAAATGTAATTATTATGTCTTAGATATAGCATGATACATTGTATTAAGGATTCTAATATATTAAGTGTCTACAGAGTTCATATCAGAAATAAGAATAAGAAACGACTATATTGTAACCTATACGCAACTTGATATCACAGAAGCATCAAGATATTGTATGATTTATCAAGAAACGGAGGAAACGCAATATCTGCACTTTTCCACAAAACGATGTGAGACCAGAGGCTTCATGTAAAATGTAAGAAGCCCTACTCGAGAGTCGGTTTTTTAACTTCATAACTTTAACATTATTAGGTGTTTAAGCTACTCATTCTTAATTATTGATTATTGATGTATTAAAATATTAACTGGTAGTATTTTCTCTATTGCATTTACTTTACGTTTAATGAATATAAGCGTTCAAGTCTGTTGTAAAAAAAACAAATCATTTTTGTAATTATTGGATTAAAATAAATTTGATAGTTGTTTTTGGAAATAAACTTTTTAAAAAGAAGCTCCCAAGGACTCAAAATCTTTCTCGCGGGGAGGTTTATACTATATAAACCGGTAAATAATCGGAACTGAATAAATTACGGATTGTCTTTTTTTCTGTCAATTACGCATTCTCAATTGTGAATGGTAATTGAATTAACCCGTTCGATAATTTTGTCTTTCGATTACTAAACTAAGTTGAAACTTCAACATTATTTTCGTCTCGCACTATTTTCACACATGTACCCGTTTGATAATTTTGTATTAGTAGCAAAACATTTCGACTACTAACCCAATTTTAAACCTCGACGCTATTTTCGCCACAATATTTTTCGCCACTGTACTATTTTCGCCTCAATACTATTTTTGCACATGCACAGATTATGATAAGTACAATTTGGTGTCGCAGTGAACGTTTGAGAATAGCCCTTATGGTTAGTTGCTAACTATTTCATGTTGGGAAGAGTGATAAATAGAGTAAAGTTTTGCTTTCTATCCAAAATAAGTGTTACCAAGCATGATTTGATTTTAAAACTATATTGATACTTATGTGCGAATAAAATTGGGTTTTTTAAATAAAACACAATAAATCCAAGATAATTTATTTTGATTAAAAGCTTTTAACGCGGCATTGTCTTTTATTTACGGCAAAGTAGAAATTTCTGTATGTGGTCTGTAATAGTCCACCGGGACCAAACCAAAGGATTTTTGGCGAACTCCGAGGTTTAAGGCATTATTATTTTATTCCATACTTTTTAGGGTTCCGTAACTTATAAAGTATAACGGAACCTTTATAAGATCGCTCTCGTATCCGTCCGTTCGTCTGTCACATAGGTTTTTCTCGAAAACTATGTAACGTAGAAATTTGATATTTGGCACAATGCTAGGTCTTTATGGCGCGCATATATATCGACAGTCAGAAAATAGAAAAAATATTTTTAGATTAAAATGGCGGAGATTAATTCGGTCAAAAGAAAAATTTTAATAAATATATCGTGTGAAGGAGAATTCCAAAAGACTTCTAAAAATTTTTATTTAATTTTAGGTTCAGTAGTCTTCATCATATAGCTCAAAATGTGCCAAAACGATCGTCCCCCTGTTCTCCTACACTTCCAAAGCTAAAATTTTTATTTTAATAGGGTAGAAGCTAGTGGGTCCTAGACTGTCGGAAAACTGCAGGTTTTTGACGATTTAATAGTTGCTGGGAAAAACTTTTAAACATAGTAATAGACAACGTATTTACTAATGTACCAGTACAATGTGGGATAATATATTCATTTTTCAGCTATCACAATCAAATTTGGATAAGATTTAAATATACATAAAAAATAAAAACAGCTTAATTTGGTTTATTGATTGCTCACTGTAGTATTAGTACGGAACCCTAATAGTACGATCTCGACTCGCTCTTGGTTAACTTTTTACTTACTCGTGTTGTATATTGGACCTATCGGTTTTATTATAACCTTACTCCGAAAAAAAAATTATTTGAAGTTAGTCTTTGCATCATAAGTAAGATAACATCAACTAATTTCGTGTCATTTTAAACGGTTGTGATTCTATACATTAAACCTTCAAATAAAGAGCGGTAAACTTTCACAGCACCGTTGATTAAAAGCACATCATGTCAAGAATCAGGGCGAGAGAATTGTCACATGCGACATCACACGCGTTGCGCCAAATTTAACAAGTGTTAGTCTTGCTTCGATGCTACAAAAGTGAAAACATAGTTGTATTTTGTCACTTTTTATTTTTCTAATAAGGTGTGCGTTCTAATTGTAATTAGTATTGTTTAAAAACACTTACCTAACAACATATATATATTAAAATTGTTTTCACTTTTCTTGTAAATAAAAAAGAAAAATGTTCTTTACCGTCGGAAGATAACCGATGATAGCAACAAATAAATTTTTATCAACAGCTCAAGCGACTCGCTTCAAAGTTACTTCTGTTCGGATATGCTAATTTGCTGGCCAACTAATATTTTAAAAAAATGTGTACTATTTTTTTAATCAAATGCGGCCAGAATGTGTGAGTGCGGCCACGTGGGTTCAATCATATTCCCCCAAAATTTTTATTTTTGCAAATATCTTAAAAACTCAACCAATATTGTGCGACCACTCAGTATAGGTTGCGACCACATGCGTTCTATTGTAAGAACGTACAATTTTAATTTTCTAGATCCACCTAACCCCAACTAGAAAAAATTGAAGAAAATCAGAAACAGTCGACCAATATTGTGCGGCCACTCAGTATAGGTGCGGCCACATGCGTTCTATTTTAAGAACGTAAAATTTTAATTTTCTAGACTCCTCTACCCCAACTAGAAAAAATTGAAGAAAACCTGAAACAGTCGACCAATATTGTGAGGTCACTCAGTATAAGTGCGGCCACATGCGTTCTCTTGTTAGAACGCAAAATTTTAATTTTCTAGACCCTCTCCGCCTTCCAACCCCAACTAGAAAAAATTGAAGAACACCTGAAACAGTCGACCAATATTGTGCTGCTACTCAGTATAGTTGCGACCACGTGAGTTCTGTTTGTAAGGTTATCAAAATAACTTATATAAATATATAATAAATAGGTGTACTATAAGGACTGAAGGTGTCCTACAATACAACCCACAAAGTAATACGCCTTAAAAAGTAAAAATGTTGCCATTAAGCATTTATATTCCTAAAATAAAAACTTATTCATCCGGTTTTGAATTAACCATTTTTAAACAAAGCGGTTTTAAAGGGCATTTCATAAAGTATAAAATTGTGCGTATGTCACAGATTGCCAGGCTCTTATCTCTATTCTTGCAGTATCAAATAACAATATCAAAGCTACAATGAGAGTTCATTTTGTGCGCTGTCTAAGCTGCCTCGGTCTCGCCTTCTATTTTTTACTGTATTGATAAGTTTATTTAATTTGCAATTGAGTTGTTTGTCATTGTTTAAGGGATCGTTTTATGTTCCGTTATCTATTTCTCACTAAAATAATCGTTTATTTTTGTGGGATAAAAAATTCCTTGAACAAAGCAACTTTAGAAATCAAATTTTACAATTATCCAGATTTTGCCAGTTTGCAATGTTTTATGTTTGTTATCTTGCATGTGATTTTCCAATACTCCACCCGAAGGTACTACATTGGCCAGGAAGCGAGTTTTTTTTTACCTGGAAAATTTGGAATTTTGCCGAACCCTTACTGTTCCAAGCAAGGTAGGAATCTTTAACGTGCGTGACAACACTCACACACGAGACCTCCATTTTACCTCTCATCCGAACGAGGGTGTATTTTTGTGAAAAATGCTCGCCTAACATTTTTCAAGCGGACCGTGCCGGGATTCGAACCCGGGACCTTGGACGTATTAGTCACACACATACCACTACGTCACGGAGCCGTCTTATGTTCGTTATCGCTAAAAAAAATGAGTTTTTGTGGGGGCATCAGTTTTCTTTATCTGTGGTATGTGACATGGTTTTCAGTGTTGTGCGGTGGATTTGAGCATGGTAATGTCTGCATACACTAGTATTTTTAAATGATGTGCTTCATTTCGTATATGTGTATCCCTAAATGATGACGGGTATACCAGGCCAAATAAAGTTTGCAGATTCATTTTTAGGCGTGGATGAATATGTTGATTTATTACAAAATATGACGCAAAGTTGTATGTAAGTATCAAATTGTTACTGTGACTAGTGTGTATACATATTTTTTCTGCAAACTTTATTAAAGTAGGTTTTTAGTGGGTTTATGAAGCAGCGGCGTAAATAGCATATGGCCAATATGGCCTCGGCCATAGGCGTAATTTCAATCAAGACGCAAAATTTTAATAGTATAGCTGTGAGAAAATGCAAATTTACTATAGATTAAAAAAGTTATCGAAAACGTTTACAATATTGGTTACGTTAGACTTTCTTCATTTAATCTAATTAAGGTGCGCGAAGCTGCCGCACTTTTCTTGGTTTATCTAAAAGTTCTCGTACTAATTAGGCGCGCTATATTTTGCGCCGCTAAAACTAAATTTTGCGCCCTCTTAGCATTCAAGTTATTGTAAAAAGAATTTCTTTGTCAAAGTTCACGAAGTGACTTTTTCTTCATTTTTTCCAAAAAATGCTGTGCCATAATAAGGCGCCATTTTACACCTTTAAAACAAAATTTTGCACCCACTCGGCAAACAAATTATATTAAAAAATAATTCCTCTTGCCAAGTTCATAGTTATCAACTTATTTTCAATTAAAAAAAAAAATTGTGCCATAATTAAGCTCCATTTTGAACCGTAGAAATAAAATGCTGCCCACTTTTTGTACAGTTATTTACAAATTTTTCTCTAGACGTGTTAATTATCCGCACTACCGGCTACGAGATTAATAATAGATTCTTAGTAAAAACGTAATGTTTTTAATATAACTTGTTTGCCATGTGGGCGCAAAATGTTTTTCTAGCGACTTAAAATAGCGCCTAATTGACGCCTATTTATGGCACACTTTTTTTTGAAAAAAACGAATAAGTGGAGCTGCATGAACTTGGCTTTTAAAATAAGTTGAATACTAAGAGGACGGAAAATTTACATTTAACGGCACAAAATGGCGCCTAATTATAGCACAAAATTTTTGGGATAAATAAAAAAGGCGCAGCCAACTTTACAGATCTACACCATTAACGTGCAAGGTTTGCACTATTATATATGCTATGCATGTGAACGTAGATGGTCAAAAATGCTGCTGCCGGATCTAGGCACAGACTTTTAGTTTTGCCATAAGCGCCTTCTTATTTAGTTACGCCTCTGTTATGGAGGCATGGCCTCTCTACAGCTTGTTGCTTTAGAGATGTGCCACCGTAAGAGGCTTAGTGCTTTATGAGGTAGGTCTTGATTAGGGCTGGTCGAAAAAAGTATCGATTAATCGATCTATAATCAATTAATCGATTATATATTTTCAAATAATTGATTAATCGATTTCCGACTAATCGATTTTTCGATTAATCGTTTAATCTACTATTCGATTTTTGGATTAATGACTTTGGAATTAAGGCATATACAATTAAAGCGTTTAATTTAGTAAATCGTATGTTTTAATAAAAATGTGGTTGTAGAAAGAATAACATACAACATCCATCTCATAGCAAACGTAGACCTTATACTAATGGAGCCTCAATTTGATATCTATCAGGCTAACCATAGTATTCGTTTTGCATTGAATTTTTTGTTTCTTTCACTTCTATTATAATGCAATCAATTACAGGCTACCACCAGTAACACCTGAAGCTGTAGAAATATATATTTATGTAAATAACTTCAGTAAAGAAGATTGGAAAAACGATCAACACAGATGGCGTCAAAAGGGCTCCAAGTTAATTCCTCGTGGTAACCCAAAATTGCTGTGTTGGTACTATCAATCGTATTGTGGGAGTGACTTTTATAAACGCGCGTATAAACTTGTTGATGCTACACAGAAATAGAATACTGATTCATTATGTTGACAAATATGAAACGGTTGACCATAAACCACATGGCAATAGTAGATTTAAGATAAATAAAAAACATGTAATGACTGCTAAGTCTCAGTTGACAACTCAAAAGAAAAGATTTTAAAACAACCAAGTGACGTATATAAGCAACTAATTACTGCAGATGTACATCTTGCTCTTTTACCTGTTTACTTCCACGTAGTGTAAAACAGGTACAAAACACTATATTGAATGAAAGAAAACAGATGATATCAATGGACTATACCTACTTTATGATGAATTAGATACTTTTATGTCGAAAACTTTTGCCAGAGTTTACCTGTATCTTGCTCAGTAAAGAATCTCTTAAATTCTACAAAGATGTTGCTAAACTGTCACATAGGTTACCGTTAATGTACTATGATACAACATTTAATTGGGAGATTCTTTTGTGTCAGCTATAACGTACCAATACGATTTTCTTATCCCAAACCGGTTATTCCTTTAGCATATAACATCCACAATACGAAAACAGAACATGTAGACACAACATTTTTCAAATACATAAATTTGAAAAGCGATACAATAAATGGGAAAATAATAGTTACAGATTGGGAAAATTCTATTACAAATTCAATTCGAAATGTGCTGAATAAAAGTATTAATTTCGTTTGGTGGAACCATATACAGCAGGACATTAAACATTGAATAAATAAAAATGAAAACCATTAAATTGACGATGTTGTGATATACAGTAATCATGTGTGGGACTTATTGGATTCTAACAGTTTAGATGATTTTGAAGCAAAATTAAAAGGGATGAAAAAGCAATGGTCAAACAAATTTAAAAACTACTTTTACACCTTCTTAAAAAAAGACATTTTAAGTATTGTAAAAATACAATGTTTATACACCTAGATCTGGTATCACAACAAATGCTGCAGAAAGTTTCAATGCCGTAATAAAAAGATTTCTAGGTCATAATGAAGTCAAAGCACAAGTTTTAGGTTTAACTTTGTATCAACTAAACCTTTATTATCAAAAAGAAATTCTAAGAGGTTTCAGTAATACCGGAAATTATAATTTAAAAGACGAATATCAAAGTTTCGCTAAAAATGTGAAAACATTGGAGTTTACTAAGGGTCTTATTGATCTAGAAATTCCATACGTTTTCAAAAATAAAGATTGTTTTGATATCTACAGGGGAAGTTCCGTTTACAAACTATAGTTTGGCAAAAATGCCTGTGTGTTGCAAAACAACGTTAAACTTATCCCAGGCAAACAAATTTTTATGATTTCACAAAATAACAATAAAAATTGTTTGGTGCAGCTCTACCCTAAAAAAACGTGTAGTTGCAGTTCTAAAAGATATTGTCATCATATTGATGCTGCTAAAATTTCAATTGGAAATTTTACCCCCAAAAGTAAAGATATTAAACTAACAAGTTTAATGAAGAAGAAACGGGGGTTTAGGAGCGGCAGGAAAAATCCACAAAACATTGCGATTGTAGAGGCTGCTGGGAATGATTTACTTGAAAAATCCATTATTCACAATAAATCTATATTAGTGCTTATAGTGGAGAAAGGCATTGCTAAGGGTAGATTTTTTGACAATCATCAGAATTTACATGATGCTTCGTTTTTTAAGAATAAAGGTTCACAATCTGGAATGTGTACATCAACACCTAAAAGCAGCCATGCAAAAATAAATCTAGAATGAATACACAGTTCAAGGTTTTGGGGCAGCTAGTTTACCCGAGTAATTTACAAAGCTTGAACGCAGAAAATGCCAATTCGTGCGAGGATTTGTATTTAAACGAGGCCGTTTTAGATATATACTTGCCACTGATCTTAAGAGATCGATCAAATTTAAACTCGGTGAACGTTTTCTGTGCTGAATCATCGATTTTATCAAATAACCAAGAAGAATTCGGCTTAAACATTTTTACAATTATGAAATATCAGTATCAGATTACGACATTGTTTTTTATTCACTTGCATTTAATGGACATTTTGTTTTGATAGTAGTGTGTCGACGTCAAAAGAAAATTTTGTACTTGGACAGTTTAGGCTGGCCAATTTTAGTTTTATTTTTGGAAGAAAATGACTTTAGGAAAACAAATTCCACATTTTTACTTTTTAAGGCATATTACGTTGTGGGTTGTTGTGTAGGACACCTTCAATCCTATTTATTATATATTTATATAAGTTATTTTGATAAACCTTACAAACAGAACTCACGTGGTCGCACCTATACTAAGTGGCCGCACAATATTGGTCAACTGTTTCAAGTTTTCATCAATTCTTTTCTAGTTAGGGTTTAAATGGGAGGGAGTAGAAAATTAAAATTTTACGTTCTTACAATAGAACTCATGTGGCCGCACTTATACTGAGTGGCCGCACAATATTGGTTGAGTTTTTTAAATATTTTTGGAAAAGGGGGTGGAAGGGGCTGGCAAAAAATAAAAATTTTGGGGGTAATATGATTGAACCCACGTGGTCGCACTCACACGTTCTGGCCGCATTTGATTAAAAAAGTAGTACATACTTTTTTAAAATATTATTACTTGGTCAGCAAATTAGCATGGCCCACTTCTGTTATGCGTTTCAAGATCATCGGCTCTTATCATTCTTTTTATAATGGTCTACTGTTTTTTAATCTTATCTCTTTAAACGATTTTATCCATTTGCAGCTAAGTTTGAATTTTGAAGTCCTCTCAGTTTTTCTTCCGTGTTTTACAAACTTAGGTCACACGTTAATTCAACGTTTCACTCCAAATTTAATCATTTCTGTCCATAATACTTAATTCATTAATCTACAAAATATTCTTCTAGGTTGGCTTCACTAACTATGAATGTAAGATATTCAAGATATTCTTTTTGGATTGCTTTAATGGTTACATCATTCAGGTTTTTTACCAATAACTATCCTTTTTGTTTATTTTACAACTCCAAGACATTTTATCTGTACATTTTTTAAGTGTTACAGCAATATAGTAAATTTTCCATAAAGTTTGATGTACTAAGACCATACCAACCGCAAATTTAGAGTATTTTGTTCTTCTTCCCATATAATTACCACCCGACTGTAGTAAGACTTCGAGCTATATGTCGTGTAGAGTTGATGAAGAACAGTATCTGCACATAACTCCTTTTTGTTTTATTTATATTTATTCTATATCATCCTCATCTATTCTAAGTTTAATGTTTTTGTTAATGCATCCTTTTCAATATTCTTTATCCAATTCATTTTATTTTCTTAACATTTTAGTTTTATAGGTGATAATGGAAAAAACACTAGAAAAAGGAGAAAGCGCGTATATGTACAGGATTTCTAGATCAGGAAAAAGCATTTGACAATGAAAATAGGAACAAAATGTTCCAAATAGTCAAAAAGATATGAGTGAGTTATAGATATAGACGGATAATACATAGCTTAATCTAAAAGCAAACAGCGGTAATAGAATTAGAGCAGGAATGTAGAGAAGTAAATCTTAGGAAATGGGCTAGACAAGAATGTGTGCTATCCCCATTAATTTTTAACATGTATATCGAAGAGGCAATGAATACTGCCAAATGCAGAAAGACAATTGGAATTATGATGCAGGGACAAACCATTGATATGCTTAGATTTGCAGCGGTTCTAGCATCAAACAAGTGGGAGTTAGAAGCAGCTCATAATGAAATGGAAACAGTTGTGACGTTCGTTAGAAATACCTTTAATCACACTTTATTTTAATAGCTTCTGAATTAGTAAACTCCAGAAGAAGATTAGATTACTTGTTTTAAGAAATATAATTTTTAGGTTAATTCAATTTTGATCTAAGGTAAAATTATTGTGTATCATATATTCAAAAGTTCTTAAATTCATGTCAATTTTTAAAATTTAGAGATGATGTTATCATTGTAATTAGTACAGTCGTACTCCAGTTGTTTGGATTAATAAGGCATTATGCTGACGCCAGATTATCTCATCGTCTGAGTGCAAAAACAGGTCATATACAGTTTTGTACACAGATATATATGCAAAGTCTATGATTTGGATTCTAGTTCCACTATACGTAAATTTATGCATATATATTGCCGTGGAAGACGAAGACTAAGGTTTTCACATCGAGCCCCAGCGTTGGGCCGTCATAAAATTGCCGAGGAGTCAGGGATTAGGAACCAGTATCGAGCCCCAAATTGGGCCGTCATAAAAGTTGCCGTGAAACCTATAAAAATTCGGGAACGAAACTGGGACAAAGCTTTTACATCGATCCCTCACCTGGGTCAACATAAAATTTTTTGAAAACCAAAATAAAAATTTTAAAATTTTTTACCTTTTTATTTCTCCTTCAAATTTCTTCAGCTTCCTGGCTAGCTAGGCTGTGCCTCTTCTTGAATACCTAAATTTACAGACATACCTCTTTCACACTCGCACACCATTCAATAAAACTACCAAATAATACCACAACCATACAACCTTTTATTTACACCTATTAACAGATAAATTATATTCACTTGTGTTAAAACAGTTGATACAATAATTATAAAACTCAAATTATGGTATCTTTTAAAGTCCTTGATTTTTCTAATAAATTTTAAACAACTTCAATGAGATATGAGTAGATGGGCCCCACATGTTACCCTAAGTTGATTTCACACTGGAGTATCGTAAACTCATTATAACCCTGTTTAGTTTGTATATGTCTTTAAACTTTGCATAAATTAAAATCAAACTTTACAGACCCGTTTACCCTTTACAATTCAATTTTTATCCTGACTAAAATTTTTGGATGTTCTAAATACACCCTGTTTCAATATTTAACATCAATAAATTGTCCCGTACATGCATCTTTTACAATAAGTCTCTACAACCATAAATATGCCACCAAAAAAAATCAACCACACAGCACAAAATTTTACAAATGTTTATAAAGCAACAGAAATTTTAAATAAATTACCTGGAGATTCTTCAGGCTTTCTTCCCGTCGGAGATAAGTACCAGAACACACCTCCGCGTTGTCTTGATTTACTGTGCGGCTTAGCGGATCCCCAGGCCTCTACCATCTGCGACCTCTGTAAGCTATGTGCCTCGTCTCACAGTACTATTCCATACCATGCATACGAACTCGATTACTCGTGGTGCTACCCCATATAACATGCTTCCATTTAATGATCTTTGTGTTATAGTAGCCGGACCTTTATTAATTTAAAATGCACTACTCGTACTTCGCGTCAATAATTGGAGGTCCGCTACTACTGTTTTATACTTGCATCCACTCTATTTACGGTAACATAATCACATAAAATAATCACAAAAAAAACTTTATTGTATGCTGGTCTGAATCGGCATTCAACACTTTATGGTAGTAATCGAAAATCGAAGAGAAGACCAGAGAAGAAGCGTTATTAATGTAGCTAGGGTATTTATATCCTTTTTAAAACCTCTCTAGTGGACGCGTTTCAAGCGAAAAGCTTATTTTGAACTCTAATTCCAAAAATTTTGAATATAACCGTCTCCAAATTCGTAAAATTCGCTCCGGTCTACGTGCCGTATATTCCGAAGTCGCTTTCAACCGTCGCGTGTGCATACGTTTGGAAAACTGTCTGCTTTCAACCAATGACAAAATTCCCTGCCATCAGAAACTCCGCCTAAACTATACTTATCTCTGTCTTATGCATGTCTGCTGTCTCGTTCAAAACCCCACTTGAGTTACAGAAAATTGATATTGATGACATTCTATCTCAACTCCACGTGGATAGTGTACGTGCATTTCAATCCCTTGCTTGCTTTATATCTATCTTTATCTGTTGTATATAACTGATCGTGCATTACCCTCACTCCTTAAGATGTTCGTTACCTTAGCTGTTTATACCAAACTGACGGTTGAAAATATTTTCTCCAAACTCCTATCTTAACGTACGCTCGACTTCTTCAAATGTAACCTTTTGAAACGCAGGTTTTCTGTTAGTTATCGACCGTTTAGAACATAACAATTCCTAGACTTTCAACTTTTTCGTATCTGATAAAAGTGACGTTTGCTTTTACAACGTATACAATTTCCTTAGGATTACTGATTTTGTTACGCAACACGTTCCCTTTTGCTTATACGTGTTGAATTAAAATAACTTTTGGTTAATTATGCGTATCCTTGAACTTCTAGTTGCTTTGAAGCTTTCTTCCTTCATGTAATTTTAACATTTCAATTATTAAATACAAAAATACCCTAATATTCGTCTGTTCTTCCTAAATGAATTAAATTAATTTTTCGCGTACATAATTTGCTCTTTTCTATATACAGGGTTGTTGAAATTTTATTGTTTTACCCTAATTTATCCCTTTGAATCCACAACATATATATATATATATATATATATATATATTTAATATAAAGATATATATATATATATATATATATTTAATATAAAGATATATATATATATATATATATATATATATATATAGAATGCTGTGAATCCTTACTTGGAATCGAGCCTCACGAATTGGGCGTTAAGAATGCTGTGAAACCTACAAAAAGCTATTAATTTAACTGGTTCGTTGACTTTCTTCTGTTACTCGCCTCTTTACTCTTTTCCGCCTCGGCTGCTCACCTAGTTAAACCTTCATCCTCATTCATAAAAAAAAACAAACACATTCCTACCACAAACATCAACGTTAACTCTATTTACATCAATATTCACAATACATTAAAATTTCAAAATTAAAATTCAACATAAATTTTAATATCAGAAAATTTCAAGATTAAATTTGTTATCATTTTAATGTGCATCCAGAATTAAAGTCCTTGTAGGATGCCTACTAATTAATATAACAATATATGCAGACCTGAGTCTGAGTACAAAGGGAGCATCTACCACCCCTTTACGTTAATTAACCAGGTTCGTCTAATTGAGCTCAAAGACATACCCAAATTTTCATCATAATCCAAAACATCAATACTAAATACCCCTTTCTACTTAAACAAGAAAATGTTACCTTAAAATTAAAAATTTGCTGTTAGTACAATTTCACTACTGTCCATTTTAAATAAACAAATTATAAAGTTATTCAACACACACCAAAACATCAAAGTTCGAACAAAATAGTATAATTTACCTGAAGGTTACTGCACTCGTAGCTTCAATGTACATCGTCCCTTTGTTAATCACACCATTCCAACTGGGTTATATTTACGGCTTCTGATTCTCAACGCTTTTAAAATTTTCTCCATCACCATTCATCTAAAGTTGTTTCAGGGCTTTTCCGGAACTCATCTGTGTATATCTGAACTTTGTTTTGTGGATCCATTCATGTTTACGAACCATTTAATTATTAACACCCCCGAAAAATAACAAAGAAATTCATACTTCTTTCACAAATATACGCCAAAACTGCCTACTTTTGTGTAATCATTTGTCGTTGTAAATTTTACTAATTGGTACAGTGATTCTAAACTTTATTACCTTGTATCTTCTTTTCTAAGTGCACTAAACTACATTCATTGTAGCACGTAAAGAACAAACTGTTTTAAATCACAAAAATATTCGAGCAAACTGTTTAAATTATTTAATCATAACCGGAAAACTAAAAAGCACTGTTTAACGCATTGAATCAAGTCGAAGATCTAAGAGAGCTTGTTCATATTCACCTCGGTATATATAGAGGTTAGCCTGTCTGACGGTCTAGTCCCCAAAATGGACAATTCTAAATAATTTCGCATGCTAGGTTCCCATTCCGCAGCCCGGCATGCGATTTTTACGAAATTTGCACTCGCACCAGTTACATCTCAGAAATTTCGACACGGCTCGCAACGTCTGGAAATAACTAATTGAATTTTATACAGAAATGTTATTTTTACCTCTCAATTTTGCCTTTTATTTTCACCCAATCGCAACCCCGTGACGTTGCTCCACTCACGCCTTTTACTATATGTGTCTCGGTCTTGCGCATATTATCTGTCTCTATCTACCCTGTTCTTATTGTTGCAAATTGATATTCTTTATTATCGATTATTTCAGTCCATGTGGACTATGAAATAACCCACCTTTAGCATTTCCCGTAACTATTAAGCGACGGTTTCTCCAACATTCTCTGTAACTATTAATTATCTGCAAAATTTACGCAGAATGAGCTTTTTAAAAATACGCAGGTTTTTAAACATCCTACTTCTAACTACCCTTCTACGATTTGCATTTTATTGGGTTTTTACAAGTTTTTATAGATATTATATGTTACTAACGGTTCAATTAACTCCAATTAAAATAATACCCTTTAATTTTTAGTGACTCCTAATCAAATATTCAATTATTATCAGTACATTTTGTTTAATACCGGTTACTTAAAATAGAGTTAATTAATATAAATTTTGCACGTAATTTCTCTTTGTATCTTTACTAGGAATAATTAAATTACACGCAGAGTTTTTTAATACTGCTTCCTTTTTTATAGCAAGCGTCTTGTAGATGATTTAAATCTCTTATGTTTAATGAAACGAATGAATTTTTATGCTTCACGGTTTTTTAATAACGCGTACCTTTTCCCAAAGCTTCTACACGGTGATTAAAATTATTTGATGTGATTATTTAATTTTCTACCCTGGTCTAAATATGAGTATTTTCCCCCTATTTGAATACAAATAATCTCACTTATTTGAATTCAAATATAAAATATTTAAACCGCAAACAAAATTTACAAAAAAAAATGCCTATCTCTCTCTACCCTTATCTATCTACCTTACCTACCTTATCCAATCCAAAAAAAAATATTTACACCTATCCTATATCCCTATCCTATTCCTAACTCTCACCTAATTTTATAAACTGAAATTATCCCTAACTTCATCCTACTTATCCATCTAATCCTATATACATCCTATATACCTATCCTATTTCTAACTTTTAACTAATCTTCACTATACTTTACTTCCCCCTACCTAATCCTATATGCCTATCCTACTCTTACTCTATTCCTAACTCTCCACTAATCTTATATGAAATATCTATACTTAACCTATCTTCTTTTCTTCCTACATTTACTCTTTATTCACATCCTAAACCTATTTCTAATTATCTCCCATATTTATCCTATACTTAGCTTTATTTTCTATATCTATACTACTTCTATTCTTCTATATACCCCTATTCTACTCTCTATTCTATTTTATACTAAAATTCACCTATCTCTATTCGTTGTTCATCAAGTTATTTAAATCTAACTCTCTTCTTGACCCTCCACGTCTTTCTTTTCACCAACCTAATACTCTTCATCCCTATTTCTCCCCTTCTATATCTACACTTATCATCCCTATTATCTCACATACAATAAACTTATCATCCCTATTATCCTGACTCTTAAATATTACTTCTTCTTCAGTCCCTACACTTGTCTGTTTCTTATTTATTCTTATTTTCTTTTCTGCCGACAAACCAAACGATACTACTTTAAAATTCTCGATTTTTCTCTCTACGGAAAATCCTATGTACCTTCTAGAATTCTTGTGTAATGGAATCAGCCAGAATGAATTCCTTAAATCTACTTTATTAAAAACAAACTTGCCATTTAACCTCGTCAAAAATAATTCGGCCTTCACCTGCTCCCGATATGCTGCTGTTGCTTCTACCCCCACTAATTCTGCATGTTTTTGTACTAAAGCTTGAACCTCTACTATCCTATCCTCTGGACATCTTATTGTGTTGATCTGTTTAACCCCATCATCCTCTACCTCTACTACATTAATACTAAACCCCGTGTCATCCTCTGTGACTTCATAACTGCCCTTCCATGGCACTACCCTATCATTAATCCTTATTACCTTCCTTCCATATCTATCAAAACCCCTAACTGCATCATACAGTCAACACCTAAAATGCTCTGAAACTTCAGTCCAGGTACAATTACAAACTCCTGTTCACAGCTTAAATCTCCTATATCTATCCTAAGCACCACAACACTATTCACTACAGCAAACTTCTTTTTATTTGGAGCTACTAAATGGCTACGCTTTATAGGCATAATTCTATCACAAACCTTATCCTTAATTTTGCTGACGAATTCCTCCGATATTAAACTCGCCTCTGCCCCTGTATCAAGTAATACTTCTACATTATTCTCAAAAATTCCTATATTAA
The DNA here is from genome assembly GCA_036346225.1 of Platerodrilus igneus. NCBI lineage: Eukaryota > Metazoa > Arthropoda > Insecta > Coleoptera > Lycidae > Platerodrilus > Platerodrilus igneus. The sequence goes on along the minus strand of JARFIW010001135.1, from coordinate 251,583 downwards.
TAATTGGCAAACATAATTTTTCCTCAGTTTCTGGCTCTACTTCCTCCTCAATTTTGAAAAATTCACGTGGATGTTCATATACATTTACACTGAAATCCAGTGGTCTGTCGCGTTCTAAAAATCCTGTCCAGGTCTGTTTTCCCTACTCGGTCCTGGTCTAGCCGTCACCTCAGCGTATGTCCTAGGCGTTTCCACTCGTTCCGTGTCTGTATTAGCAGTCCCCCTCATGTCCGGTGAACTATTCCTTCTGGTAGGTTCCGGTCTCGGTGCAGGTCCCCTTCCTAAACTATTATTTCTTAAGTATGGTCGTCGCTGTTCCCAATTCTGTCGCTGGTATCCGTAACTATTCCCCCTTCTAGCATAGTTGTCCCGTCTATTGTCAAACCTAACTGTGTTGATCTGTCTTTCCCTATTATCCCGAGGTCGTCCACTACTTACGTCGTCGTACCTCTGCAGGTATTCTAAAACATTTCTCTGTCCACTATGTTCTGTAGTGCTACGTGTTGTCTTACTTCTACCTCGAAGTGTCGTGATAAATACTTGATAATTTGTCGGTCCGTCAGTGGTGGGTTCAGTTGCTTTGCTATGCTATACTTGCGTATAGCATATTGCTCCTACTTCCTGAAAATTCTCCTTAAATTTCCTGTGATTAAGTCGTCTCGTACCTGGTCTTGTCTGTGGTCACTCCAGTAGTGCTTTAAAATCTGTCTTCAAAGTCCATGTAGGTGTCTATGTCCTGTCCTACTAAATTGTACCATGCTTCCGCGTTGTCTTTCAATAAAGCCTTTATCGTATTCAGTTTAGTCTGTTCGTCAAATAAATTTCCCACTAGATTTCTTACGCTATTAATAAAAATTTGTGGATTTACCCTGTTATCGCCATAAAACTTCATGTGTTGTTCCAATGATCCTCCACCTGTATAAAATCTGGGACCATCCCCCGTTAAACTTGACATGTTGTATTTAATACTACTAACTTCGCGTTCTACCCTGCCTAACTGATCCCTACATGAGTCCGTTACTTCAGTCATTTTTACATTTATTTCTTCTTCACAAAAAATGCGTACTTCGGACCTTAAATGTCCCATTTCCTGTCGAAGACCTGTAATATCACGCTCATTTTTATCTATCCTATTTTCAACTTCCCCCATCTTTACGGTAAGACTATTTTTAAATTCTGAAACTTCTTGATTCGTCTTATCTATTTTCTGACTAATCTCCTCTAACTTCCTGTTCGATTCTTCACTCATTTGCTCAAATTTTCGATATGAGTCCTCTCTTGCTCTATTAGATTCTTCGCTTAGCTGTTCTAATTTTCTATTGGATTCTTCCCTAGCTCTATTAGATTCATCGTTCATTCTCTCTAGCATTCTCATTATCATCTCGTTTCCTTGATCCCCTGATTCCGTCCTCGACTGATCTCTACTGCCTCCAGCTTCTTCCATTTTAGAATTTTTCTCACACAATGCACTATCGTCACTTCCAATTTCCACTCCTTGACTCCTTAACCACTTTTTTCTCTGCATACGTTCTAATCACTCTCACACACTCTAAAATACTCCTAAATTTATACACACACAGAAACTCTCTCTCTCAGATCGCCAGTTTCCTGGAATAAAATCACAAAAATTTTATTTGAAACTCGAGCCTCACTTTTGGGTCGCCAAGAATGCTGTGAATCCTTACTTGGAATCGAGCCTCACGAATTGGGCGTTAAGAATGCTGCTACCTACAAAAAGCTATTAATTTAACTGGTCCGTTGACTTTTTTCTGTTACTCGCCTCTTTACTCTTTTCCGCCTCGGCTGCTCACCTAGTTAAACCTTCATCCTCATTCATAAAAAAAAACAAACACATTCCTACCACAAACATCAACGTTAACTCTATTTACATCAATATTCACAATACATTAAAATTTCAAAATTAAAATTCAGCATAAATTTTAATATCAGAAAATTTCAAGATTAAATTTGTTATCATTTTAATGTGCATCCAGAATTAAAGTCCTTGTAGGATGCCTACTAATTAATATAACAATATATGCAGACCTGAGTCTGAGTACAAAGGGAGCATCTACCACCCCTTTACGTTAATTAACCAGGTTCGTCTAATTGAGCTCAAAGACATACCCAAATTTTCATCATAATCCAAAACATCAATACTAAATACCCCTTTCTACTTAAACAAGAAAATGTCACCTTAAAATTAAAAATTTGCTGTTAGTACAATTTCACTACTGTCCATTTTAAATAAACAAATTATAAAGTTATTCAACACACACCAAAACATCAAAGTTCGAACAAAATAGTATAATTTACCTGAAGGTTACTGCACTCGTAGCTTCAATGTACATCGTCCCTTTGTTAATCACACCATTCCAACTGGGTTATATTTACGGCTTCTGATTCTCAACGCTTTTAAAATTTTCTCCATCACCATTCATCTAAAGTTGTTTCAGGGCTTTTCCGGAACTCATCTGTGTATATCTGAACCTTGTTTTGTGGATCCATTCATGTTTACGAGCCATTTAATTATTAACACCCCCAAAAAATAACAAAGAAATTCATACTTCTTTCACAAATATACGCCAAAACTGCCTACTTTTGTGTATTCATTTGTCGTTGTAAATTTTACTAATTGGTACAGTGATTCTAAACTTTATTACCTTGTATCTTCTTTTCTAAGTGCACTAAAGTACATTCATTGTAGCACGTAAAGAACAAACTGTTTTAAATCACAAAAATATTCGAGCAAACTGTTTAAATTATTTAATCATAACCGGAAAACTAAAAAGCACTGTTTAACGCATTGAATCAAGTCGAAGATCTAAGAGAGCTTGTTCATATTCACCTCGGTATATATAGAGGTTAGCCTGTCTGTCGGTCTAGTCCCCAAAACGGACAATTCTAAAGAATTTCGCATGCTAGGTTCCCATTCCGCAGCCCGGCATGCGATTTTTACGAAATTTGCACTCGCACCAGTTAAATCTCAGAAATTTCGACACGGCTTGCAACGTCTGGAAATAACTAATTGAATTTTATACAGAAATGTTATTTTTACCTCTCAATTTTGCCTTTTATTTTCACCCAATCGCAACCCCGTGACGTTGCTCCACTCACGCCTTTTACTATATGTGTCTCGGTCTTGCGCATATTATCTGTCTCTATCAACCCTGTTCTTATTGGTGCAAATTGATATTCTTTATTATCGATTATTTCAGTCCATGTGGACTATGAAATAACCCACCTTTAGCATTTCCCGTAACTATTATGCGACGGTTTCTCCAACATTCTCTGTAACCATTAATTATCTGCAAAATTTACGCAGAATGAGCTTTTTAAAAATACGCAGGTGTTTAAACATCCTACTTCTAACTACCCTTCTACGATTTGCATTTTATTGGGTTTTTACAAGTTTTTATAGATATTATATGTTACTAACGGTTCAATTAACTCCAATTAAAATAATACCCTTTAATTTTTAGTGACTCCTAATCAAATATTCAATTATTATCAGTACATTTTGTTTAATACCGGTTACTTAAAATAGAGTTAATTAATATAAATTTTGCACGTAATTTCTCTTTGTTTCTTTACTAGGAATAATTAAATTACACGCAGAGCTTTTTAATACTGCTTCCTTTTTTATAGCAAGCGTCTTGTAGATGATTTAAATCTCTTATGTTTAATGAAACGAATGAATTTTTATGCTTCACGGTTTTTTAATAACGCGTACCTTTTCCCAAAGCTTCTACACGGTGATTAAAATTATTTGATGTGATTATTTAATTTTCTACCCTGGTCTAAATATGAGTATTTAATATAAAGATGAAATTAATTTATTGGAATATTTTTGGTCATAAATAAAACAACTGTCAAATAATCTTTCGTTTTTAACTTGACGTTTCGATCATTATTCAGATCTTAATCATAAGCTAAAAGTTAGGTAATTAGAAACTAAATAATACATATATCAAAACTTACATAAAACTAGATTATTCTTAAATTTAAGGCTAGTATAAACTAATTTTGAATGACATAAGCAAAACTTGAGTGACAGAATTAAAATTGTTTTTGTATTCAATTTTGATGTTACAAAAACCCAGTTAAGTTAAATAATTTTTGGATATAAATACGATAAAAATGAAAAGAATGTATAAATATTGTTCATTAAATAACAGCACTACAATTAATGTTTATATAAATCGGAGTAAAGAACACTTAAGTTATTTAGGTCCTGTTTGTTGTTGATGCACTTTTTTCTTTTGTATATGAAATGATTCGAGTAATAAGCGTTTCTTGTAATTTTGTTCTATTTCTAAAATTTTGGTGTCTTTGAGTGAAGGTGTGTGTTTGGTAGAATGTATATGTGTTGAGAAGACACAATTGTTTTTTCCCAATTTTGCATCACTGCGGTGTTGAGTTAATCTGTACTTTAACCACTGACCAGTTTGACCAATGTAGGAGTGGTTGCAAATACATTGAATCTTATATACAACGTTACTGCACATTTCGGTGTTTGTTTTATCTTTAAGGGGCGAAAAAAGGTTTTTAATCGACTTCACATAGTAGTATGCAATGCCTATATTTGGTATTTTTAAAATTTTAGTAAGTTTAGTAAGTTTAGTGGAGTTAGTTTTTTAATGTATGGAAGCTTGTTGTAGATCAGTTGTTGTGTTGTTTTTTGTTCTGGTAAAATGTTGGTATTCAACAATCTGTTGACAATTTGAATGGGATAACCATTACTGATAAAGACTTGTTTTAATTCTTTAATGTTATGTAGAAAAATTGGATTGCTTATTTTTGTAATTCGATTTTTTAGTGCTAAGATGGTATTGACTTTGTGTTTATTGCTGTGATTGGAGTTGTAGTTAATGTATCTATCAGAATTTGTAGGTTTTTTATAGTAATTAAAAATCAAATTGTTGTTCTCTGATCGAATAATCAATGTGTCAAGAAATGAAATTTTTCTGTCTTCTTCTTTTTTTAAATTGAATTTTAGATGTTCATTAAAGCTATTGAAGTGTTCATGAGTGGTTTCAACTTGATTGTGTGGTACAGAACAAACTATGTCGTCTACATACTTCGCTAAAAATGTAACTTGAAATGGAAGATTAGGAATGATTTTGTCTAGAAGTAAATCCATGGTAATCTGGGCTAAGATTGGTGAGAGAGGTGAACCCATAGGAGTGCCGTAAAGTTGCAAATAGATAGTTTTTTCATATGTAAAATATGTGTTGTTGACTATTAGAGTTATAGTACTAATGAACATTTTTTCTGAAAATTTTGCAGTGAGGTTAAATTTTGTTCCATTGTTCTGATATAATTTGTATTGTTAATTCTATAGGTATGTTGGTAAACAAAGATTCAGCATCAAGGAATATAAGAATGTGGTCTTCTGGTAATCGAAAGTTGTCATACGTATTTACAAAAGTAAAGCTATCTTTGATATTGTAACCTTCAAGAGGAAATGAATTTTTCAGAATATCTGCACAGAAATGAGCAATGCTATAAGTAGGAGTATTAATGGATGAAATAATTGGTCTTAAAGATAGTGTTGGTTTGTGTATTTTTGGGAGACCATAATACTTTCCTGGACTTGAACTTGTAGCCTTTTTCCTGATTCCGATTTTATTTTAACGAGAATTTCCGATAATAACGAATGGAGCCCACGGCAAATCAAGATGGAAAGTGGCTCTAAGTTGAGGAAATCTCAAAGGCAAGCGGCTAGTCGAACTTTATGCTCTGGGTGGAGAATGAGCTGTGGGTCGGGGTGTAATTGCAACCACTAATAATAAGAATAAGGCGCCACCGTATTTTTTTATACTGAGAAGACCAAATACAAGTCCCTTGTACAAGGCAAATGCGGAAACCTGTTTCCTATAACCGCTATATAATTTTTAAAGACCTCCTAACCCTTGAGGTATCTTACCTTATGGTTCGACCTTGATCTAGCGATCCTGCACTGCACCTGTGAACAGATTAAACAAAGAAAAGCACGGTTTGTGCATTCAAATTCAAAAATAATCAAATACTATCAGAATCGACTTTCATTCCTCTTAAATAAAAGATAATCTTTAGTCCGAAAATAAGTATCTATTCTTTATGATATCCAATAAGGTAATGTTTCGTTTACAAAAAATGTCTTCCTTTATAAGTTAATTTAAAATTAGGAAGAGTTAATTATAATGGCACTGAAAGTATCAGTACCAGTTAATATTTAATGAAGTTTATATTACAATTTAACAAAGCATAAAATCGCTTATTTAAAGAAGGAGTTAATTATGGTAAATTTACCTTAATTTCACAGATGATAATAACAACTAATTGTTCATAAAATATCAATTATAAAGATTCAATTTCTAAAGATTTAAAATAAAAGAATTTAATTTATCTAATTTGTAGTGACATCTTTTGATGTTTTATTGAGTTAATGAAAGGATTTGTAAAACAAATTGCAGATTTCTAACATATGATTACGAAAAATTTTTATGGTTAACACAAGTCGACTACAGCAAAATTTATCTCGTTACTACGTCGAAAGTTCAAACAAATACGGATCTAATCATTTGTACATACCAAAGTTCAATTTACACTATATACTTGCGTGAATGCTGACACATGTTTTAACACGGAAAATTCCATACCAAACAAACATCTGCGCTGCTTACTGAAAAACCGTCACCTGGCTTCCATAAACTGCGTTTCAATAATTAATACCACAAGAAAGCAAATGTTGATTGTACTTGATTTGAATAACTTTACTTATGTAATTCCATATTATACAAGGATAAAATTGTTTTCCATTACTTCAAATGAATACCATTCAGAAAAGAGCTTCTTTAGAATCTACGTTGCAATATAATTTACATTTAAATTTAATATCTCGAAAGTTCATGTTTTAAATTGCATAATTTTCAAAAGTTACACTGAAAGTTTCAATTAATATTGTTATAGAAAATAAATTCACTTACTGTTCCTAATGGTCTTATTTAACCAAAGCTTCATCGTTCATTTCGACTGCCCTCAACACAAAACGGACCGTTCGAAACAAATTTATGCAGATAGCATACACGTGCAATTTCCATTTTACACGCTTCCAACGATAAAAATCAAAAACGGACATTGTTCCTTGAACAATTATCGACCTGCTTGAACCTTTGCTGTGGAAGTGACCGCTGAGCTTGTTGCTACCAGTAACAAAGATACGTTGCGATTCCTGAGTGGAAGGGATCCAGAAAGGATACCAAACGAAAGCTTTTATTTTGTCTCCGTAGAATTTAACTTTTAACATGAACTAAATACTAGTTCTTCATTGGATAATAGATAGAATTATATTAAGTGGATTGGATTACATTATAATGTGTTATATTATTTAACATTTAATAAAAGAAATGATTATACAGATATATATATATAGGTAGAAAATAAAATTGCTACACTGCCTCTTTCTAAGAGAAAAATTCTGGAATAAATACTAAGAATTTTTTTTTTGAAATTATTGTTACGTATTCACAACTTATTATTATTAAATTTTACAAAGATAAAACAAAATTACCACTTATGGTACAACATAATTGAAAATGAGTGACGAGTAACTACGCGTACTATACGCCACAAGGGGACAAATTCGGGAAGTCTTAATCGGTAGGGTGTCATTATCGTTTAATCATATTCGGGGTTAATATATCACTCATTTATACTCGAAACCTAAACAACAAAACATATAATACTACTGTATTATAACTCTTTAATGAAAATATCAAATTATCATGACAAACATATTTTTAATTTATTAATTTTAATTTACATATTTACAAAAGAAGAAAAGGACTCTCATTATCCTTGAGATCCACTCAAACATAACTTCAAAACAGCAAACATGTCTTGAAATCACTAATGTTCAACAATTCTACCGCATGTATATGCAACCAAAATGTAGAAATATCTCTTTCCCTGAAGAGACAAGTAAAACGTCACCACGTCTTACTCCTCAAAAATTTCACTCACGCATGAATGAACAAAATAGAACATTGCTATCTCACACAATATTCATTATAAACATAGAACATTGCTATCTCACGCAATATTCATAATTAAACGTAGAACATTGTCAGCTTACACAATATTCCTACTAAACATAACTATCAAAGTTACTAAAAATGTTGACCTCCAACCAATATTTAATATGGACTCAATTACCTGATTCCTATTATTAACACCTTGATTACAAATCAAAAAATACTAACCAACTATATACAACTTTATCATTATTCATAACCATAAGCATACCTAAACATTCCTTTATAACCTAGAACAAAAATCATACGACAAATGAAATCATTTGACAACGGAAACATGTAACTTTTATCTTGACTCAAATAAGTAACTTGCAACTAACAATATCAGCACAGTCTAGTGTCAGCCTTACTGCACTATGAAAATTCTTTTATACTTCTTATCTAACATCTAAAATTTTAGACTACCAAACAGTATTCCAATACAATATTTAAACTCTTTACTAGAAGGTAAGACAGAAATGAATTACCTACTATCAACCATTAAATATCAACAACACTAATTAATGTCCAGGAAACGTTCTCTCTTTCAAAATCAGCTCTGAACTCTGAATAAGGTTTTAAGACCTTAACATGCCATCTGCCTGCTCTCGAACCATTTTCATTAATCAATTCATAAATTAAATTTGAAACTTTCTTTTAACAATGCTCAAAACATATTTTGGCGCAAGTTTAGCTGTAAACTTATCACTTGCTTTCGAAAGAACTTTATTTGACCTCCAAACTTTGTCACCTACTTCGAAAGATATGTTACGTCTTCTTAAATTATACGACTTACTAGACTGCATGTAAGCTAAATGTAACCTTTTCTGTATGTCTATAAAAATATCAAACAGTCCTTGATGATCTGATACATACGAAGGTCTATCTCTAGAAATAAAATCAATATCAACTGAGGGTTCCACATCAAGACCATAAAATCTTCCAGATACAGGAACATGTCTACCAAAAACTAAGAAATTTGGCGAATAACCAGTGACATGATGTTTTGCAGAATTAATCGCATACTGAATTTGGGGTAACTCTATGTCCCAAGTATCATGTTCTCCAATATACGAACGTATAGCTGTTCCAACCGTTCTATTTATCCTCTCTACAAAGTTACATTGGGGAGAGTAAACTGCATTAAACCAAATTTTTTGAACGTCATATTTTGTACATACTGCCTTGAAATTTTACCACTAAATTGTGAGCCATTGTCACAAATAATATATTTGGGAACACCATAAACTAAAAAAACTTTTTCCTCCAATACACGTTCTATTAAATGAGCTTTTGCACTACGTAACGGAAACAATAACGTAAATTTTGAGAACCAATCACCTATAACTAACAACCATTTGTGTCCAACCTTAGACCGTGGAAATGGGCCCATGAGGTCTATAGCAACAATCTGAAAGGGAACTTCACTTCTTTCCTTTCCCATTAAACCAAGGGGTCCTCTATTCGATGCCTTCTGTGCACCACACGTTAAACAATTTTACAAAATTTCAACACATCAATACGCATTTTGGCCAATAAAATTCTCTTGTATGCGTGCCAATGTTTTAAAAACCAAAATGACCGGCCACTGAAGGGTCATGATGTATCCGAATAACCTCTTCCTTTTGTGATCTAGGGACTAAATATTTCCATTCCTTACATTCGACGAGAGTGGTAAATTTGATGAAAGAAATTTAAAACATAATTATCTTCTACCTTCCATTGTGGGTAATCATCAGGTGAAGCTAAAATTTTCTCTCGAAGAGACACATACCAGGGATCCACATCATCTAACTTGATCTCAACCAAATTATCAACATAACTCACGACTGGAACTGCGCGACTAAGACAATCTGGAACTACATTGAACTTCCCTTTTCGATGAACCAACTCAAAGGTATGCTGTCTTAAACGGACTGCCCATCTAGCTAATTTTCCGGTTGGATTTTGTATATTATTAAGCCATAACAAAGAAAAGTGATCTGTGATAACAGTAAAACGGGTACCTTCTACCCAAGGTCGAATTTTCTATAGCAAAATTACAGCGAGACATTCTTTCTCCGTGACTGAATAGTTTCGCTCAGTTCGGGTAAGTGATTTACTGGCATAAGAGATAACGTGTTCTACATCATCGATTTTTTGAACTAGAACTGCTCCGAGTCCTGTATCACTAGCATCGCATTCGACAATAAATGGAACTGAATAGTCCGGTTGCGATAACAATGGGCGGAAACTAAAGCCTGTTTAATCTGTACGAATGAGTTCTCAGCCTCAGATGTCCAAACAATAGATTGGCCCTTTTTCTTCCTTTTACCAAATCACTGATCGGTGACACTAAAGATGAAAAGTTTTTATAAAACGACGATACCAACTACACATTCCTAAAAACGTTTGACCTCAGTAGTTGTCCTAGGTCTGGGAAATTTACCATCGCAGAAACCTTTTCGGGTCTGTACGAAGAGAGTTCGATCCAACAATATAACCAAGAAATTTTAACGATTTCTTAAAGAATTCACACTTTTCAAATTAATCGTAAGGTTTGCTTCCTTAAGACGTTCCTTCACCGTTTCTAATAACTTCAAATGTTCCTCAAAAGATGATGAACACAAAATAATGTCATCTAAATAACAAAAACATGTGGCTCAAACTTCGGTCCAAAATTGAATCAACCAAACGCTGTTGCGTCTGAGCAGCATTCTTTAATCCGAATGGCATGGTGACAAACCTATATTGTCCTCTCGAGATAACACTAAACGCTGTTTTATCCTTAGATGTTTCGGAAAGTGGGATTTGCCAAAACTCTTTCTAAGGTCTAAACTAGAAATGTAATTTGCACCTCTAAGTAAATTTATAATCCTATCGATATTTGGCAATGGGTAGCTATCATGTTTAGTAATATCATTGAGTGCCCTTCCGTCAAAACAAAATCTGTACTCACTGTCTTGTTTTTAACTAACAATACAGGGGATGACCATGGACTCTGACATTCTTCCACTACTCCCAATCTCAGCATCTCATCTAATTCTTTATCTAACATCTTGCTCATAAAGGGGACATGACATATGGTTTTACGAAATGGTTTTGCATCACCAGTATCAATATCTAAAACAATTTTATCGGTACGCCCTAGTCTCTCTTCACTGCTAATTTCCTTGTAAGATTCTATTGCTATTCGTGCTTTTTCTTGTTGTGTTTCTAACAAATCATCCAAACTAAGTAATTGATTACTACAACTTAAGGGTACTGACGAATGACCAATATACGAAATGCTATTGTTATCATAATCTTGAATTTGCCATGTATCGTTTTGAAATCTGCTATTAAACCAAAGGATTTTGCGAAATCGCTACCAAAATAAATGTGTGAGGAAGAGATGGTACAACCAAAGCGTTAACAATACGATATTGTCTACCAACTCTAATGGGTAAATCAACTGAACCAATAACTTCTTGAAGAGCACCATCGGCAGTGGAAACTATTTTCTTCTCAGTTTTAAAAACCTTCAAATTTAATTCTTCAAGAACAGAAAACGCTAACGAACCAACAACGGTAGTAGTACAACCAGAGTCAAACAAACCTGTGACATCTCTATCTAACAGTTTTACCATAATATACGGACGATTGTCTTGAGGTTTCCTTAAAAATAACGCGTCAGCTTTTGGCTTGACGTTCCCTTGACAAAAATCTTTAACGATGCCTAGCCATTTTGACCAATCATCTATATCAAAAAAATTTTCCTGCTTACACAACATAACTGTAGCCTTTTTGCATGAAAGCGGATGCCGGCCACTCTGCATCTGCCTATCTACTCGTTTTTGAACACGACGGACAATTTATTGACTTAAATCCACTATATCCGCAGCTATAACAAAATATTTTACGAGGAATCTTACACCTCCAAAAGTATGACCTTCATCTAAACAATTCCAACATGTAAGTTTATTTAATTTATATTTATTTACAAAGACTCTACTAGAGGGATTATTATTATTATTACTATTACTGTTGCCAGAGATTGTATTTGAGGGAAATGATTGATTATAAAACTGCGACCAGTTCGCTGAAAAGTTTCTTACAGGAGCTGACCAATTATTTTCAACTTGAAATTTTGACTTTCCTAATGTTTTCGGAACATATTTTACTGGACTTTGTACTAATTTATGCTTGGATGCATATGCTTCTTCCAATTTCTTACACAACCTTATCAATGTAGACATACTATCAATTTCCGTTAGAGCTAATTGACAAATAAAATCAGGTAATAGGTTCTTCTTTACCATTCTAACTTTTGTACATTCCGCAGGTGATTGTGGTAACCTACTAAACAAATTCTCCATATGAGCTATATAAATGACTACAGATTCTCCTTTTGTTGATGACGTGACCTAATCTTTTCCCAAATCTCGTCCTCTGAGTGTGATGGTAAGAAATCTTCCTTTAATCGAATAACTAATGAATTCCAGTTTGTTAAAGAATTTGAACACAACGATACCATTCTAAACCGTTACCTGTAAACAATTCTACAGAAGCATTAAATAAATCTTCTTCAGATACTTTACGCGAGTGTGCCAACTCAGCTACTCTATCTAAAATTGATGAACCTGTTTTGGATCTCCTGAAAATTTTACTGACCATGAACCAATTGGAATAGGGGTACTAAATATGAAACAGTATGAATAGGAGTACTGACAACTGCTGGAATGGTTTCTTTCATTGAAAATTCACCATAAGCGTTTACATCTTCATTCTTCTTAAGCTTTTCATGTAGCTCTGCCTCCATCGTAAGAATAGTTGCCAATGATTCATTCTTAAATAAAGTTACTTCATCTGAATTATCTAAAGGGATTTTTATTCTCCTAACTCGACCATCAAGATGTATCAATCTCGACTGTATCCTCTTAAATGTGGGGTCTGCTAATTCGCCTTCAAATTCTAATAAAACATTTCTTACTGACTCTATCGAAGCCTCAATTTCATCTCGTTCATCTGAATAATCTACGACATATGTGGAAAGATCAATTAAACGACCAGGTAATGTTGTTTCTTTGGCTAATAGTCGGCCTAACATTTTCCTCTTATCCTGCATCGGTCTGCTGCTAACAACTCCACGGATTCTCAATTCATAATCCAACTCATCTTTATGCAAATAAACAACTTGATACGTCTCAGCCATCATGGATTAGGCTAACTAACTAATTACAAATTAAACTCAATTAAACAACAACATCAATAGACTAAATTAATCTGAGGATAAATGATTTATAAACCACAAGTGCAAACAACCAAAGTCAATCGAAGCCTATACTTTATGTGCTTATACAATTGATACAGCAATCGAGGCCTACACGCTGGGCGCTATTTGTAGCCTTTTTCCTGATTCCGATTTTATTTTAACGAGAATTTCCGATAATAACGAATGGAGCCCACGGCAAATCAAGATGGAAAGTGGCTCTAAGTTGAGGAAATCTCAAAGGCAAGCGGCTAGTCGAACTTTATGCTCTGGGTGGAGAATGAGCTGTGGGTCGGGGTGTAATTGCAACCACTAATAATAAGAATAAGGCGCCACCGTATTTTTTATACTGAGAAGACCAAATACAAGTCCCTTGTACAAGGCAAATGCGGAAACCTGTTTCCTATAACCGCTATATAATTTTAAAGACCTCCTAACCCTTGAGGTATCTTACCTTATGGTTCGACCTTGATCTAGCGATCCTGCACTGCACCTGTGAACAGATTAAACAAAGAAAAGCACGGTTTGTGCATTCAAATTCAAAAATAATCAAATACTATCAGAATCGACTTTCATTCCTCTTAAATAAAAGATAATCTTTAGTCCGAAAATAAGTATCTATTCTTTATGATATCCAATAAGGTAATGTTTCGTTTACAAAAAATGTCTTCCTTTATAAGTTAATTTAAAATTAGGAAGAGTTAATTATAATGGCACTGAAAGTATCAGTACCAGTTAATATTTAATGAAGTTTATATTACAATTTAACAAAGCATAAAATCGCTTATTTAAAGAAGGAGTTAATTATGGTAAATTTACCTTAATTTCACAGATGATAATAACAACTAATTGTTCATAAAATATCAATTATAAAGATTCAATTTCTAAAGATTTAAAATAAAAAGAATTTAATTTATCTAATTTGTAGTGACATCTTTTGATGTTTTATTGAGTTAATGAAAGGATTTGTAAAAACAAATTGCAGATTTCTAACATATGATTACGAAAAATTTTTATGGTTAACACAAGTCGACTACAGCAAAATTTATCTCGTTACTACGTCGAAAGTTCAAACAAATACGGATCTAATCATTTGTACATACCAAAGTTCAATTTACACTATATACTTGCGTGAATGCTGACACATGTTTTAACACGGAAAATTCCATACCAAACAAACATCTGCGCTGCTTACTGAAAAACCGTCACCTGGCTTCCATAAACTGCGTTTCAATAATTAATACCACAAGAAAGCAAATGTTGATTGTACTTGATTTGAATAACTTTACTTATGTAATTCCATATTATACAAGGATAAAATTGTTTTCCATTACTTCAAATGAATACCATTCAGAAAAGAGCTTCTTTAGAATCTACGTTGCAATATAATTTACATTTAAATTTAATATCTCGAAAGTTCATGTTTTAAATTGCATAATTTTCAAAAGTTACACTGAAAGTTTCAATTAATATTGTTATAGAAAATAAATTCACTTACTGTTCCTAATGGTCTTATTTAACCAAAGCTTCATCGTTCATTTCGACTGCCCTCAACACAAAACGGACCGTTCGAAACAAATTTATGCAGATAGCATACACGTGCAATTTCCATTTTACACGCTTCCAACGATAAAAATCAAAAACGGACATTGTTCCTTCGAACAATTATCGACCTGCTTGAACCTTTACTTCGTCGGAAGTGACCGCTGAGCTTGTTGCTACCCAGTAACAAAGATACGTTGCGATTCCTGAGTGGAAGGGGATCCAGAAAGGATACCAAACGAAAGCTTTTATTTTGTCTCCGTAGAATTTAACTTTTAACATGAACTAAATACTAGTTCTTCATTGGATAATAGATAGAATTATATTAAGTGGATTGGATTACATTATAATGTGTTATATTATTTAACATTTAATAAAAGAAATGATTATACAGATATATATATATAAGGTAGAAAATAAAATTGCTACAAACTGTTGTTGATTAGTTCTTTTTCTGTGTTGTTGATAACATATTTTTTAAGAAGCATGTTGATGTGTTCATTCACATTTTTTTGTATTTTAGTGGTTGGATCTTTTGTTAAGATTTTATAAGTTTCTGTGTTAGATAATAAATCAAGTGATTTTTGTTTGTAATCTTCTGATTTCATTATGACAGTAACTTCACCTTTGTCTGCCTTGATTACCAATAATTCCTTGTGGTTTTTGAGAAACTTTTTTGCTTTGTAGAAGGTTTTGTTTATAAAACTGTTGTTATTGCTATTGATTGGATTTTTTAAAAAATTGGTGATGATGTTTGTAACTTTGGCACGTGTAATGTTTTTTTCTTCTCGTGTAGTGTCTTTAAAATTATCTATGATAGTTTCAACATCTGCTAATAGTCTCCATATGTGAATATCACCACTATTCATCTTTAAATTAAATTTAGGTCCTAGTGATAGTAAGTATTTTATATCATCTGGTATGGTGACATTAATAAGATTGATTAGCCATTTTTCATTGTTAATGAACAATTGAGAACTTTCCATTTGCTTGTACATAAGTTGGTTAAATTTTTTAATTAATGTTCTTTTATTTTGTATAAAGATTTTTTTGAAGGATACGTTTTGATAAATAGAAAATTCATGTAATATATGTGGAGGTAAGGATTCTTTGAGGTAATCCTTTAATATACTGGTGGAAATTTTTAATGAATTCAGTTTGATATATGTAATTTTGATTTCGAAATTAAGTATAGTTATATCAAAATTGTGAAATTTTCGTTTGATCTTATTAGTCATCCATTCACTGTTGTTTTCCAAGAGATGTAATGCTTGATGGTTGGATGATGTTATGTGAGTGGGAAGAACTCCTTCTCTTCGACATTTTTCTAAGAAAATTCTTCTGTTACTTAGTTTTGCTGCTTTTTTAGAATTGTGTGCCCAAGTCTTTAGTTTCTGAACTGCGTTAGTAGGAGGTTTTGAGCGGTTCTGGCACCACATTTTCTCCAGAATCCCACATTTCCTCACACATCTGGACCAAATTTACATATAAATTCCCATAAGGAGGAAATGAGGAGATTCATCTCCGCATTTCCTCAAGCATCCACATTTCCACACACGAGATAAACCCATTTTTAAGATTTTTTTTACCGCTAACATTCTGGACCAAATAGTTTTCTTCGACTAGCCATTGCATCTTTCGAGATAAACCTATCTTGTTTGGTATCAATTAATATTAGAATTTTCTCAGCTACCCGAATCTCTAGAAATTTTTCAGATTGCATCACCCCCAAGGGAGCTACCCTCATTTTAAGATTTCTTACCTGTAGCGATTTCCGACCGTCCTTAAACATTTTTTTTATACATGCAATACATCTTGTTAGTCTAGAAATTTACGTACATTCCGAATCTGCAAACAGATTTAAAATCGGACCACGCCCTGCAAAGTTACACTTTAAAGTCTGGAACCTCTAAATTTTGCTGCTTGCTCTATAAGCAAAACTAACAAATAGTTTTCTTCGTCTAACCAATACACCTTTCGAGATAAACCTATCTTGTTTGGTATCAATTAATATTAGAATTTTCTCAGCTACCCGAATCTCTAGGAATTTTTTAGATAGCATCATCTCCAAGAGAGCTACCCCAATTTTAAGATTTTTTACCTGTAGCGACTTTTGAGCGTTCTTATAAATTTTTTTAACCATACGATACATCCTGTTAGTCTAAAATTTTGCACAGAATCCGAATATGCAAACAGATTTAAAATCGGTGCACCCCCTGCAAAGTTACACTTTAAAATCCGGAACCTCTAAATTTTGCTATTTGCTCTATAAGCAAACCTAACAAATAGTTTTCTTCGTCTAGCCCTTGTTTAATATTCAAAACCATGACTTTTAAAATTTTAAAAACAGCTATCAATTTTCAGGTTTAAAATTTTACCAAGTACGTAACATGTAATCCAGCAAATATTCTAGAAAACACCATATCGCTTCAAAACTACTGTCTTTACAATCATGCGAAATACCAGTGAAAGCCGTATATAATTTCTTCCTATTAATTATATTATTGACTGTATATTTGAGAATACAAGAAATATGTTTCAATGACGTACATTAGAAACCCCCGCATAATTACTTGTAGATTAATAATAACACAAGGTACTTTCTACAGTGCTCGCATCTATCACCAAATCTTGCTTTAAATTTGTAATACCTTGTTAATGCAATTATAATAGTGAAAGCGGATGACTCCTGCTACATTCTTATAAAGGTAAAACGGTGTTTTATATCATGCTATTGTTTACAGGATAGTTACTAATAAAGAATTAAATTTTAAATACTTCTACATAATATAATAATGTTTTAGAAAATTAATATAAAAGTTCAAAAATAATATTCTTTAAAATACAAACGTTCTGTTTGGTGCAGTTCAGAAAATACCAACCATGTTAATTAGAAATTTTGTGTATGACATTATTAACTACCTAAATTTCAGAATTATCAAAATGTAATAAACCACATTAAGTACTGTTCAATAATAATCATAAAACAATATTAGAGTAAACGTAAATGGGTCTTATTACATATTGATATCCAACATCAATTACCTAAATTACCTTACGTGACGCGGTAGAAGCATTATAATTCAATATTTTCGAAACTTCCAATGTAGTATTAATTCATTTGTAATTATTTGTAATCCAACAAATATTTTAGATTCTTAACGAACATGTGAAAAGCTGTATGTAATTTCTTTTCTTGGACTTTCTATTAATTATGTTTGTGCATTAGAAATAGATGAATAATTGCCGAGGATTCACACGAGGTAACCAGCGCGTATTTAGGGAAAATACAAACGTCATTTAGTAGTATAATTAACGGTTTTCAAAACGTATATAACGCGGTATTATTAGAAAAAATTCTATTAGTTTCGCACGCTTTTGTGTTAAAGTACATCGAAATTTTAAACCGTCGTTTCGTGTAGTTCTTTTGTGAAAAGTTTTGTAAAGATTTAAGGTAAGTTTACATTTTTTTTATTTAAGTAGAACTGAATTTATTTGCAAACACCAATTATTATGTATTCTGTTATTGATTCTTATTTGTATTTTAAAACATTAATTTTTCCAAAGTAATGCGCTGTTTTACAGAT
Organism: Platerodrilus igneus; assembly: GCA_036346225.1. NCBI lineage: Eukaryota > Metazoa > Arthropoda > Insecta > Coleoptera > Lycidae > Platerodrilus > Platerodrilus igneus. The sequence continues at coordinate 233,167 of JARFIW010001135.1, read as the reverse complement.
ATATTTTTCCAAAATTTTAAAGGTATGCTTTTTAGCTAGAATAAAAAACAATTCTCACAAAATATTTTATTAAAAATTAAATACATTAGCAAAAAGACCTCAATAGCAATACGTTTTCTTTAGAACAGCTTAAATTATTCAAACAATGGTTTAAACAGTGATTGTACCTATCACCGAATCTTCTTAATTCTTTGAGCCTTGGAAGTGAGAATACACTTTCCATGTTTAAAATGTTGTTTGATAAATATTTTGATAGTAACTGTCTTTTCTGTTTACCTTTAACATAGACAGTAGCATCGGGAGGTATGACTTCTTTCAGCAAATCGCCTACATTTGTATATCCACTTGTGGGCTGCTCATCCCAGCTGAGCCCATGGATTCTTTGCTTTAACCACCGAACTTGTTTTTTGAAATCATCGCTTAGGGTGTTATACTCCACAGCCATGTCCAGTATCTCATGCCATATTACATTATTCGCTACATCCAAAATGGCAATCTCCTTGCAATAGAAATCACTAGTTTTGTATTGATATCCTTGTAAATCGATTATGAAACACATGCTTCCTGCTTCAAATTACAGATGGGAATGGGGTTCTAAGCAAATCTCTCCTATATATCCAGTTAAGGGACATTACTCCCTCCTTTATGATTTTTTCATCCAGGTAATTATCTGGATGATACTAAAGCAAGTCTGTTTTCTTAATCCAACTTTTACCATCCCCCAACCACGACACTAATAATTCGCGCCCATGCTTCCGTTTCCGTAAAACTTTTTCCACTAAGTACGTGTCGGGTGCTGCTGTGAGCTGAATTTCATCGCCGTAAAAAGCACCTAGAATTGGTTGACTTTCCAAATCTTGCAGCAGATAGGTTGTCGGTCTCGTTTGTTGCACTTTAACAATTTTGAATAGTTCTGTACTCCAGTTTGGGTGAAATCCTCGATCGAATACTGCTTTATATTTTGATATACGCACAATGTCTCCAACCTTATACAACTTCTTGCGACTTTTAGAAACGCTGTTAGCGGTGTAAGTTTTATTCATTCCGGATGTTCTTCTGCCTCCATAGGTGTCATGGTAATAGCCCGATGCGGTGTATTATTGTATTCTTCCATAACCTTAGGCAAAATATTCACCCATTTATGACTGCCTTGCAAGTAAAATCTTTTGTACAATTTGTTTTTGATTGTTCTAATCAACCGCTCGACCATGCTAGCTTTGATTGCGGAATACGTGGAGTAATGGTTTATCTTATATTTTTGCATAAGATTTTTAAACCAGCGGTTGTAGTACTCTTTCCCAAAATCCGTTTGTAGATTGATTTTTAAGTTATTTTCTCCTTGCAGCATTTTGTCCAATATTTTTTTCATAGCATTTGTAACTTCTGATCCAGTTTTATTTTTTAAAGGTTCTGCTAAAGCATATTTTGTGAAACAGTCCACTGCTATTACAATATATCTGTACCCATTGTTCACACGCGAGTAAGGCTGCATTTCGCACAAGTTCGATTGGATAAGATCACGTTTCACATGTTTCAGATTTATATGACGACGCTGAAAATTTTTTCTTGCAGGTTTAAATAATTCCTTAACGATTATTTCTTTACTCATTTTTGCTTAACACTGTTGCTAAACTAATAGGGTTATCTTTATCCAATTGCACCTTTGACATAAACTGAAGCTTTGGTTTGTAGTATTTGTTTTTTATAGCTGCTGGTGACGCCTCGTAAATCGATGCTATTGCAAGACCGAGCTCCTTCTCATTTGTCTCAGAAGTTGCAGTCAAATTAATAAAAAACTGTATAAACGTTTTAAAGTCAGATACAAGCTTATCCAATTTTTCATTTACATATTGTTTATTAACTGCATCAGATGGCTCAACTGGTTGAGCAAGCATTGCGATACGCTGGTTTCTTGCATTGAAGGCTTTATCTTTACGCTGTATATCATCAGAACTTTTTAGACAGTATGAAAAGGCTTGATTCACGAGCTTGATTACAGATTTCTTATTAACACAATCACTATCGTCTTTAGGATCCATTACATCAACTAACCTTCTTTTACGAAAACTAATTGTTTCTTCTCCAGACTTGAATACTATAGTGCTTCTCTGATTAACACAATCACTATCTTCTTTCGGGTCTGATGAATTCACTAACCTTCTTTGCTGCATATCGTACCCATCACCATCCAACGTTAACACAAATCCTCGACCTGGAGGACCGCGCCGAATATCAGCATCTTTACGCTCTGAACGTCCGAAGCGGTCTATAGGCATTTTAAAACTGTGTAATTATTTACTGAGCTCACTGTATTATACCTTCTTCTCTCAACTCTTCTATTATGGACACCATCTCGTTAATGTTTTCCTCGCTTGTATTTCCAGCTCGGTTGGATGCGTTCAACAATCTCAACCGATCCACAAGTTCATGTACATTATTCCAGTAGACATATTGCACCGGCTTTGAATTTAAACTTTTGTAAAACCGATTAGAAAAGCCTAAACCCGTTCCCTTAGATTGTTTTTTTCTCTTTGGCTGTTTTCTTTCCGGATTCCTCCGAAATTCGGTGAGATATTTTTGCACATATTTGTTAAACTTTTTGTTATTTGTTGGGAATCCGCTTAAATCGTGCACCGCAAATGGGTTAAACTTTCTTCTCAAAATCGACGCAGATTGTATAAACCCCTCGTACCTGGATATATCACATTGTTTAATGTTATATCGCTAGTTTCCGGGTTAATTACCAATACACTTTTCCACAAACTCCATGTATCGGTTTCCACATTATACTTTACTCCATAAATTGATTTGTCAATATTTTCGTCCTCGTCTCTAGCTAACACATAGTAAAGATGGAACGGTTCTTCTGGAACGAGTTGTTTAATTTTCTTTATAGGTACGTTTATGTCTTCGACTTTAACCTTTGTTGTAGGTATGGGAATTTTTTTGGTGATCGATTGCAACTGGGAAGCGGTTATTTGCAAGGGATCGATCAATTGTTTGTGCACCTCTTTGAATTTTTGCTGAGATGTAGCGTCACCCTTTTTGTACGCTACAAACTTTTTTCGTACAGCATCCTGCATAAGATGAAGACTGCGTTTATTCGCAATAAAATTGTTAACGTCCGTCATCATGAAACTTTGGATGAGAACTAACTTTTTTTGAATAATGTCAAATATTTATATAATCGTCGAAATTCTTCCTATATCGACCATTATCCAAATCAAAATCTTTCACAACAGTTATAAAATTATGTTTTGAGTCACCCCAACACTGTAAACACATTTCTTTAAATTTCGGATATGTCATGTCACCACTTATATGATCCGAAAAGATATGGCGAAGGTTTGTATCATCCTGTTTCCATAATGCGATTACATAGGCGTTATCTCTGAGTCTATGTTTTAAGTCACTAGCGTAAGTTTGACATAGATAGAACGAATCTATTGCTTTATGTCGGCCGAACGAGAAAAATTGAGTGATTTTACTTTGCTCGTTTACAGATATATCATCGAAAACCATAATTGAATCTTCTTTGGTATCTCTGGGTTCAATCAAATCATCGTAATTTTCAAACTCATGGTACCCAATTTCTTTTTTTAATGGTGTAAAAACGTTTCTTAACAATTCGTATTTCGGTTGATATAAACTTTTCGAAAATACATAGACATTTTGGAATCTAAGACCGTTCTCGTGCAGGATCAGCGATATTAAAGCGTTGGTCTTCCCACAACTCGATGGTCCCGCGAAGATAGCTCGTATGTTAGACGGGAACAATGAACCATGTTTACCATCCTCTCTTGCACTAGCAATAGCAAAGTTATCATAATTCTGTATAGGTATTTTAACTTCTTGTTTCGCAGTCTCCATATTGCTTCGAGCGTACGCTTGCTTTTGCTGCTGCTTGCGGTGATAGCTTAACGTCTCTTTCGGTATATTATATTTTTTACTGATGGAGTAAATACTTGATTTACCCAGTCGAACTTCTTCTATAGCTTTTTCTAATGCTTCGTTACTGTATCCACTATTTCGTTTTCTTATGTAATTGCGAACCATGCTAACCAATACTGTCGGAGACACTTTCACCCTATGGGGCAATTTCACCCTATGGGGCAATCTCACCCTATGGGGGCAATTTCACCCTATGGGGCAATTTCACTCTATGGGACAATTTCACCCTATGGGGCAATTTCACCCTATTCTGATGGAGGTAAATTCGCTCTAAAATAACTAGAACTTATGTACAAAGTGGGAGATGCTCACCATTTGACAATTAAAAGTAGACTAATTGAAACAAATTAATTCCTTGCTTTTATACAATTTTACTAAAAATATATACAAAATATTTAATTGTGAATAAATCTATTAACAATTTCCGTAAACGGATTATATTCAAACATAGAGTCATGTATAATTAAAGCATAAGCCTTCATCGACGGTTCAAAATTTCTTGAAGCTTCTAATTCCATTCTTACATCAACCGTCGCATCCTTGATGCTTTCAAATTGATGACGACAGTCGATTACAAAGACGGGTGATTCCTTAAACCTGTTGTAGTCCATTAAACATTTATTTGACGATTTGTTTGGATAGTATTTTTCCATAAAAGATGCATAAGACAGGTACGCTGGCAAGTAGTCATTCTGCTCGAAGTCCAAATTTAATCGACCTTGAGGGAACATCTGAGAGTTTAAAAACACTTTGACATTGGTTATGCTGGCATTCGTAAAGCTTGTAGCATTTTCTTCTTTCCTATCGTACTTCCCATTTTGCAGCGCCAGTAATATCCACCGAGCCTTCTCTGTTTCGTTCGATACTTTAATTCTCCATACTTGCGACTTTGATTGTGTTAGAGACGGTAATTCGTGTAGTTCCTATTTTCTGAATGCGACCATTATAGATGATTGATTTTGCATTTCCGAAAGCAGCGACGCCTTGGCGAAGTCACTTAATGTTATATGCGGAACCTCCCATGAAATACGTTGTATTTTGAACGTTACTGTTTTTCCAATCGACTTGTAGCAATTTACGTCCGACTTGGATCTGATTAAAATCAGCTCTTGAGGCATGTTGACGATAGTTTTCTTGTAATCCTCAAAAAACCCAAAAATGGTTTTTAGCGGTATAGCACAACTAAACCGTCCATCTTGAAATATGGTATCGGGCTTCCACCCGGTATGTGTAATAGATTTTGTTTCTGATTCTTCCATGGATACTAAACCTTTAATAGTTCTTGTAATTCCAGGGATTCGACAGACATCTATTATTTGATTATTACCCAATTTGTATTGAATTTCCTCAAACAGAAAATATGGCGCATTTCTAGTAAATTCGTAAGCTTTAGGGTCTGGTTCTGCTGCTCTAATCGGGTCTCCAGTTGTTGACGCTTCCCTTAATGTTTCCGTAGGCTTATAGGTGCCCCTTATAAATATAAAACTTTCATGGGGGTATGTGATGTTATCACTGCTCTGGATTTTAATTGAAATTCGATCGTTGTTTTCTGCATTCAATGTAAAGGGAAGATATGTATAATAATCTTCTTTTATTATGGTTTCGTCTAATTTATAACCTCCAAACACATCCAATTTGGGCACGTCCTCATATTTAAGCCTTCCAAGTTTAACGTTTTCATCACTGTGGAGATCTAAGCTGCGTTTACTTCTGCCTCCCATCATTTATAACTTTTAATCCCAAAGATTTTAAGAAACGTATTTCTTCTGCTGTAAGTCTCTCGACAACTTGACGCTTTGACGCCGTATTCACTTCTAATCGTATGGGGGTGTTGTAGCGTGCTTTATATACAAAATCGATAGGCATTTTCAACTACTTTTTATTTCCAGTCTTACACAGGTGTATGTTTCCGGGAAAAGTTTACCAATTCACCCAAATGATCGACTAGTCTGATTGTAATATTATCAATTTCTGTCACGCTCAGCGGATAATATATGACGTGGTTAGGTTCCTTTTCCAGATTATACCCGGGTGGTACAGATAGACTGAATTCAAATATGCTGTGGGTAAGAAAATTGTTTCTGAACGATCCGCTGGTGATATTGGTTTCCACAAAAATGTTTGAGACCGATATTATGTTCACTTGCTGATTAGCGATATGTACGGTATCTGCAGTCAATTTGCGGTTGGTAAACCCCAAGATGCTTCCAATATTGTTTTTACGGTTTGCCCCAAAATCTATCGGTATACTGCTCCGTATAGAACACTTTAATGTATTATTGTTGGCACTCAGTTTAAAATATTTTTCAATGTTCTCGTTGATGTCCGGCTTCTGACTGAACCATTTTTTGAAAACATCCTGTATATATGCATTTATTTCTTCTAATTCGTATGATCCAGGTTCAATAGTTATTCTGCGATGCTCTGGATCGTTAAAGTATAAGTTATTGTTTCCTGGATGTATGTTTTGCACAGTGTTACAAGTGTACAGTCCCACTAGACCCAAAGCATATTCACCGTCCTGCTTCAATTTAATTGGTGGGTAAATGGATCCTGTCGATATGACATTACCATACCCGAACACGCTCACTGTTTTAGCCATTGTCACTAAGAAACTTTAACACTAAATGTCCACAATTGTATGTGTTGTAAGTCTGCTCCGTTACACTGTTGTAGTAAATTTTACAACCTCGAAAATATCTCTTTACTTCTTCCGGCGGCCTCAAATCTCCAAACGAATCGTAGTAATACACACTATTTCCGCGTTTTCGGTACCCCACCCAATGTGTGCCCGAACCTTTGGTGGTATCCAAATTAATCACACCCGATTCGTTGACATGCGGTCTAATCTTCTGTAACTGATCTCTAGAAAAGACGTTGCGAAAATGAGGAATGTTAGATGCGTGTTTCCTTATATCTACATCGGTAAGAGCTCTTCGAGGTAACTTGCTTAGTTTTTTGATCCTTTTTTGCAAATGCCTCGCTCCTGTTTGTATGGTTTCAAGAATAATGCTGTACCTTTTTGTATGGTTTTAGAAACATTCCATTTCCTTTTTTCCCAACGGTAATGGCTTCCATAGATCTGTTGTGTCGCTCGCTCTCCTTAAGCTGTTCATTGGCTGTCTTGACATCATTTACTGCTTTAGCTATCCCCGCAGCACCACCTGTTAGCGCCCCTAGGGCACTTAGTCCCGCGAATATCGGAATCAATGGCAGAAAACCTCCTTTCTGTGGAACGGGTATAATACGTGGGACTTTAATTTTGCTTTTCCCACCGGCTCCTTTTATGATTTTTTTACCAATTAGAATACCAACATCTAACAGCTTTTTCAAGTTGTCGGAGCCAACTCGGTCTACTGCGGATCGTATTTTCTTCAAAAATCCGCCTTTGAAACTTATTTTCTTCTTTAAGCCCATACCCATTTTTCTCTTCGCTTTCATAGCGTTTGTCACAAACCAAGCTGCGGCTTTTTCCCCAAACTTTGCGTTTTCAGACTTAACTCTCCCCCAGGCTTCTTCTTCTAAAATTTTATCTGCTCGGTGTCTGGCTGGAAGATCGTCGGGGTACTTGGAGTATGCAATGTCGTGGTCTTTACACGATTTATCTAATTCGTTTATTCCAGGATCACCTCTTGCTAAGCGCTCATCCAACTTTGTACCAGGACCGCAGTACTGATAACCTGGAATATGCAGCTCAAACGGTAACCTGTTTATAGCGCTGTTGATTAAACCCTCTTCAGAACAGATAATCATGTGTTTACTCAAAAAAATGTGTAGATTTTCCATTTCGAGTGCACCATTTAATCGACTGTTTAGCACGTCACGAGAAAATACGTTAATTCGAAATTCCACTTGAAAATTTGTAAATGCCAACCAATTTTCGTATGTCAATTCCAGAACATGGTTGTCACAATATTTCTTGCTACACACCAATCGTAATACGGGTTTTATTGTCTGGTTTATAAAAAACCCAATTTCTACATTATGAGGGTGCTCGCACAATTCACTTAAACTATACGTAAACTTATTAATCAGATTTTCGGTATACGAAACTTGTGCATTATTAGCATCTACAGACTCCATTGCTTTGCACTGATTTCACCGAGATGACTGAGAAGGAATCCTATGCGGCTCCTCCTTTTAAATGTTTCAGAATTGTTGTTGCGCATGCGTAAATTATACTCAGGTGACTTAGAATGATAAATATTCGAATTATATTAACATTTTTATTTATAAATTTTAACCATAAAATACACATACAAAACTTTTACAATTATAATTTTTCTATATAGCTCAAAAAGCATTCCATAAAGTCTCGCAATAAATTGAACTCTTCAAATTTATCCAATAATTCATGGTAATTAATTTGATTCCGGTCGAATTGATCACAAACAGTCCATTCTTGTTGCAACTTTATCCACCTGGAGTCGTCATAACATGATCCGACATCATCACCATAAATATAGCCACGTTCGATATTAATCCTAGCATCACTCAAACTCCGCTGAAACATTACTATGCCGTCTTTAATGGATATCATTGTATCTATTTTTATGCTGTATTTTGTACTGAACATAGAGGAATCGTGCTCGTATTTTATACGATTTGAGCTGACCTTGTTACCGAAATCACCCAAACTTTCTAAGGTTTATTGTGAAAGGTGACCTTCGCCTTCTTCATTATTGTTTTCATTTAAAAAAATTCCAGGCTCGAAATGTCTGTAAACAATTAGAGTAGAAGTGAAAGTTAAAGTGATACATCCGATAATTATAGATGTAGTGCGTAAGCAAGAAGCTAATTGATTTTCACCGACGTGAATCGACTGGTTTGAAATGTTACTCAAGGTTAAACGACGCTGGGCTTCTCCTAATTTAAAAGTAAACTATCTAATTATTATACGATCTTAATTATGATGTGTATAAAAGCATGGTACGAGGCAATATAATTCAGTTTCTGTTTAGTCTTTGACTAGTTAACAAGTTTTATAATTACAGTGAAATGGCTTCATTCGTGTGCAATGTCTGTGGTGCGGCTTTCTCTCGAGGTGATAATTTAAAACGACATCTGCTCCAGCAGCATGAAGTTGTATCGAAACCCTCCGAGGGCTTGTTCACCTGCGAAGTGTGCCCGGCATCCTTCTCGCGGAAGGACAGCCTAAAACGGCACAAGGATGCCAAGCATGGTGTGGTTGTTCCCGTTCCAGGTCCATCCGGAATCAAACGACCAGCTGCGCCAACCGTTGAGGGACCTGCTCCCAAGAGATTGCGGAGATGCGAGGAGTGTGGTGTGGATGTTGCTAACTTGGCAGCCCACCAGCGCTCCAACGCGCACAAGACTGCTGCTAGCCGTGTCCTGGATGGATGCGTAGAGGTTGTAGCGACCGCATTTAAAAGTCGAATCGCTACATACAGAATTAATAATGTCGATTCTACAAGTATGTATTTTTTATAAGTATTTTGTGTTTGCTTAGTTTGTATTTTTAGGTCTGTTGGATTTTCTCCGCAACCAGAGGGAGAGGTTCATAACCTTAGTCGGGGAACAGCGGACCATCCACACAGCCCTTAAGGTTAACTTGGAGGTGTTTGGTGGATACACCAAGATGGGTGTGTCAGAGGGTGTAGAGGATATAAAATCCTTCAACACTCGAAATGTTGTGGTCACCTCCTCCAGTAACCTAGGGGAGGTCTACAACGCCTTTGTGGAGACGATGTCAGCAAAGTCTGACGAGTTCCAAGAACGAGATTCTGGTTAGTTTCTACGATTATTTATTTTTTCTAATTTTTTAAATTTTAGGATGAAAAATGTACTATACCTAGAAGTAAATATTAATAAGTATAAATCTCTTCGTGGGGGGTCTTACATCGAGCTCCCCAAATGGATTCAAGAGAAGTGTGCGGTGGTTAACGTGCAGAACAACGACTCTGCATGTTTCGCCTGGTCGGTGGTAGCTGCGTTGCATCCAGTGGAGCGTAATCCTCAAAGAGTAGCCAACTACCAACACTACAACACCGTTTTGAAGTTGGATGGAATCGAACTTCCCATGAAAATTAGCGATATTCCAAAATTTGAACTACAGAACGACATCAGCGTCAATGTGTTTGGTATAGACGGGAAATCGATCGTCGGACCTCTACACTTTACGCAAAGGAGACAAGCACGACATGTTAACCTTCTATACATGCAGGAGGGTCTGTACCAGCACTATTGTTTGATTAAGGATCTTGGTAGATTGGTTGGGAAGCAGCTCTCCAAAATGCAGCACGCTAAATGGATCTGTGATGGGTGTTTGGTATTTTTTAGAACGGAGGATGCGCTAGCCAGACATGCGGAGAGAGAATGCAATCACGTGGCTACAACCATGCCCAATGCTTTCAACAATATCGTGGAATTCAAAAACATCCACAAGCAGATGCGAACACCGTTTGCGATATATGCAGATTTTGAAAGTATTTTAAAACCGGTAAGTTCTGCAGCCCCCGATTCTACAAGTTCATACACAAACAAAACTCAACAACATGTACCCTTTAGCTTCGCATACCACATTAAATGCAGTTATGATGAGTCGTTGAGTAAATTTGAAACGTATAGGGGCCCCGATGCTGCTAAGGTATTTATGAGAAAAATGAAGGAAGAAGCGCGAAGATTGGGGGAAATCTTGAGAACAAATATTCCAATGGCACCGCTTGAACCATTGGACAAGCTACTCTTTCACTTAGCGGTAGATTGCGGAATTTGCAAAAAACCATTGGGTGAAGAACGTGTTAGGGATCACTGCCATTTAACGGGGTGCTTCCGCTTCGCAGCACACCCACAATGTAATATCAAATACACAATGCCCAACTTTATACCAGTGATATTCCATAACCTGAGCGGGTATGACAGTCATTTTATCATCAAAGAGTTAGCTTGCGACAAAGAATCAATAACTGCTATCCCCAATAACAAGGAGAGATTTGTCTCCTTTTCAAAATATGTGAGATTATCCGAAGATGATGTAGAAGCAGAAGCTGATGAAGATAATAAAGCCATCGATAACACGACTATCCAGCTTAGGTTTATCGACTCATTGCGATTTATGGGTTCCAGCTTGGACAAATTGGTTAAAACTTGGAGCCTGGACAGTTTGTAGAATTACATAAATACTTCCCAGATGAACGAGAGCGCAGTTTGTTGATGAGGAAAGGTGTCTTCCCATATACCTATATTACAGACGAAAGCGTATTAGAGGAAACTGGTCTACCTCCAAAAGAAGCATTTTTCAATAACTTAACTAATGTTGACATCACCTTTGCTGAGTATGGTCATGCGCAAAAGGTGTGGAAAGAATTTAAAATAAAAGACTTGGGTGAATATAGTGACTTGTACCTAAAGACTGACGTCTTGTTGTTAGCGGATGTTTTTGAAAACTTTAGAAACGTCTGCTTAAATACGTATGATTTAGACCCCTGCCAGTATATGACAGCGCCTTCCCTCTCTTTTGACGCCATGCTGAAATATACTATTGTGAAATTAGAATTAATAACTGATGTTAGTATGCATTATTTTGTAAAGAAGGGAATTCGCGGTGGTTTAACGCAGTGCAGTCAACGTTACGCTCTCGCAAACAATAAATATATGCAAGATTATAACCCGGAAGAGACCTCAACGTACTTAACGTATTTGGATGCAAATAACCTCTACGGGTGGGCTATGTCGCAGTACTTGCCTATTGGTGGCTTCAAGTGGATGAGTGAAGATAACATCGAAAGGTTAAAGAATGAGGTTTTAAATATACCAATTACATCTGATAGAGGTTGCATCTTAGAGGTGGACTTGGAATATCCGGAGAATTTCCACGATGCACACAACGACTTACCCTTTTGCTCCGAGAATATGATCCCACCCTGTCCGGGATCCAAGACCCCCAAGTTACTTGCCACATTGCAGAATAAAAGGAACTACATCATCCATTACCGAAACCTCCAGCAGGGTTTGAGAAATGGGCTTAAGCTGAATGCTATTCATCGTGTACTGGAATTTGATCAGTCGCCCTGGCTAAAACCGTACATAGATCTTAACACCCGTCTCCGAATGTCAGCCAAAAATTCATTTGAAAAGGATTTCTATAAATTGATGAATAATGCCATTTTTGGCAAAACGATGGAGAACGTTGACAAGCGTGTAGATGTTAAGATTGTTACACGGTGGGAGCCAGAGGGTAAAAAGTTGTGCGCAAGTGATTTAATTTCTCGGCCTAACTTTAACAGTTGTACCGTGTTAGGAGAGGATTTGGTTATTATCCAAATGGATCGTGTTAAAGTTAATTATAATAAACCCATATATGCAGGTTTCTCAATTTTGGACATATCAAAAACGTTGATGTACGAGTTTCATTATAGTACAATGAAATCTTTGTATGGTGATCGAATCCGTCTCTTATACACAGACACCGATTCTTTAGTTTATAGTGTACAAACTGAGGACTTATATTTAAACATTAGTAATAACATCGAACACTTTGACACTAGTGATTATCCAATAGACAATAAGTATGGTATTCCTTTAATAAATAAAAAAGTTTTGGGTAAGTTTAAGGACGAGTTCAACGGGGATTTGGTTCTAGAGTTTGTCGGCACCAGAGCCAAATCGTACTGTATAATCAGCGAGCAAGACATTATTAAAAAGATTAAAGGTGTCAGCCGTAGTGTTGTGCACGGTATTAGTGTAGATAGCTTTAAGGATATTGTACACAATAACATGGGTGCCCTCATGCATACGATGACATGTATAAGAAGCAAAAAGCATGAACTATATACCCAGCTGATTAATAAAATTAGTTTATCGGGTGAAGATGATAAACGTTTTATTATACCTGGAAGTACGTTAACCTATGCATGGGGACATAAAGATATAGATAAGTTTTAAGTTTTTGTTTATAGTAGCATGTAAGTTAGTTATAAGACATACCTACCACCCCATCCTTAATATCTCCTTCGCCCCCGGCGACATGTGTTTACCTCCACGTGGTGTCGCTGGACGGTAAAAGATATTGTTGGATTAACAACAATATGTCTTATTGACTGAAAACACGTCTCCTCTTTTTTACATTAATCTCTTTTTGTTACAGGTCTATTTAAACAACCCATTAATTTCTTTTTTGTTACAGGTTACTTTCAACTGCATGGATTCAACTACACGAGGAAAATAATGCTATACTTTGTAAAAATTGTAATTAGTTTATTAAACTGTAAATTGGATAAAATATATTATTAAATTTGTGCGTGCTTAATTTATTTATGTTGGTTAAAATACTGTAGATATTAAAAAGGAGAGGTGATTAGAAATCGACATTGATAAAAAAATCTTAAAATTGGGGTAACTCCCTGGGGGGTGGTGCAATCTAAAAAATTCCTAGAAATTCGGGTAGCTGAGAAAATTCTAATATTAATTGATACCAAACAAGATAGGTTTATCTCGAAAGATGCAATGGCTAGTCGAAGAAAACTATTTGGTCCAGAATGTTAGCGGTAAAAAAAATCTTAAAAATGGGTTTATCTCGTGTGTGGAAATGTGGATGCTTGTGGAAATGCGGAGATGAATCTCCTCATTTCCTCCTTATGGGAATTTATATGTAAATTTGGTCCAGATGTGTGAGGAAATGTGGGATTCTGGAGGAAATGTAGTGCCGGAACCGCTCAAAACCTCCTACTTGCGTTTGTACCATAACTTCTTTTTATGTCATTATAGAATCCCATTTTTAAATGTAAATTATAAAACTCTACTTTACTGACCAGGAATCAATGTTTAATATAAAGATGAAAATAATTTATTGGGATATTTTTGGTCATAAATAAAACAACTGTCAAATAATCTTTCGTTTTTAACTTGACGTTTCGATCATTATTCAGATCTTAATCATAAGCTAAAAGTTAGGTAATTAGAAACTAAATAATACATATATCAAAACTTACATAAAACTTGATTATTCTTAAATTTAAGGCTAGTATAAACTAATTTTGAATGACATAAGCAAAACTTGAGTGACAGAATTAAAATTGTTTTTTGTATGCAATTTTGATGTTACAAAAACTAAGTTAAGTTACATAATTTTTGGATATAAATACGATAACAATGAAAAGAATGTATAAATATTGTTCATTAAATAACAGCACTACAATTAATGTTTATATAAATCGGAGTAAACAACACTTAAGTTATTTAGGTCCTGTTTGTTGTTGATGCACTTTTTTTTAGGTTAGGAATGATTTTGTCTAGATTTACTTCTAGACAAAATCATTCCTAGCCTTCCATTTCAAGTTACATTTTTAGCGAAGTATGCAGACGACATAGTTTGTTCTGTACCACACAATCAAGTTGAAACCACTCTTGAACACTTCAATAGCTTTAATGAACATCTAAAATTCAATTTAAAAAATGAAGAAAATAGAAAAATTTCATTTCTTGACACATTGATTATTCGATCAGAGAACAACAATTTGATTTTTAATTACTATAAAAAACCTACAAATTCTGATAGATACATTAACTACAACTCCAATCACAGCAATAAACACAAAGTCAATACCATCTTAGCACTAAAAAATCGAATTACAAAAATAAGCAATCCAATTTTTCTACATAACAACATTAAAGAATTAAAACAAGTCTTTATCAGTAATGGTTATCCCATTCAAATTGTCAACAGATTGTTGAATACCAACATTTTACCAGAACAAAAAACAACACAACAACTGATCTACAACAAGCTTCCATACATTGAAAAACTAACTCCACAACTTACTAAATTTTAAAAATACCAAATATAGGCATTGCATACTACTATGTGAAGTCGATTAAAAACCTTTTTTCGCCCCTTAAAGATAAAACAAACACCGAAATGTGCAGTAACGTTGTATATAAGATTCAATGTATTTGCAACCACTCCTACATTGGTCAAACTGGTCAGTGGTTAAAGTACAGATTAGCTCAACACCGCAGTGATGCAAAATTGGGAAAAAACAATTGTGCCTTCTCAACACATATACATTCTACCAAACACACACCTTCACTCAAAGACACCAAAATTTTAGAAATAGAACAAAATTACAAGAAACGCTTATTACTCGAATCATTTCATATACAAAAGAAAAAAAGTGCATCAACAACAAACAGGACCTAAATAACTTAAGTTTTCTTTACTCCGATTTATATAAACATTAATTGTAGTGCTGTTATTTAATGAACAATATTTATACATTCTTTTCATTTTTATCGTATTTATATCCAAAAATTATTTAACTTAACTGGGTTTTTGTAACATCAAAATTGCATACAAAAAACAATTTTAATTCTGTCACTCAAGTTTTGCTTATGTCATATAAAATAAGTTTATACTAGCCTTAAATTTAAATATAATCAAGTTTTATGTAAGTTTTGATATATGTATTATTTAGTTTCTAATTACATAACTTTTGGCTTATGATTAAGATCTGAATAATGATCGAAACGTCAAGTTAAAAACGAAAGATTATTTGACAGTTGTTTTATTTATGACCAAAAATATCCCAATAAATTAATTTCATCTTTATATTAAACATTGATTCCTGTAGTAAATAGTTAGAAGTAGATAGTATATATATATATATATATATATATATATATATATATTATAAAGAATGTAATATTTAAGACGTCTAACAATAATATCAAAGTACATGAAAATTGGCAAGTAGACTCAATATTGAGCACATCAGGGCATCCTGTCACGCTTCGCTCAATAATTGAGTTTCATCAGACATGGAGTTAGCAAAGATGTAAATTTAACACGAACACATTATGCAAAGTCAGGTGAAACAGCACGAAGGCACAAATTGTGGGCTAGGTGATGCTGTACTTCCCATAATGTGTTCGTGTTAAATATTACATCTTTGCTACTCCTGTCCTGATGAGCTCTAATTAGAGCGAAACGCGTCGACAGGATGCCCTTGTGGCTAATATTGAGTCATTTGCCAATAAATTTCATTCTTTGATATTATTTTAAGACTCATTAAATTTACTTATTCTTTATAATTATAATCGTTGGCTATGGAAAAAGGCAGTTGAACCGGATCTCCTCCGTGCTGACTGTTGCTAAAACCTGCAAAGTCAGGTGAAACAGCACGAAAGCACAAATTGTGGGCTAGGTGATGCTGTACTTCCCATAATGTGTTCGTGTTAAATATTACATTTTTGCTACTCCTGTCCTGATGAGCTCCAATTAGAGCGAAACGCGTCGACAGGATGCCCTTGTGGCTAATATTGAGTCACTTGCCAATAAATTTCATTCTTTGATATTATTTTAAGACTCATTAAATTTACTTATTTTTTATATATATATATATATATATATATATATTGCAGTGGATTTTTCTAAAGACCAATCGAGCCCCAGCGTTGGGCTGCATAAAATTGCCGTGGTTTACGTAGAAAACCCTTAAATGGAGCCCCACAAATTGAGACTTGTCCTAAAAAAATTTTCTGAAAATAAAAAACAATCTTCCAATATCTCTGGAACGCCTCCTTATTTCTGCATACCACGGCTAGCTCTAAAATCTGCTTCTTCATAGATACTTACTACCTTAAGTTCACTCTTTCTCACATATACTGCCTAATAAAATTGCCACTCAAATAATGTAACAAAACATACAACTATTTATTCATACAAATTAAAATTTTCTATTACCATGTACATATTTACACATTCGAATATACAGGTTCATAAAATATTACAATCTCAATCATTAATCCTTTTTAAATGTCATGATTATACTTTATTTCGACAGTTTTTGTTTTATATGAGTAGATGGGCCCGTCTTGAAACCCTAAATTGACTTTTACTCTGGTCTATGGTGAGCTCAGTATAAACCCAGTTACTCTAAATGCCTAAATACATCGCATCTTTTTTAAAACTACCTTAAAGACCCGTTTACTCCTTACATCAAAATCTTTAAGTCATTTATTTACAACTTTAAATAATAAATACAAATTGTCCTTTACATATACCCTTCAAATGAGTTTTTATGTTCATAAAATACACCCCCAATGTATCAAATCATTCAAGCACAAAATAACAGCAAAAATGTTCAAGCAATAGCAATAAAAATCAATTTCGTTAACTGGAATAAGCTTTTTCCATCGTCACTTGTGAAGATGTTGTCCAAAAACCTCGTCGTTGTTTCCATACACCTCCCTGCTATACGTAGATCAAACCCATTTCCACTCGCTATCCAAATATCTGCAGACGCCTTTAAATAATTGTCCAGACCAAGCAAATCACCTTCCGTAACTACCAAACACCAAGCATCCTCGTTCCAAACATTTCCCAGCACGCTTACCTTAATAACTTTCCTCGTTAGTTTGTTGAATGTAGTTACAGCTCCGTCTACTAAAAAGCACCCACTTGTGCAATTCACACTTTCATTTCACTTTCGACAGACTGTACTAACACCGTTTTATACAATTTTTTAACTTGGATGTTACATTAAGAGCTAAGTGTGGTGAAACGGATAAGCGAAGTAAGAGAGCTTTACCTCGTCTCCTAGTGTATTTATATCCGTCGATACACCCCTCTTGTACCCTA
The DNA here is from genome assembly GCA_036346225.1 of Platerodrilus igneus. Taxonomy (NCBI): domain Eukaryota; kingdom Metazoa; phylum Arthropoda; class Insecta; order Coleoptera; family Lycidae; genus Platerodrilus; species Platerodrilus igneus. Next base: position 215,619 of record JARFIW010001135.1, on the reverse strand, counting down.
TTTCAATTGAAAAGCTCTCCTATCGTAACCGATTCTAAAAATTTTGTACGTAACAAACTGGTAAAACCGAGAATTCTCATTCCATCATCGCTTTAATCCGAAAACTGGTCAACAAAATACAATCGTCGCGAGCTTCGTTGAAAATTTCTAGCATTCAACCAATCACACACATTTCCCCCATTCTTATGTCCAGCCTTCCACTATCTTCCCTCGTTTAACACATATTTGTTGTCTTTTTTATAATCCTACTCAAGCAACATAAAATCGATATTGTGGTTGACCTCCAAACTTGTCGCGTACTTTAATCGAGTGTTTTACCCAACGTGTATTATATGTGATCTTTGTCTGCTTTACGCTATCGATATTCCATTACAATTTACTTTCAAGCCATCTGTTGTTTTCGTATCGACCGTTAATTAAACTTTTACAGAATTATATTCCAACGTTCATTTCAGTTCCTTGAACCTGTTTATCTGTTTGTCAGGCTTTTCTATGAAGCAACTGTCCGTTTAAAATCGTATTTTGCCAGTTGTTTAACTTATAGAATTTCTTAGGATTTGTATTTAACGAATGTTTTGTTTAGTTAAATGGAAAATATGCGTTTACTTTATTGATTTTATATACCCAAAAGCCCTCTTTATTATCTGATGTTCTTGATTTACCACTTTTAAAGTATTAAAGCTAATTATGCGTATCCTTGAGTTTTCACGTACTTCAAAGCTTCTACCTGTTATGTAAATTTAACATTCCGATTTATAAATACAAAAATATGTTATTATCCGTCCGTTTTCAATGTTACAACTAATTAATTTGGCGCGTAAATAAATTATTCCTATTTCGTATATACACGGTTGTTACAAATTTATTTTTTTGTCCTATCTATGCCTCTTAACCTATAACTAACACAATAATATATATATATATATATATATATATATATTAATAATTATCTTACTGTTTAACGACCTTGCTTTATATAGATATAAATAATATATATATATATATATATATATATATATATATATATATATATATATGCATAAATTTACGCAAACTAAGACTTACTTTTCTTTGTCGATAGTCCTCACACAGTGAATATTTTGAAAAATATATTACTAAAACGATGATTTAATGAAAACGTGGGCAATAATGTTGAAGCGTTAACCTTAAGCGGACAATGTAGAAGGTGTCTTGCAGGTAAATTTTCTGAATTACAATAGAAAATCGCAGTTTAAACATACAAGTTTTAAAAATGTAGCACTTACCCCGAAATTTTCAAACATAGAAAATTTTGCAGCACTATTACACTTTGAAGACTTTACGTTTTTCAAAAATAGATTCAAAATAAACTTTTAGAATCATTCACAATAAGAAAGTATAAGTATAATTTGTCATTACACACGCAATTTAAATCAAATTATTAAAATGTGTGTTTTCAGCTATGAATTAATATTGTAGGAAGATACCTTAAAATTTATAACTAATAGGTTAAACGTCATTTAGTATAGAATGCAAGAGTTATGGTTTTTACATTCACCTAAGTTATTTTGAAACGTCTTAGATGGGTGGAGGTAGTCGGCATTGAGGGAATATACCTTCAAAACCATAATGTTCATTATATGACTATATAATATCCAGAAAATACGTCTTAATGTTTTACTGCTAATTGAAAATCAATCTACTTTCTAACTAGAACGGTGCAGAATTGGTTTAGTTATATGCACGGTTGTACTAAATACGAAAATTTGTACAATTCAGGATATTAATAAATATTTTTTTAGTTTTACATTGTTATTGAGTTAAATCTAAATAAAAAATGCAGGTATGTTTTGCTGTTATGTTTTGAATATTAAAACAATATGTGGGTATTTGTTGGGGCTAATTTTAAAAGACGTGATAGTTAAAAAGGGTTTCAAGAAATTTGATGGAATTAATTGAAGCACAATATGTTTATCATATAGAGAAAGTTCATGCGCATATGCTTTGTTATAACCGCCATATCTCTTTTGTAAAAACTCCGATATAATTTAAGAGGTTGAACAATGGTATTGTCTTTAAAGTACTGCTAACAATTTATATTCGCAAAATTCCAAATAATAGGGTTAGCGGGTTAGGCTAGTGCCCCGATGTAAACATTTTTTACATTTTTCGATTACCTAGCAAATTCTATACTAATTTGATAGGTTACGCGATGGGTTTATTTCAATAGACAAAGCTGTTTAGAAAGAGATAAAAGATGAGTACCGTAAGCTCTGTAAAGGGTTGATCTGTAAATCAGTAAGGGGTGGTTCGATTAAAAAAATTCTAAAAGATTTGAGAAGCTGAGGAAAAAACAATAATAACTGATATCTTACACGACGGGGGTATATTAAAAATATCGCTAAGAGTAAGTTTTTGGTAAAAATTTTTAAAATGGCGTTGGTGGCTAGGGGTCCGGTCGGATTAAAAAAATTCTTTCATATTGGAGTAGCCGAGAAAAAATTATAACGGTTTGATAGGTTATACTACTGGAAAATGTACACAAAGTAAACCGAAAATGCAAATAACGAAAAACAGTTGAGGTGTTTAGAAATGCTACAAGTTTGGTGTTTCTCACGTTTAAGTTCCTACATATTTCAAGATGAAATCTGTAAAATGTTTCTCTGGACTCTTGCCCTAGAGTTTTTCATATTTAAAAGTGAGACGTAAGTTAATCTATAAGAAAAGGAGAAAACTATATTTAAATACAAACAACTAAAACCTCCTATAAGACAATTATAAGCTCCACTTTCCCCGTTAAGACTTGCATATAACACCAAGTTAACATAGTAAGGAACTGCGCGCGCTTGACCGCCAGCATAAAAGACGAGGGAATCATGTTCTAGAGCACTAGTTGTCAAAGTATCGTCGAGTTAATCAAAATTACAAGTTAAAGACGGATTTTTCTTGTGTTATGTTACAAGTGATGTAAGAGTGCCATTAGGTCTCTACAAACTAGTAGGTAAGAACACCTATGCGCTAGGTGAATTTATTCGAATTTCACCACCATAACGTGGAAATTAATTTTGATGTATACGGTGGTTTGCAACCAGTCGTACAAATTATTTGCAATTGTAGAATATGCCTAAATTATGCTATAGAAATGGCATATTTTAAATGGAGAAAGTTTTGCAATTTCAATTGGAAATTTAGAATCATACAATTTACCCAACAAGTAGCAAACGTAAGATTGAATGGTTTATCTGGTAGAGATGTTTTAGAATTATTACTAAATCGTGAATTCAAATTGAAACTGATTGCCTAAACATCTAATAGAAGTGTATGGGTGGCGAATAAATTTCAAGAAGAAAATTTATTTAATATGGAAATTACGAAAGACCGAAATGTTATTATGTTACTTGCAGTGTATACAAAACTTACAAGTAAAATTAGCTTATCTGGGATGATGATAAACGATTTGACATTCCCGGATCTGTTAATACGTATACATGGGAGCATAAAGACATTCATAAATTTTATTTTACGTAATTCATATATTTTGTATTCATTAGTTGTATGTTTCTATTCTCTATCTTTCCCCATTCTAGCTTCATACCCTTTTTATCCTGGGAGACATTATGTTATCTCCACGTGGTGTCGGCTGGGAAACTACAATATTCTTGTAGGCTAACAACACGCTTCCTTAAACCTTATCCTTCTTGCTAGTTATAATATCACTTTCTATTTTTATGTTTCTAATACTTTTTTCATTTTTAGATTCACAGTAAATGCGGGACTACTCTGACGCACAATATCCTAAATTTATAATTTTGTTATTCAATATGTAGTTAAGAATATATGTATATATTTGACTAAAATTATAATATTTCATAATAAAGTTTGTTTTACTTATTTGTACCGTCAACATCAGCAAAAATTATTAATAAATTTATTAAATTATCTTGGTTTTTATTTTTAGGTTTAAGATGGGAGCACTCTTAAGTTAATCTTTAAATTAAAATGGGATCTGTACATTAAACAATAGTACGTCCTAGTAATAATTTTGAATGACTCGATAGTGTGGACGTTACGGTACTTATTTTGCAGCACGGGTTCAAATCGCCTTTCGAATAATTTTTTTTCTGTAAGTGTAGGTTTAAGTGGAGGGATGTGGAGGTGGAGGGTTGTGAAGGTGTGTGGAGAGATGTGAAGGTGTGTGGAGGGATGTGGTGTGATGTGAAGGTGTGTAAAGTGATGTGGAGGGAGGTGGAGGGTGGTGAAGTGATGTAGAGTGATGTGGTGGTAGGAGGGATGTTGCTACGTTCATCGACGTAGTTCAACAAAAAAAAACCAAAAAAAGAAAATGACCGGGCTCAACCGGTGAGTAGGCGGGATCTTACAAATACCAAAAATAAAGGAAGGCCTGAAAAATAAAACATTTACTCACTCCTCCACAACTCATAATAAAACATACAAAACAAGAAACCTCTAATTAAAAAAAAAATCGTACAAAGTACAGTATTCCCAACCCTAAAACAAAATTCACTAACCCCAATACACATATATCCGGCAGAAAAAAAAACCTTCAAATTCACCACTAAAAACAACAGTTCGTAATTCTCATAGCAAACCTAAAGCTACATACCTAAAAGTATTAATATCATCTCTTAATTACCCCAAATTTACAAATTTAAAAAGAAAACAACAGTTTGAAATCCCACCCCGTAAACATACAATTAACCTATTAAATTGTCCTACAAAAGAGAAGAATCTAATTCTTAAATAATTGAATATTACCAACACATACCCCCGCATCGAAAGTAATCATTTTGCCACTACCAATCTGAGTCATTCTGAACAAAAGCAATGCCTCAATTATTACGGCCATAAATCCTAACATCGTTCAGTAATGTTTATATATACCGGGTGATCCAAAAGTCAGTTTACCGGCGGGATACTTACATTGATATATGTAGTGAATGTAATGCGCATGTCTTCTTACTCGGTAAACTGACTTTTGGATCACACAGTATATAGATACGAACCAACCTGGTAACTGCCAGGGACCGTGCCACCTGTGCACGTTTCTACACCAAAATGGGCGGCTACTCATTAGACCGTCATGTCCAACGGCGAAAACACACGGTGGTGTCCTCCAATAACAAAAAGGAGCAGCAAATCCTCGGGTAGTTAGGTCCACCGAAGGAAGAAGCTACAATAATTACAAGTAAAGATTAATTTATTTACGCCGAAAAGTACATCTCTTTTTAAAAATAAAATACCCATCACACAGTGTGTGCACGAAATTGTGAAGATAACAGCAAAGAACAAGTTAACGTTGTCATAGAAGTACAGAAAGAATCGAGTAAATGAATTAGTTTTCTAGCAAGGATTCACTACAATACTCACGTTATCATACACCGGTGTTAAATAGAGACTTGGAAACACGCTTGATCAAATAGTACAATACACTATTTCGACGACTCTTTAAGTCGAAGTAATATAAGAACTAATTATACGTTATAGTAATGTGTCACTAGTTCACGGATACTTAAAACAAGGTATTGACTATTTAATTTATAGAATAAGCTTTCGTTTCGAAGTAAATAGGTTTAAAATAAAAATTATTAGGAAGCGTACTTATTGTGAACAAGTAAAATATATGGGATCTGAATAAATGAATAATGAAGTAAAGCGTAGGTTTTAATTTAATCGTAAAATAAACGTAACAATATGGAATGATGTGGAGGGATGAAGAAAAATGTGGTGGGCTGGGGAGGTTGGTGGAGTGATGTGGAGGGATGTAGAAGAATGTGGAGGTTGGTGGAGTAATGTGGAATGATGTGGAGAGATGTGGAGGGATGTGGAGGGATATGAAGGGATGTGAATATGGAGTGATGTGGAGGTGGGAGTGATGTGGAGTGATGTAGAGGTTGGTAAAGTGATGTAGAGGTTGGTGGAGGGATGTGGAGGTGAGAGTGATGTGGAGAGAGGAGAAGGGATGTGGAGGGAGGTGGAGGGGGCGCTAGAATTCCCGTTCTCGTCTACTCTTATTTATTATTATTAACTACCTTTCTAATTACTCTATTCTTTAAAGTATCTTCGAGTATTTATCATGTAAAAAATTATTATAAAAACGTAAGATTTCAATAGTTGGACCAACTGAGATGGGAAGCAGCTTGAATTTCACTCTTAAAAGTGCTAATTAATTTGTCCAAATACATAAGAACAACAAATTGATATAGTTTTGATCAGATAATCAATATACCTCGGCAACCTGATTCAAACGATTTTGATACATTTAGTATTTTAAGTTCTATAAAATCTTAGATTAATCTGAATGATTGGCATTATTGCAATTACCATTGCTTAACTTGTTCTTAAAATATTTAAAGGAATAAAAGCATCGCAAACATGACAACATGGTGAAAGTTTAAAGTAGGTTGATAGCCCTCAAAGTTATGCCATTAATCTAATTTTTAAATGTAGGTATGCGTACAACATCTGCAACTAACGAAAATTAGAGTAATTCACACATAATTATTATTAATAAAGAACGGTTTCATACCAAGGAATAATAATGCGCTTGATGAAAAAACTTATACTTCCTCAAGCACCATCTTCTTTCAGGTCATCAAAAACACATATATAGATAAAGATACACAGTGTTCGTATCTCCAAACACAAAACAAACACATTTTAGACATTCATAAGTAAAACTAGAAAATTTCCGCAAGCGTAGTTTATGATGAGAAAAGTTCAAAGTGTGGGAGCCTTTGTTCGAATTAATGCAAGGTTATACGACTTCTCCCCATGAACAGTTACGTTTAGAAAGACTTACATTTTAATTCTTAATTAAAAAACGGTTCACACATATTTAATGTATAACTGCGATTCTGGTCATTTTCTCTCCGCGATTTACGTTAAGATGATATAATTAAGATAAATAAGTATTTAATGCTCCGGAAACTATGTACAGTTGGCAGACATGTAGTTTCCTTACAGAATTTCTAGAGATACTTCGAATAATTCCAGTTCAGGAATAGCGTTAAAACTCTAAAAGTGTTCCAAAAAATTAATATTCAGTATACAGGTTCAATATTTGAAATCATAAATAATATTTGTGTCAAGGTGTTAATATAATTTTGAAGAACGCTACGACTGTTGGTTATATGAATTTTATTTAATAAACACAAAGGATCACAAACAAAAGAGCAATCTTAACTCTGTAATAAAATGTTGATTAACAGTTATTCGATTAACCTATCTCGTTTTTCTTAATTATTTTTATACTTTTGTTATTGAAATTTAAGCTATTATTTTCTTAAACATCGTATCCACGAACAACCCCCAAAGAATAAAAGGGGTGATTCTGCATACAAAAGTATGAAACAAAGTTCGTATCAAGTTGGGCCCGGAAATGCTCTTAAGGGAACTACCGTAGTTTAAAGATGGTGTCCCAAAACTGGTTTTTGGTCAATTAGTCTTGAACGACTTTGGATTCACTTTCGAAATTTGGTACAAGATTTACAAGTAATAATTGCTACTTTCTGTAATTATTAGCCAGTGGATATCGCATAGAGGGTCGGATTGGGGGCGGAAACCTTATATATTTTAGACCATAACTTTTTCCTTTGCATATAATCATCATAGGCCAGTCAAATAAAAATATTTCCAGGAATTACTTCCCAGCAAGCTGGAAATCACGTTAATACCTTCATTTGGACCTAAATAAGTGTAATCTGAGTTTGCACCATCCCAGGAGGTGAGCTTCACTTATGGGAGCCCAAAAAGTAGTAAATTTTTGCTCCTTTTTCAGCTTTTTCCTTGTAGTTTTGAAACAGTGCGTCGGACTGAAAATTACATTCCGTTCAATATTAAACAGGGTGAAATTCTGCGTAGAATGAGCATATAAATCTTCCAATTCGGTTCAGTGGTACAGCCGAAATCAAAATTTTTAAACCTGGAAATTTTTCCATTTCAGTGCAAACTGACATTTTGCGACTTTCCATGACCACATATCTTTGAAACAGATACTCCTATTAAAAACCCCATTGAATAAAAGTTGTAGAGAAAAAATTCATGTTATAGAGATATCTGACGAATTGCATTGTGAGGGGTAAAAAACATTTCAGTCCAAATTTTTAGTATACAGGATGTTTCAGTTTCGAGGGCAGCCATGGAGATATCAGTTAATATAAGTGCTAGCGGATAGGTTTAAATTTTGCACTTCTGAAGAATTTTGTGGTGAACAATATGCCATAAAAAATTTTTATCTAACAGCATTTGTTTCCGTGTTAGGGTAAAAAATCAAAAAAGTTGATTTTCGTTCTTTATCTATAACTTTGTTATTTGAAAACATATTAGAAAGCTTGTTACGTGCCAACTGACGTGCATCACGTTAGATTCAATTTGTAAACAAATTGCCGCGTATTTTTAAATGAATACGTCAATTTCCGTCGTCCCTGACAGCCGTGTCTGCGCATAAGGATGCGGAGTGCGCGCGTGGTGTTAAAATACGCCATTAAGTCACGAGCCCTTGACGACGCAACCACTATCTTGGTGTGGTGTGTCTTTTCTTTTTAGGCATGTAGGTTCCTTCTAACTATATCTTTTATTGTGCCTGGTACCTTAATTCCTGTCATTTTTCTGCGAGTACAGAAGCTATAGGAAGGACGGATGGTAATTTGATTCAACATGGGTAACTGAACCTAACCTGCAATTCACCGTTGTGCTCTGAGATGAATTTCTGAGATGCCACCACGTAAGTAATTTGTTTTGATTTAAATTGTGCTTGCAAATTGACTTAAAAAGCGATTGCATCGCCCTAAAAACATGGTCTGTATCAGTTACAATATGGCGGATAAATTTGCCGCGTAATTATGCGTTAAATTATGATAATGACGTGTAGTTATCGCGAGTATAACAATTGCGCAGTATAACAAATGCCCGAAAGTGTAACAAACTATAACAGCATTCGACTTAATGTATTTGATTTAAATCAGATACCAGTTGCAAATTCATAAAATAAACCTTTGCATTTTGAAAGAATTAATAATACGTTGTATTCATGCATGAGTAGAGTATGACTTAATTCAAAATATCTCGAAAATAGAAAGCTCTACAGAGATTAACCAAGAGTACCTTTTTTTTTGTGGCAAATTGTATCAGGAATAATTATGATTTTTAATTTTTATGAAATACAGAATGTGGAAAAAGTATAGGTCAAAATTGTTTGATAACCAACCCCCCTTATTCTACGCCAATGAATTATCCTATTTTGTCCAAATAAAGTGTAATAATTGGTATTAACAAACAACTAACGTGTAACTATTTTCAAGTTATAGTCTCTACCCTAATAAAAATATTCCAAAAAATGTATTTTTAATATCACTTCATCACCCTGTATAATGGAAGCGGGTGGGTTTACAGGAAACTGTTATCTAACTTTTCTTGATAATTTATCAAAAGCTATATATTCCACAATTTACGATACTTTATTCTGAAACACCCTGTATATTATATGTAACATTCCCATTTTCTTTATAAACCAATCGCAAATGTCTAAATATTTGTTTGAGAAAGTGAAGTATCGTTAATGTAGATATACCTTTAAATTTCTGTATACGCTTCTTTAGTAATTGTATTCGAGGTTAATGCGTGCTTAATGATATATTAGTTGTTCTGGCAATGCAACAGAGCGTGCGTAGAGACATTGTAAGTCGTTGTAGGCGGATGCACAGATTCCGTTCACTCTTTCTTATGATGTTGGTGCGATAATAACTCAACAAAAATGGCTACAATCTGGGTGGGCTGTAGTCGCCGGATTGGAATTAATTTTTAGGTCCCGGTAAAACACGATATGACGTTCTCAATAACTAGAAGTATTCATTCCTGATTATTAATAGTTGAAGTATGGTTCGTCGCTTTAAGTTTGATAGATACCGTTGCACGTGGTGTATAAAGAATTTGTGTGGTTAGTCAGCCCGCATAGCTATTAGTTTATAGAGATGCATCGTTAAATGGAATAATGAAGTTCGATCAAATGGTTAATAGAAACACGCGATATTTGCTGATTGGGGCAACATCTGTTACTTGTACGTTGTCTGAAGTCATGCAGTGCTTTGTCTTGAAGAACATACTCAGATAAGTTATGTTTCTAGTTTAATATGTTCAATATGTGTGAACAGTTAATAGGAAAACTTGCAAATCTCTTAACTCAGTAGTAGATAAAATTGGTGATTGATGTTTTATTTTCGTTATAGAATTTGAAAGAAACGTTTGTGTATATTTTATTAGGTGTTTAAATAAGCTCTTCTTTTAAAATAAAAATATTAAGAATTTAGTTGAAACAAATTTCAAGTTAGTTTAGTAATGCAGATGACAATTATTATATGTGTGACTTGTTGATAGTTCAAAGTTGTAATTTTAAAGATATCATACTAGTTTTGAGATTACTTTTTATGTACGCTTTTGAAACAAACGACATGCACACTTGTAGCATATTTTATGTATTTTAATTGCCAGATCTGTGAATAAAAAATTCATTAACTTTGACTAATTATAAATTATCTTTAATATATTTTGAATAAACTCAAACTTGAATAAAACGTTTTTGGCTTATTGTATAGATATATTGTGATAAAAAAGGGACCTTGAGAATTCATTATAAGTTTAAACTGGACTATACTTCCTTTTATTGCTAAATGTTAAAGATCTATGATGCATTTAAGAATTAGAGAAGGATATTGAAGTACAATCTAAATTTCTTTAAATTCGGTTAATGTTTTTTTGAAAGATTTAAAGTATAAAACCCAAAAGAATTCCTCACAGGAAAGTAAGTTTATTTGAATCGTTCCAATATGAACTATTACTAGGATATTGCTTTGCGTATTTTATGGGACATAAACAGTAACCCCAGTTATTGATTTTTCTTGAATACTTTTTTTCCAATTTAATTAGAGTACTTATTGTTGATGAAGTTCGCTATAACATAAAGGTTTTTGCATCTTAGCATTGTTTATTTTGTAAGTATTCTTTGATACAGTGATGCTCTCCTCCCCTCTTTTCGCTTTGATAGTCTAGTCCCACGACAATACCTATACTCCCGCGTTTCGTAAAAATCAAGTTAGTTCGGAAGTACAATCAGCGATTCCGTTTCTTTCAAAACCGCTCTTCCACCCTGCCCAAGTGCAAGGCGTATCTCAATGTTTAAGGAATCCGCTGAACCCCAACAAATATTCTACCCTACCTCTATGTGGAGCACTCTTAAACCTTAGAGATTAAATGTTACAACTTCTTGAAGGTTTTCGTTTCTTATTTGTATTCTAGTTTTTTAACTTATTTACTCCTCTACAATTTAGTACTTTAGTTTTATTTTTATTAATTTTCGTACCGTGTTATTCTCTTAGCACGGTTTCCATTTCATTACGACCTGCTTCTAACTTTTACTTGCTAGATAGTAATACTGCTAGATTATCTGCGAATCTGGGCATATTAATCGTTTGTGCCTGCGTTATAATTTCAAATGTCTTTCTGCATTTAACAGTATTCATTGCCTCTGCGATATACAAGTTAAAAATATCGTGTATAGAGCACATCCTTGTCTAATCCCTTTCCTAATATTTGCACTCTTTACGTTCCTGTTCTAATTCTATTACAGCTGTTTACACTGAATATAAGCTATACAACATCCGTCTATCTCTATAACTCATTCGTATTTTTTTGAATACTATAAGCATTTTTTAAATTATACATTGCCGGGTGCTTTTTCCATATCTACAAACCCTATATACATGTTTTCTACTTTTTCTATTGTTTTCCCATTATCACCTATAAAGCTAAAATGGCCTGCCGTATTCCCCTGTTTCGCCTATACCCAAATTGATCTTCTCCTTCTATTTCTTCAGCCCGTTTCTCCATTCGTCTTTGTACAGTTCTAGTTAATACTTTTAGTACATGCGCTGTCAAACTTATTTTTCGAAAATTTTCACATCTATCTGCACTTCTCTTATTGGTATAATGACTACGGTGTTACGTTTTAAATCTTTGGGTATCTCGTCTGTCTCATACATATAGCTTACAAATTGGAAGAGACATTCTGTTGCTGCTTTCCAGCTGCTTATACGGCTTCTGCTTGCACCTTATCTACACCCTGAGTCTTATTATTTTTCAGACCCTCTAATGTTAATTCAAACTAATGTTTAGGTATAGGATATCTCGTCATCCCTTTCAATGTCTGTTTCCTGTTCTAGTGCCTCTAATTCTTGTCCGCATATACATTCTTTATATATTCTTGCCATCTAACCGCTTTCCCACGACCCTTATATTTTTGCTATGCGGTTTTATTCTTAAAATTCTTTCTAATTAGTCTGTATACTACACCTGTTTTTTCTATTTTCTCTTAGTTTGTATTCTTTTGCAATTTTCATCAACCCATTGTTCTTTAGTTTTCTTGCATATGCGAATAATTTCCCATTTTATGGTTTTGTATTCCGTTTTTCTGCTTCGACTGGTATGTTTTGTGTTTTCGCCTTTCGTCTATTAAATTCAGAAAATCCTATGTTACGCATGGTTTCTTATATATTTTTGTTTATACCGCAAAATATCTCTGGCCGTCATATCTAAGTTGGATTTAATGTTATTCCATCTGTTTCTACTTCCTTAGTATCAGAAATTTTCCCGATATCTTTCAGAAATTGATTCGACTTTTACTCAAATCTTTCGTGAATATCTTTATCTTTTAGTTTCTCAAAGTCAAAGTGCCTTGGTACATTCCTTTTTACAAATATTTTAATTTAAGAGTGGTTTTCATAGTTACTACGTTGTGGTCAGTATCTGTATCTACTTCTGGGTAGCTTCTACGGAATTTTACTTGATGTCTAAACCGTTGTCGAACAAGAATATAATCTATTTGATATCTCCCTATGTATCCTGGTATCTTCCACATGTACCGTCTTCTAGCATAATGTTGAAGTAACGTGTTTGTGATGGTTATATTGTTCTTGTCGCTAAACTCTATCAGCCTATTTTCCCTGTCGTTTCTCGTGTCTAAACCAAATAAATCTACTATCGCTCATTCGCCACTCTCGCCTACGGCTGTATTAAAATCTACCACAATTACTAAATCTTAGTATGTCTTCGATATCTTTCTAGATCATTTCTACCCCCTTATCACTGTAGCTAGAGATGAGCATGTATATTAGTATTGTTACTGTATTTACCGGTTTAGCTTCGAAATTATTCTCGAGTACTCTTTAGTTGTTTTGTAAGTAGTTACACAGTGACCTATTTTTTTCCGCATAACTATCTTCACGGCCGATTTTTCTTTTTCTGATTCTGCATGAATTACTCGAAAGTGTCCGCTCTAAAAATCCCCCACATCTGGCCACAGAACTTTTGCTAATCCCTACTATGTGTAATGCTAACCTTTCCATTTCAATTTTCAAATTTTCTAACATACCTATTGCTTCATGCTTCCGAGATTTCATGCTCTGACTCGCAAAATGTTGCCGGCTCTTCTTTTCAACTTGCCAATCACTTCTTCCGAACTAATCCCATCTTGGAGATCGGAATGGGGGGCTATTATAACTCCGGAATTTTTTACTCCAGAGGATGCCATCATCTTAAGTAGTAGTTTAAGTACACTGTGGTCTTGGGATGTAATGTGGTGGCTTCCCGTTGTCCTCCACGTCGCAGTAGTTTGTCTTAGAATACCAGACTGGCTCCTATGGTCTTTATCTCTAAGTATCTCTAAGTATCGAAAAAGCTACTGCCCTCCTTCAGGGACATATCTTAGTTTGGTTCCTCACTAAAGATCCTGCTATAGTTCGGTTCTTTAGCACATTGAAACACGCAAACCATTCACCCGTTCTAGTATTCCAGAACTTCTTTGAGGTGCAAGTCTGTGTAGAATTGTTTGAAAACAGTATCAAAAATAAAATAATAGAAGGTAAGGTTCAAGGATTGTTTATAAATACTACAATTTTGATTCACATAGTGCTGTTTTGCGTCTAGTATATCTACAACATTTTTCTCGGTACAAGATTAACTTTATAAAATCTAGTTCGGTAACGAAGACACTAAGTTCGAGCTTCTACATTTATTTCATAGTTAGCAGAATTTTGCATATTCATATCCAGTTTACAAAGCATGTCTGTAATTTTTATAGTACTTACACATATTTATAGACGTCCTGAAAATACATTCGACCGAGTGAAGTTGTATTCTATTGTAAACTTGGCTATTAACATTGAAAAAATCAAAAACAAAGCATATAACTCTAATCATGAACAAGACCACGACAATGGATGACAGATGACGTCAGTTTTACAAACCTTAAATATTTTTAAACTGTATATTGTTAAATATTCAATAATTAATTCTTTTTATTTGGTGAAAATGTATGTTTTCAAAGCGTTTAAGAATATAATAGAAATTTTATTTTTTACAAATAGATAGGTGTTAGTTTTTTCCTGATAATGAAAAAACAAAGTTGCACCATGTATTTTATTTTTTGCGTGACTCGTTATTACTTTTGTTAATTTTCATGGACAATTAAACTTTCCTGTGTTTAAACAGATTATATAACATAAAATAGTAAATTTAAAATTTTAAACTTGATAATAATTTATACAAGGTTCATAGTGGCTTGTTTCAGAATAATTATGGTTAGATAAGGATCCTTTATTGCAAATTTTTGCTGGATACAGGACATTTTCGTATAACTCAAAGAACTACGGGTATTTACAAGTACTGATAATGCGACAATGATATTGTTAGGGTAATAAGTGGTTTACAAAAAATGTATATTTATACAGATAAGCAGCATGTTTGTTCTTTGAACTTCCTCTAAAAGTTTTTAAGTTCACCAACTTCTTAATTAGTCATCTTTGGTACATTAGGAACTACGTCGCTTGTAGATTTTAGTAGCTTAATTTGTTAAAATACTAGAGTTGGTCTTCAGTCCGTTTCACCGAGAGTGCTTTTTCGCCCCTGAAGCTCGTTCTACGGAACCTTTTTCGCTTTTGAACCCACTTTGCATCAGAAACCATTTACATGTGGACCCCTTCGCCGAATTTCGCTTTAGCGGCATCGTATTCGCTTACGCTCGTGGCTGCTGGTATAAGGATATATATTTGCGGCTACTTTAAGTATTGGATCGCCAACGCGTTCTCGTTCGGCCAATTATTTAAAGGTTACTTTAACTTTTTATCAAATAAGTGGATACAATGTCACACTAACATTATCGATTTTCTTTATTGTAATCATCATCATTAGGTCTTCAGTACTGGAACAGGTTAGACGCGTACTCTCATTATTTCCTATTCCGAACTAACCTGCATATTTCCCTGAAATTTGCACAGTCTGCATCTAGCACTATCTGCGTGCAAAAGTCTGACCTTGGTCTACCTCTATTTCTTTTTTCCTATCTCTGCTTGTAATATATCACATACTACTCCCCAAAAATGTCCTAGAACGTATCCTGCCCTTCCATTACTCCAACTTTCTTTTCTCACAAGTATTTTTCTTCTTCTACAATTTCTATAAACTAGTTGTCATTCACCTTGTATGTCCATGCTATATTCCCTATACATCTGAAGCACAATATTCCAGAAGGTTGCATCCTCTACTGTCCTGACTTTACTTTACCCTTCATCTTCCACACTGATGCTCCCCCACTTCGGTTTGGGTGCCATCCTAAGCCAGTCCTATCCCGACGGCAAGAAGGTCGTCAGCTATATCAGTCGTTCGCTTTCCAGACCTGAGCACAACTACTTACTTACTTAGAACATGTGCCTGGCAGTGATGCGGACGAATGAGAAGTTACTTTTTTAGGTCGAGGGTTTCCACCTTCCCAATATTACCGATCACCACTCCCTCATTTGACTTAATAAACTCCAAAGTCCTTCCGATCGCTTAGCCCATTGGTACCATCCCCTCTAAGAATATAACTTTTCCACTATTCACCTCACAGGCAAAGATCATGTTTTTCCTGATGCCCTCTCTCGTTCTGTTCCTGTCTTTGAACAAATTTCTCGAAGTCACCCTCCCTACTCCTTACCCGCGGTACAATTCCATGCTCCGAAAAGTTCTTAACTCTTCTAGACGTTATCCTTCTTGGTCCGTAGTTGACAAAATCCTTTTCGGTCACCACAAACTTTTATCGCTGCCGATTCTCCGGACGATTGAAAAATCGTCATACTTTCTAAGCAGCGTAAATATCGGATATTCCTTTATAACGATCCTCCTACTTCCGATCATTGTGGAGTGACGAAAAATTCTGCCGTCTCCTCCGAAAATATTACTGGTTTTGTCTCAGAGCTGACGCCGCTCGTTGTTACGGTCGTTGTCCGGTTTGTGCTGCTCACAAAGTTGAACAGTTACCTCCTCCTGGTCCCTTCGCTACTAGGGCCAAACCATCCAAGCCCTAGCAGGTCATTCCCTGTGACATATTAGGTTCTCTTTTTCGTTTCACTCATGATCATTCCTATATCTTTGTAGTATCCAACTACTTTACTAAATTTTCTCTGTTCTTTCTTAAGCACAGCGCCACTGCAGTGATCGTATCCAAAATCTTTGAAGACCATATCTTCCGACTTTTCTGTTTTGCCCAATACCTTATCACAGATAACGAATTTCGCAGTCGTCAGTTCACTTCTTTGTGTGCCCGTCATTATTCCAAAATCATTTTTACACCCTGTTACCATCCACAAGCCACTCCTGCTGAACGTTTTAACAGCTCCTCAGGACCATGCTTGCTTTCCATATCCAACGTTGCTGGGATGTCATTTTTCCACAAGTTTCCTGCGCTACCCGAACGTCTTAGCATGAGATCCTAGGTTGTAGTCCTTTCTTTGCCCTGTTTGGTCGTGAACATATCCTTTCCGGCGAGTATTTCGGACAATAGTCCGAGATTAACGACATGTATATCTCTGATCCTGAACATCTTTCGCCTGATCCCGAACCCTTCAAAAATATCCGCTCCCGTGTTTTCATAGCCACTTCCTGTAGTATGTGCTTCCTAGATATTTTTTCTTATCTTCGAAAACCACGACAGTCGAATTTTTGGCCTAGTCAGCTATTCTTTTCTTCGGTTGTTTGTTTAATACGATTCTTTGTTACCACAGCTTGAAGTGCCTGATTTTTCTGTCCAGCATTCTCGTCGTTCCTTTGCTTACTTTGAGGCTTAACAGTTACTGTTGGTTTTCCCTCTCGTTTCTCTTGCTACTTAGTTTTTCTCAAGAAACCAATTTCTTTTCATGAGGTTGAAAACCGTACTATTTCTTTCCTAGAGATATCCATCCCCCGACGACTTTTGCAGTGTTAGGCCTTTCAATCTTTGTCCTCGGTAATTGTTACCCTATTCCATTCCATTTTTTCTACATCCCTTTACACTTCTTGACTTGGTCTGTTGTACTGGTCCTTCAAATCGGATAAAGTTATTTACTATTTATTGCTTCCCGTTATCGCATGGGTGTTTACGAACACAGATTGTGAACAAATAATAATTATCCATAGGCTATTTTTCCCGATATTGTATATCGAAATAGCAAATTTCTATGGGAATGTAAGTCGCCCGTTATACAATTCTGCCATGTGGGATGTAGGTATACCTAACAATTTCAACAGCCGTTGTTTGGGTATTACCAGGCAGGAGTTTCCACACGCACATAATTCGTGGAAGTCGTTATTTACTTTTTTAAATGCACTTATTTGCAGGTAGTGTTCTGAGAATACTTGGCAGTCGTTGTCTTTTGTTAATGGGAAATATTTTTGAAAGGAAAACACGTTACCACCTAGTGCCTAGTGCCTAATATCGGCTGAGCGTCAAGACGAATTCTATTTTATACAGCGCCTTTTTATGCGAAGGAACTCTGTATAGTATCGATGTTACTTAAGATGCTTTTTTTTAAAAAGCATTGCTTTACTTCAGTTTTTGTTAAATCAAACTTAGTCCAGTTTTGTGACTAGTGAAATTGTTTTCGAGAAATATCCAGTGCATCGACAATTGTGAGTACGCACTTTCAGATATGCTACGATGGAACAATAGGCAGGCGGGCGATGTACGCTAGGGCACATACTGAGCAAATACTTTGCTTGGAAGGCAGCTACGCCTCTTTGGCCCACAAACGGATCTATGGCACGAATGTTCTGCTCTTTTTTTATGCTTTTTATGGAACTTAAGTAATTCTTTTTACTTTGGTTGTTAACCAGGCCAGTACTTTAGTTTTCTTCTTCTTACTCGTGATTATGGCACAATAAATTAAACACTTCAGTTCTAAAATTTACTTTCACGTGTTAGAGAACAACGTAATTTCGCGTTTTCTTTCAAGCAACAATTAAATAAATAGAAGCTCGCGTTGAAGCAATTTTACTTATTTTAACTTAAGGTTTAGGAAATGCTAACGTCAACAAATTGTTTACTAATTATAATTTGGAGCTAGTTTAACACTTGGTTACCTTCAGTTTAGCGATACGCTATTACTTTTAGGACGTGCACTTCGGTAAGGAGCAGGTAAACAGCTTTGTATTCCTGTATATATTATGTCTAATCTTTTTCCTGAATTTATTTAGGGCTGGAAATATACTTGTTATCATCATTAGGTCTTCAGTCCTAGAACTGGTTAGATGCGTACCCCATTGTTTCCTAGTCTAAACTAACCTACACATTTCCCTGAAATTTGCAATCTATCACCATCTGCGTGCGAAAGTTTGAACTCGGTCTACCTCTACCTCTATATTCTTATCTCTTCTTGTAATATATCCCGTACTATTCCCAAAAATGCCATAGAACGAATCCTGCCCTTCTATTTTTCCTTTTTTTATTGTTTTTCACAGATATCTTTATTTCTTTGCTATTTTACAACCTATTTGTTATTAACTTTGTCTGTCCATGCTATCATTCTCATACATTTGAAGCACAACATTCCAAAAGGCTTCAATCTTTTTTGTCTGCTTTTCCCACACGTCGTATTTCATAAACGTACTGTGCTGTGCTCCACACATATGCATTGAACAATTTTCTTCTTATTTCTATGTTTGTTGTCTTTGAACATAGCCGCTGTTTTTTCTTGTAAGATGCAGTTCGGTCACCTTCTATTGTTTTACAATTATATACCCTATTTCCCAGATATTCCGTGGTATGTGAATGGGAGGGTTCGAATCCCGACACGGTCCGCTTGAAAAATGTTAGGCAAGCATTTTTCATAAAAATAAGCCTTCGTTCGGATGAGAGGTAAAATAGAGGTCCCGTGTGTAAGTGTTGTCACGCAAGTAAAGATTCTTACCTTGCCTACAACAGCAAGGGTTCGGCAAAATTCCAAATTTTCCAGGTAAAAAAAAATCGCTTCCTGGCCAATGTAGTACCTTTGGGTGAAGCATTGGAAAATCACATGTAAGGTATGTGAATGGGGAGGCGGTTCCGTGGCGTAGTTGGTTGCGTGTGACTACTACGCCCGTCCCGGGTCCGAATCCCGACACGGTCCGCTTGAAAAATAAGCCTTCGTTTGGATGAGAGGTAAAATGGAGGTCCCGTGTGTAAGTTTTGTCACGCACGCTAAAGGTTCCTACCTTGTTTGGAACAGCAAGAGTTCGGCAAAATTTAAAATTTTTTAGGTAAAAAAAACTCGCTTCCAGGGCCAATGTACTACCTTCGGGTGAAGCATTGCAAAATCACATGTAGAGTATGTGAATAGGGGCAGCTCCGTAGTATAGTTGGTATGCGTGTGACTACTAGATCCAAGGTCCCGGGTTGAAATCCCGCCACGTTCTGCTTGAAAACCGTTACGCTTAACGGTTTTCAAGCAGAACGTGCTCGCTAGCATTTTTCACAAAAATACGCCCTCGTTAGAATGAGAAGTAAACTGAAGGTCCCGTGTATGAATGTTGTCACGCACATTAAAGATTTCTACCTTGCTTGCAACAGCAAGGGTTCGGCAACATTCAAAATTTCCAGGTAAAAAATTCGCTTGCTGGCCAATGTAGTACCTTCGGGTGGAGAATTGGAAAAAACCAAATCTAAGGGTATATGAATGAGGGTAAGCAGCTGCGGCTGCCTATTTCCCCCACCACTTAAGCATTTGTCGAATTAATAGTTTTTCCAATATATCCTTTCGCACAATCAACATTAGTTGAAAATATTTCACAACCAACACCTGTAGTTGTTTATAATAATCATGAAATTTAAGTGCACTTATTTTTTCGTCATTAAGTTTCCCATCTTCAAACTGGTTGGACGCGTGCCTCCAAATATTTATGTTCTAAGCTAGTCTACACAGTTACCTGGAATTCCCACAACAGCTTATATACACCTCGTTTCCCTTTCTATTGTTTTCTAATAATATGCCTTATTTGACCAAGATTTAATGGTATGTAAAGAAGAATCCCTACGCGGTCCGATTGAAAAATGTTAGGCGAACATTTTTCACAAAAATACGCCCTCATTCGGATGAAGGGTCAAATGGAGTTCCAGTGTGTGTGTTGTCACGCACGTTAAAGATCCCTTCCTTGGAACAGCAAGTGTTCGACAAAATTCAAAATTTTTCAGTTAAAAAAACTTGCTTCCTTGCCAATGCAGAATCTTCGGGTGGATCATTGGAAAATCAAATGTAAGGTATGTAAAGGAGATTAAGCAGCCTGTGGCTGCCAAGAATCCCCCAAAAGTAAGACATTTGCCGCATTAACAGTTTTCCAGTAAATCCTATCGCACAATTAACATTACCGATTTCGACATACTTCTTTCTTCCCCTACCATTTTTAGTACCTCTATGTTCTTAAATTTGTCTGTCCATGATATCTTCGTCATACGTCTGTAGCACCACATTTCGAAGGCTTCTACCTTTTTCTTGTCTGCTTCTCCTACTGTTCAGGCTTCACAGCCGTACAATGCAGTGCTCCACACATGTTTTAAACAATCTTTTCCTTGTTTCTATGTATGTTGTCTTTGAACACAGTAGTTGCTTTTCTTGTTACATGTAGCACGACCTTGTGCTAATTTTTGTTTTATATCTTTTGTGCTTTTCCATCTCGCAATATTTGACTTCCTAGGAAGCAGAAATCCTTATCCTCTTGTAAGTTCTCGTTACCTATTTGTATCTATGTTGTTGATTTATTTTCTCCTTCTCTTCATACTAGAACTTTAGTTCTATTTTTGTTAATTTTCGTACTGTATCTCTCTGTTAGAACTATTTCCATTTTAGTAAGAGCAGCTTCTAACTCGTCAATGCTAGATGCTAATACCGCTATATCATCTGCAAATCTAAGCATATCAATCTTTTGTCCCAGCATAGTAGTTCCAAATGTCTTTCTGCGTATGATAGTATTCTTCTTAATCTTCTTTGGGAATTAAGCCACTCATAGTTTTTAAAATCATCTTTATTTACGTTTCGATCCATGACCTAGGATCGTTGTCAAAATAATAAAAACTTCAAGTTTTTTTATTTTATTATTTTTTATTATTTTAACAACGATCCTATATCATCGATCGAAACGTAAATAAAGATGATTTTAAAACTATGAGTGGTTTAATTCCCAAAGAAGATTAAGAAGAATGCTAAACAAACCACAACAAGCATACAGGGAGTATTGATAGTATTCATTGCCTCTTCAATGTACAAGTTAAAAATTAATGGAGATAAGGCAGATCCCTGCCTCACCACGTTCTAATATTTACTTCTGTATGTTCCTGCTACAATTCTATTACCGCTGTTTGGTCTTTGTTTAAGCTATGAACTATCCGTCTATCCCTAAAACTCATTCAATCTTTTTGAGTATTTCGAATATTTTTTTCCGTTTTACATTGTCGAATGCAATTTTTGAGATCGGCAAACCCTATATATACCCCCCCATTCTGTTGCCTTCTCCATTATCACCCTCAAAGCTAAAATAGCCTCCCGTGTTCCCCTGTTTCGACTAAACCCAAATTGATCTTCTCCTAGTATTTCTTCAGCTCGTTTTGTCTTTGTACAATTCTAGTTAATATTTTTGACACGTGTGCTGTCAAACTTATTATTCGAAAATTTTCACATCTCTTTTTTGTTATGGTTACTATGATGTTATGTTTGAAATCTTTGGGTAACTCGCCTGTCTCATGCATATACCTTAAAAGTTGGAAGAGAAGTTCTGTTACTGCTTAACTGGCGGTTTTTTAAATTTTCTGCTTGTACCTTATCTGTACTCGGCGCCTTGCCCTTTTTCAAACCCTTTAATGCTAATTCAAACTAATCTCGAAGTATATTATATCCCAAGTCATCATTTTCAATGTCTGATTCCTGTTCTAGTGCGGTTTGTACCTCTCCTGCATATAAATTCCCTATATATTCTTGCCATCTAACCGCTTTCTCTACATTTTCTATAATGACGTTTCCTCCCGCGACCCTTATATTTTTGTTAAATGGTTTAATATCCCTAAAATTTATTCTAGTTAGTTTATATGCTTTGTCTGTTTTTACTATTTCCATTTTAGTTTGTACTTCTTTGCACTTATCAATCCATTGTTCTTTAGCTTTCCTGCATTTGCGAGTAATTTCCCATTTTATGGCTTTGTATCTCTGTTTCATGTGCTCTATTTTTGTATTTTCGTCTTTCTTCTATTAAATTCAGGATATCCTTTGTTATCCATGGTTTCTTACTTTCTTTTTGTGTATACCCCAGAGTATCTCCGGCCACCATGTCTAAGCTGGATTTATTGTTATTCCATTCTTTTCTTCTTCCTTAGTATCAGAAATTTTCCCGATATCTTTCAGTAATTCATTTGACTTCATTTTTTCAAATCTTTTGTGGATATCTTTATCTTTTGGTTTCTCAACATCAAAGTGCCTTTTTTCGTTTCTTCTGTTCAAATTTTTTAAAATAAGTGCGGCCTTCATAATTTCGATGTTATGGTCAATGTCTATATCTGTTTCTGTGTAGCTTCTACAGTCTTTTACTATATCTCCTGGCATCTTCGACGTGTTTCGTCTTCTAACATGATGTTGAAATAATGTGTTTTTGTTGGTTAAACTGTTTTTGTCGCAAAATTCTATCAGCCTATTTCCCCTGTCATTTGTAGTGCCTAAACCAAATAAACCTACTGCCGCTCCTTCCCTGCCCTCACCTACAACTGCATTAAAATCCCCTGTAATTATTAAATTTTTATGTCCATTTACGTTTCTTAGTATGTCTTCGATACCTTTGTAGTCCGCCTCTACCTCTTCTTTAGTGTAGCTAGAGGTGGGCATGTGTACTTGTATTATTACTGTATTTACCGGTTTAGATTCTAATCTAACCATGAGTATTCTCTCGTTCTTTTGGAAGGTTTCCACACTTTTTTCACATAACTATTCCCACACCCAAATTCTGATCCTGTATGTATTACCCCAAAGTCTCCGTCGAATGCTAAGCTTGTAACGATTTTATTTTCTGTCATTATGTCTACAGATATTTAACCTATTTAATTAATAATAACCAACTTAATGCATAATGATGCTACACAATCCAAGAAATACATATTACATATTGTCAAATACAATATTAGCATTCAATTCGAAAGTGTAAAATTTTAAATTATGCGGTGACAAAAGATACTTTTTGTTAGTGTCATCCTTAGAGCTCCCTCTGTTAGACGATTGTAATATTAAGCTTGTTGTCAGGCGGTAACCCGCGTGATGTTACCACTTCCAATACAGCTGTCGTTAGAAGAGGTCAATTGTTCCTTGAACGCAAGGATGATGACGTTTATTCAATCCACGTGTTGGAAGCACACGAAATTTAAATTGTTTTCTTTATATGATATCGTCTCTGCGACGCGCACTTTTGTTGTCCACTTGCTGGAAAATAGCTCGCAGATGACGAGGCGTTATTTTGTTTGAAGGGCCTTTGGTTAACAGTAAGTAGTACTGCTCTTGTAATCTTACTAAATAAATATTTTCAGTGCAACTTGTGGTTAATATGAACTTGTGGTTAATATGAACTTTTGGTTAATATGAACTTTTGTTAGCATGAAGTTTTGTTAACATGCAACGTAGGAAAATTTAGGAAAATTTAAGAAGTA
This sequence comes from Platerodrilus igneus, assembly GCA_036346225.1. Classification (NCBI taxonomy): domain Eukaryota; kingdom Metazoa; phylum Arthropoda; class Insecta; order Coleoptera; family Lycidae; genus Platerodrilus; species Platerodrilus igneus. The sequence goes on along the minus strand of JARFIW010001135.1, from coordinate 191,630 downwards.
TAACTAATTTATTTGGACAAGAAATGCAATTTGTCAGTATTTAGTAAAGTTTAACCTTGGTACGAATGTCCATTTAGCGTGCATCAATTAGTTAATATGGACGCAGTGATATGGTTTGGAATTTCAGTAAGCAGCTAATCTGGTTGTATGGAATTGGATATTTCCTGTATTTAAGTTTTGAAGCAGGCGAATTGTAAATCATCAATTATATTTCCGGGTATAGCCCATATGCCTAGCAGGTATTTTTCCATCGGATGAACGTCTGGTATGTAAATTTACTTTCATATGTCAGCTGTAGCATAGATATAGCAGACAAATAGTTTTTTGTTTTTGATCACGTGATCTGAACTTTAAGTTCGTTAGTTGAATGACAGACTATCTATTTTTCAAATTAAGCAACAGAAACCTGTAAATTTTCACTTTAAATCTTTTTATTAAATTAAGCAACAGAAAACTGTAAATTTTCACTTTAAATCTTTTTATTAATACAGTTAATATACGCAAGATGTCATTATGAGATAAGAAAAGTTAAATTCTATATTTTATAAAAATTGATTTAATTATTCGAAACATGATTTACTCAAATCTTAGAAATTAAATTTTTACATTTCATATTTCACTAATTGCTGAGTGGAATATTTTTGTGAGGTTAAGTGGTACTACTCAACCAACCGAAATTGTTACATAGTTAAATATAGTTAAATAGTTAAATATTCAGAAAAGAAACTCATGCTTACTCATTTTTAAATAAATTTTGCTAGACATTTCTAATAGAAAATACCATGTAGTAACGGTGAGAAGTACTTATACTATCAAGTACTTATGTACATATTTTTCAATAATTTAAATTAATCAAACTTATATTAAAAAAAAAAGATGTTTTGTAAATAACATGCTAACTAAATACTGAAGGAATAGATTTTTATTTTGGTCAAAACTATTCTTTTTAATTGAAATGAATGAAGGTTGATTAGAATTAATTTTTAAATTTTGGGTATAAATGCACAAACAGTGCTATCTTTGTTTTAATCTGTTCACAGGTGTAGCAGTGCATCTATGAAGGTCAAAGTCCAGCCATAATGTAAGAAACTTTAGGGATTGTGTTGCAGTAATATATTGTATAGCGGTAATTGAATAAAGGTTTCCGCATTCGCCTTGTACAAGGGACTTAAGTAAGGTCTTCTTCGTATAGAAAAATTCGGTGGCGCCATATTCTTTACATTCTTGGTCGCAGTCCAACCCCGACCCACAGCTCATGTTCTACCCAGAGCAAATAGTTCGACTAGCCGCTTAGCCTTTTGAGGTTTCCTCATCTACGAGCCATTTTCCACCGAAACTTGCCGTGGGCTCTTTACACCTATTGGAAATCCTCGTAAAACTTTCTTGTGCCTTTCAGCTGGTCACATAGAAAAAAAACCTAATAGGAAAAATCCCCTAATATAAATTAAAAGGCCATAAGCTATCCATTTCAATTTTCAAGTTCTTTAGCTTATTTACTTGCTTCATAGTTCTGACATTCCACGCTCCGACTCGCAGAATGTTCATGAATCATCTTTTATACTTTCCGATCACATCCCTCTAAGTAGTCTCCTTTCGGAGATCCAAATGGGAGACTATTTTAACTCCAGATTTTTTTACCCTAGAGGATGCCATCATCTTTAATAACAATTACAAATATTGTGTACTTGGGAGGTAATGTGGTGGTTTCCCGTTGCTTTCCACATCGCAGTAGTGTGTCTTAGAATGCCATACTGACCCCTATTCTCTCTGCCTTACATGTGATTTTCCTATGCTCCACCCGAAGATACTACATTGGCCAGGACGCGAGTTTCTTTTTACCTGAAAAATTTTTAATTTTGCCGAACCCGTACTGTTCCAAGCAAGGTAGGGATCTTTACCGTGTTTGACAACACTTACACACGGGACGTCTATTTTACCTCTCATCCGAACGAGGGCGTATTTTTGTGAAAAATGCTCGCCTAACATTTTTCAAGCGGACCGTGTTGGCATTTGAACCCGGTACCTTGGACGTAGTAGTCACACGCATAGCAACGGATCCGCCTGTGGTCTCTGCCACCCTAAGTATCACAAAAGCTGCTGCCCTCTTTTGACGACCTCTGTTAGTCTGGTTCCTCACTAAAGACCATACTATTTTGGTTGGACTTGTACTTGTTACTTATATTTTAATTAGTAAGGCGACTGGAAAGTAATCCCTAATTGAGATTTGTTTAAATTTTTATGTATATTTTGAGAGGTATGTTATATTATATGCGAGTTGACGTTTTTGTTTATATCATGTTTGTTTTGGTTTTTGTAAATATTCCTTTTGATACCACGTTTGTTAACTAACGGTTTGTAATAAATTTACTTATTGAGGTTTCCAATTTTTCGTCCTGTGTGACCCACACCACTCTAGGACGTATTCATTCCTTTTGTTTTTTTGCGGTATTCGGTGCGGGCAATTTTCTTTGCTTACTTCACTTATCTTTTTTGTCTGCCCGAAATACTGTAACAATGTGAACCAAACTTGGGCACAAAAATCGAGAGTAATTAAGTAGTATAAATACAGGAACCTAATCAGGACCTGAACTAAAAGAAAATGCACTCTATTATAAGCAGTAAGTGCATCAGAGTCAGTTATTACTGGAATATCAGTAATTGTGAAATACTGAGTATCAACAGCAGTAGTGCATGAATTACAGGATCAAGCTGCGGACCAAAAAAACAGATTCCACATGAATAAGTAGACAATAGCTAGGGAGTAATGGGACTTATGCTAACCATGTCTAGTTAATAGCCACCTGCTTCTGTGCAATAATTTCAATAACCACCCAAAGAGTTAGTGGATACTTGGTATATTTTTATAACCAAATTATACTTGTGATGATCAAACAAACAGATGCGATATTTACCATAAATAATATTCCTTTATCCCAAGCTCCTGAAACATCCAATTGGTCGCATGAGGTAAACGTTGTAACTATTAAAGGTTATTAATCAGATTTGTTTATCTGTAAGTGAATTTGCGTCAGCAATTTACAATAATTATTAGTGGAATTCTTCTGGGAATAATTTGAATAGCTGATTGTCCTCTAAATTAGGATTATTATAACCGTGCATATCCTATTAATATATTAGCATACATATGCATATCTGCATCTACCTGAATGGTTTCGCTTTTTAATTAATTTATTATGATAGCTTGTCATTTAATTTTATACAGTCCATAAATATACTAAAGTTATGATTTTTAAGAACACAATATGCTTGCGTAAGTTACATTTTCTTCAACTGAAAATTCAAAAAGATTTCAATAAAGAAAAGACAACGACGGATGTGGTTTAATCATTAAAATGTAGTAAAAAGTAAAATTCATCATTGAAACGTTATTAAAACAAGATTTTAACAGTCATGCAAACTCAAATTTGTGTTTAAAAACATCCTTTTATTTTTATACACTACAAGCTCCTTGACTAGCCACTAAAACTGCATTAAATATGACCCTGGTCTTTAATGTGAAATCTATCATTTAAATTGACAAGCCCATTTTAATCTTCGTTTACAACACAGGAAATTAAGAAGTTTTATTTTTCACCGATTCAGTGTACATACATTTGCAATTGGAAATTCGTCATAAACATCGCTATTGATATACTGACCCTTCCTAACGAAACAGAATTTTTAGAAAACAAAAAGAAAATTTGCAAAATGTTTCGCATGACAGTCGTCCATATTCAATTTTACCACGTTTTAAAATTACTTCTTCAAATGTGCAGTCTCCATAATATCAAAATTATTTTTTATATTTTGCTTTATTCCATAACGCTCACTATATTGTACAGTATGTTTTGTAGTTGAATGTCAATATTAAAGGAGGCTAATCTGTGTAAGGAATGGAAATCTTAATAAACGTATGTCTGTTTTCATCATATTTTTGATATAGTTGTTACGGAAATCCGTGCGTATAAAGGAAAAGTAAAGTACAGTAAGCAAAGGAACAGTAAGCCCGCACTAAGTTCCACAATAAAAACAAAGGGAATCCAAAAAATTAATGCCGTGCTAGCTAAAAACGTCATAGAATTAGGGTGGGTCAAATAGAAAGAAAACGGAAACCTCAAAAAAGAAAATTATTTACCAAAGCTCTCATTAAAGAAATATGTTACAGAAGAACATTTACAAAAACTCTATTAAAAAAAGATACACAAGAAAATGAAAACTAACCGGCAACGAAAACAGTAATTTTTATACAAAATACTCCGAAGGATTTGCACAGTATAAAAATTGAAGCAAAATTAAATAATACTCTTCTTTAATTACCTAGAACTAAATTTTAAGCTCATATTTTATAATGTACATACAACAAAAATTAAAGAAGAAAAAAATTCAGTGCATTGTTTTGAATTCTTGCTTACCACACTTTGTAAATATTTGAATTTTGTTATAGAAAACACAGTCCCAAGAGTTATATATTTGCCTAAATATACTTACTTTATGTCCCAAAATTACTCCTTAAAAAGTAATATAATAATAAACAATTGTAATAAAGGGAAAACACATTCCCTGATCGAAATGCATTTCATATCCGCTGCAATACATAAAATTATATAAAAGAAAATCACACCAAAATAAGCGTATAACATAAAATTCTTATGTCAAGAGAAAGGCACATTTTATAATTGATACCGTAAGGAAAAAAACTCTCCTCACTAGCACATGCCCGCAGTTTGAACAAAGTAAGTTTAATTTTAACACCGTGATACCTGTATTTGTGCGATGAGCAACCGGAAAAACTTAACAAAAAGAAAGAAATTCGTACCGCTTCAGAAGAAGTAACGGTGAGCAGAGCTAGTGTTAAATGATTGTCTGACCTAAGATACATGTTTATACATATTACGTAGTGATGGGTTGAATTAGTTGAAAATAATTTAGCACCAATCGAAACTAATTTCAGAATCCTATTTTATAAATCTATCAGTAAATTTCTATAAGAATATCTCTTAATTCGAGCCGCTACAGTTATTAGATGGATCTAAAATAAAAATTCGACAACGAATTAATTAAATAGCCCACATTAGAAACTCAAAGCCATCAACAACTGATAAGGAAAACCATTTGATAAAACACTATGCTAAATGAATGTAATATTTTCGAAGCAAATGCTTTAACAATCGAAAACTACGTTTTTAAAAGCGTTAAAAAAATGTATATATTTATTCTTTCAGAAACACCTCACAATCTTTGAGAACAAACGTTTTGACAAACAAAACAACACTTTCTAAACTTATTTAAGCCAACACTCATTGCAAGAATTTTTAACCATTGATAACCAAAATAAATTTCAATACTTTGTAGTTATAAAACCCGAGATTTAGCACATTATAAAATAAAATAGATTTCAAACACTTAATTTTGTTGTGAATAATAATAATTACAGACTTTACGGCTAACTTGAAATAAATTGGAAGTACCCACAATTTTATAACCGAATATTTAGCATTCTACAGAATGTTAGACAAATGATTTTTGGAATTGAAAACGAGACAACCCCGCTACTAAGAATGCAAAATAATCGTAGAAACAATACGAGATATGAAATTTAAATTAAGCATGGGCAAAATCATCTAGATATAAAGACTGAACGTAATATAGTAAATGTTAAAGATCTTTTAAAATGTTAATTTTTTAATAAGTTCAAAACTACATTAAATATGTTTATGAAAGTTAAAGGTTAGTTATAAACGACGCGTAGAGCCACATCTCTGTAAAGCGTAAGCATAATGGTAAATAAAAACCGAATGCAAAAAGAAAAAAATTTACCTTGAACGGACAATTTACTGTTAATATATCCTGTTTCTGATTTCATATATAGTAGTGTTCAGTAAGCAAGTTCTATCAAAGTTATAAATTTAAAACCACAAAAGCAACGTTTTATTTAAGGTAAAATACATATTGGAACGAAACTCAGGTTCATAGATTATTTTAAGCAACAAAAAGTGCAAACAAAATATTTATTTCATAAATCTTCATATAGGAATTACGTTGCTTTAAAAAGCTTTAGGACTATGAAGTAAATAATAGTGAATTCATTAATATGCATCTCAAATATAGGAGTTTAGTAAGATAAATTGGAATTAATGTTACATAGTTGTAATACAAAAAAAAACTCCAGACACATTTTAGGCATGTTCATACAGTGTAAAAATTCAGACGCCGAGTAGCGAAATTGACGGGTATCAGGTAGCAAATTTAATCATTTTAATTCAATACAACGTAATCATTTTATATTTCTGAAACCAGACGAAAACACGAACGCTAACCTATGTAAATCGCATGATACCATACCACAAGTAATTTTCCGGAATTTATTCTATAAACCCAATAGAAAAACTGTAGCACCATGACGAAATTCCCAACTAGACGTAAGAAAGAGGTAGAGTTGAATAGCAATAGTTACATTTGACAGAAATAACGAATTAATTGTTCGCAAACCGTTAATTGAAAAACTTCAAAATGTAAACATGCGCGCGAATTTAAATGGGGGTTTGTAAGTTGAAAGATGAAAAAAGCACATTTTTAAATGAAAATATAGATTCCCCTCAGGCAAGAATGCGGCGTGCGACTAAATTTATTTAAACATATATTTGTACGGTTAAGGTAAAGGGTTTCAGTTCACGAACTTGTGGAATTATTTTTGTTGCGACCGATCAAAAAAAAGGTTAGGACTTAGAAAGTTCATCCCTCTATTAATTTTAAATTCTGTGGTATTTAGTTAAGAAAACTGTTAGAACAAGCAGGAAATAGAAATATTCACGGTTTCTGGAAATTCTCAAAAATGAAGATATATTTGGTATTAAAACAATAATATGTAAACTTTTATGTATAACACAAACAATATAGAAAATATTACGTTAATGCATTTTTCACTGTTACAGACAAACATTTAAAGCTTTGATTTATTATATTTTAGAAATTATATCACTTAGGTGACCTACGTGTTGGTTAATGAATCGAGAGTCAAATTTTGAAGTTTCTCTTCACTTTTTACAGTATATCGGGGGGGTATGTTGTCGAAGAAACTTCAATACTGTTCTTCAGTTGAGTCGGGTTCTTTGACGGTCGGTGTAAACTAAAAATTCCAAATAACCTCACAAAATCAAGTCACACGCTGCTAAATCGGAAGAACAGGGGCCTTACATGTGATTTTCTAATGCTCCACCCGAAGGTACTACATTGGCCAGAAAGCGAGTTCTTTACCTGGAAGATTTGGAATTTTGCCGAACCCTTGCTGTTTCAAGTAAGATAGGGATCTTTAACGTGCGTGACAACACTCACACACGGGACCTCCATTTTACCTCTCATCCGAACGAGGGTGTGTTTTTGTAAAAAAATGCTCGCCTAACATTTTTCAAGCGGACCGTGTCGGGATTCGAACCCGGGACCTTGGGCGTAGTAGTCGCGTCTTGTGTACTGTGGCGAGATTATGCTGAAACCAAACATCTCCTACATCTCGTTCTCCATGTTTTGATAAAAAAAACCCTCCTGATTCATAAGCCAGTGTTTTAATTTCTTTCGAGTTAAAAGAATACCTTATAGGTATTTGAAAATTTAACGCATCTATATGCTACGAAGAAAGTATCTTTTGCATTTAGTTTTATAGTGAATATAAGTATTAGTTTTAAGTACACAAGTCTCACATTCCCCTACTAATTTGTTGTCGTCGAGGCGGTGGCAAAGAAGATCTTTGGGCGCTTAGATGATGTAACCTGACAATCGGGAGGCTATTTATTTCCGTTTTTTGTGACCGTAAAAATTGCTACGGTTTTTAAAAATCAGATGGCGCTTAAAAACAAAATTAAATATATAAGCTTTTCATGTATATGAACTCTCGTACAAGAGACTTTTCCTTTTTTTTTTTTTAAGCTGTCACGATAGTTACGCCTCATTTGGCTTCATAACAATTTTATTTTACTAATTTATCATACGAGATTACTAATCATCAATTCAAAATATATTACACAAAGTTGTGCAAAATAGTTTTAGAATTTAGAAGTATTACACATGTAGACAGAAAATATGTCGTGTAATTATCCTCAGACTTTCTAGATCTAGTTTTTATCATTATGCAAATGCGGTTTTGAGTTCCCAGCACTACTTGAGGAATTAATTATAATTATTATTATGTGTTAACGAAAAAATCAAAGAAACGTTTAGCGAGAGAAAAACAGTTATTGAAATCTAAGGGACTTAAATGGAAAGCCACCTAGAGGCTGTTACGCGTTAAGAAGCACTCCACAGAGTACTTTGGTGAACAATTAATTATAGGGGATTTTTGCATAATTAATTTAGCTATATTGCAAATATTTGTGCAATACAATTATAAAAGTTAGGCTTCTGTAAATTTCCGTTTGTGCTTTCATAGAAACACTTTTTTATACTGTGGGAGAGGAATATTTAATATAATTTTCCACGGTTTGTAATAGGCATACGTCACCTTCCTGACCAATCAGAAGGGCGAACGAAGAAGGGATGTACAACTTGGAGAAAAAGCCGCTCTATATTTATTCTTGATGGCTTTCTTGTCTTTAATTGGCTGTGCGGGAGTGCATATAGACTATGCTGTGGAATTTTTACCTGTAGATTCCATTACCTAAGTCCTTATTAAACCTTATATTATCTGTGTTTCCAGTTTACATTTCAGATTCAGCAACGATCTCCACTGCGTAAATTTGAGCTAGGCGGCACCCGCACCCACGACAAACCCTCAGACATAATATCGGATACCTAGCTTACTAATATGTAGTAATTTAGAAGATAAACAAGTATCAATTAATTTAAAACGTAAATTGTGCTATTTTGTTTCTGTGTTATATGTAACATTATTTTGTAATGTTAACGAATAAACAGATCAATTAATTAAAATTCAGTAACTTGCATAAAGTATGGACAAAAATTCCACAATAAATTACTTCATATTTAGTTAGGCTCCCTTATAATAAAAGACCAGCTTTACAGATAGCTTCAGGCTACTAAACTATTAGAAATTCCAGCGGCAGTTCATAATTTAAGGCCAACCCTTGTAAATCAAATACAATAAACCTCTTAAAGTTTAGGTCGGTTACAGATTGACAAATCTGATAAAATTAAAATGGAATAGTACCTTTTAGCGTAAATAAAGAAAAGCAATTTTCAGTTTAAAAAGCTTAACCTTCTTAATACTTTCGTTGATTGACAGCGGGTTATAGAAAACGAAACATTATAAATAGCGAAAACTATTTTCAATTTGATTTGTTCAAATATTACAAGTAATTTTAAGTAGTCTGGAGACAGCCATTGTATTTAAAATGCATTTCCGCTCAAGTAGGTTAGCCGGTCTTTGTTAATGGCAGACTACTGTCGCCATAGGTAGGTTCCACATTTCAATAATTAAGAAATTCGTAGAAGGTACAATATAATTTAAACCCTTGGGAAAATAATTGCTTCCGTGACTCTCATCTAAAAAGAGGTTAGATTTGGTTTCTGAAATCTTGTTATGTGGGAGGTTCTGTTCAGTCATTGGATAACAGAAAATGACGTACATAATGATTATGGTAGGAATTAGTCTATATAACTTAAGGTTTTAGCCAAAAGACAGAGAGTTTTCCAATGGGGCTGTCCGTGGTCAAGAAGTAGAAAGAAACGTAGTTCGCGGGTAGCGTTCTCCGGCATCACAGATATAATATTTCACTTAGTATCATGATATTAAAAATTGGAAAGGAGTGATTACTTTTCCAGTTTGCGAGGGTCATGCCCATATGTTCGCGGATTTATAGTGATACAAGGTAACTATTAAAAAGCTTGTAGGCGTGTGATGCACAAGTAAGTGATATTGTCAAGATCCTGCCGGGTTCGTATGCCAGTCAATTCTTTAAAAATTACAAACAGACGCAACAAGCGAGATTCTCTTCCCCAATTTAAGAACTGTTCTACGTTGGAAGACAAACCCTCAAACAATGGACAATTTTTAGTAAGTAAGTTTTATAGTTAAGTAGCATGACCAATTTTTAGTTAGTTTATGTGTTAGGACGTTTTGGCCATAAACCGTAGGATTAATTTAGTGTAAAATTTATAATATAAGTTTTCTTTCATATACAAGTGTTTGAGAACTACTTATGTAATCAAAATTTTCATAAATTCCATAGTCACCTATTCACTTAAATTTCTAAATTAAAATCAATGAATGTAAGAGGTTCACGTTTATTGCCCTGTGAATTAAATAGTTTTGTTTGCCGTTGATTAAGTCAATAGTTTTTTTATTTTTTTATCATGAGAGTTGCATAAGTAGGAAAAAAGTGAGGAATTGATTAAAATGAACAATTGTCCTCCTTGGGATGACAAGTCTCTCAAGGTTTTGTACGAACATTTGGACATTCTCGACTTGTCTGGCGCCCTTGGCAATTGTCATTAAGCCACAATGTTTTATGAAAGGTAAGTGCCGAATCTTTTTGTAGTATATTATAAATTAATTTAACCCCCTTTTTCAAATTTTAACCCTCTATATGATCCACGACCTTCCGCTAGCTAGTGCCGGTGACCCCTCTTTAATTTTTGTTTTTTCAGGCCGCCCCCATTTTATAATTTTGCTGGAAAATACAAACGTAGTAGCTTTTCCGCCTGTAACAAATATATCACGCCTTTTGTACAGGCAAGCGATTAACTAAAACCTACTACCGCACTTTCGCCTATGTTTGCACTAATAACAAGGCAAAGAATAAAAAGCTAACCGACAGAATGAACACATTGAAGGACTTTATCAAAATAAAGAACTTAGTGTTCAAATACTATATAGATAAAAGGCAGCTGATAAGGATGAAAAGAGTGATAGGATACTTAGGTTTGAGTTCGACAAGGCAGTGAAAGATCTGAGTAAGAATAAGGCACACGGAATTGATAAAATCCCATCGGATTTGCTAAATGGCACAGGAAATATAGCTAAGACAAAACTGTACTATCTGTTAAATAATATGTACGAGACAAGTGAAGTACCATTAGATTTTAAACAGAATGTGATTATTCCCATATCAAAGAAAATAGGAGCTGGCAGATGTGAAACCTATGAAACTATTAGTTTAGTCAGTCATGCGTACAAAATTTTAACCAAAATCGTCTACAGGCGAATGGAAAACCAGATAAAAAAGAATTGGGTGAAGACCAGTTCGGCTTTCGAAGAAATGTTGAAACACGTCTGGCTACATTAAGTTTTCGACTTATCTTGGAAAACAGAATTAAAAAAAACAAGTCCATTTTTTGGCCTTTATCGGTCTAGAGAATGTTTTGACATTGTTTATTGGAACAAACTCTTCGAGATTATGAAGACGGGTGGAGTAAAATATAGAGAATAAAGAATTATCAACAATTGCATAAGGCAGACTGCAGTGATAGAAGTCGAAGGGCAATGATTGAAGGCAATAGTTCGCAAAGGAGTGAGGCAGGTTTGCAATACCCTTTGCTGTCTTACTTGTCATCATCATCATTAGGTCTTCAGTCCTGGAACTGGTTAGACGCGTACCATCATTGTTTCCTACTCTGAACTAACCTACAGATTTCCCTGAAATTTGCACAGTCTGCATCTATAACTATCTGATCTAGGTCTACATCTACCCCTCTTTTCCTATCTCTGCTTTTAATATATCCCATACTATTCCTCAAAAATGCCTTAGAACGTATTCTGCCCTTCTATTTCTCTTATCTTTTTCCCCAGATATCCTTGTTCCCCTACTATTTCTATAACTTATTTGTTATTATCTCTGTCTGTCCATGCTATCGTCCTCATACATCTGAAGCACAGCATTTCAAAAGGCTGCTACCGTTTTTCTGTCTGCGTTTTAGACTGCCCGTATTTTAGATAGACATAATGTGCTGTGCTCCACACATATGCTTTCAACAATTTTCTTCTTGTTCTATGTTTGTTGTCTTTCCTCATAGGCGCTGTTCTTTTGTTAGATGCAGTTCGGTCACCTTCTATTGTTTTACAATTATATACCCTATTTCTCCGACCTTCAGTGGTTGCGAAGGGAGGTAAGCAGCATGTGGCTGCCAAGTTCCCCCACCACTTAACCATATACCGATTTAATATATTTTCCAATATATCTTTTCACACAGTCATCATTAGTTGCAGATATTTTGCAACCAACAACTAGTTGTTTATATTAATCATCAGATTTATCTGCGCTTGTTTTTTCGTCATTAGGTTTTCCGTCTCAAAACTGGTTGAACACGTATCTGCACTTATTTATATTCTGAGCTAGCCTACATAGTTCCCTGAAATTCTCACACAGCATGTGTATACAGCTCGTTCCCCTTCTATTGTTTTCTAATTTTATGCCCTATTTCACCGAGATTCAGTGAAGGGGGTTAAGCAACCTGTGGCTACCAAAATCCCCCAACACTTAGACATTTGCCGAAGTAATGGTTTTCCAGTAAATCCTTTCACACACTTAACAATATTCGAGAATATTGCCCAACCAATTCTTGTAGTTACTTATAATAATCATCATGTTTAAGCAGTTATCTTTTCGTCATTAGTTTATCCATCTTGGGATTGGTAGGATGCGGACCTCCATGGATTTCTATTCTGGGCTAGCCTACACATCTCCCTGAAACCCCTAGAGCCTACATCTTTTATTATCTGTGTACAGTAGTCTAACCTAGGTCTGCCTCTTCTTCTCTTTTTTCCTATCTCTGCTTCTAATACATTCCGCACTATTCCCTCATGCCGTAGTATGTGGCCTATCATCCTATCTCTCCTCTGTTTTACTGTGTTCCACATATTTCTTTCTTCCCTACCATTTTTAGTACCTCTTCGTTCTTAACTTTGTCTGTCCATGATATCTTCATGATACGTTTGTAGCACCACATTTCAAAGGCTTCTACCTTTTTCTTGTCCGCTTCTCCTATTGTCCAAGCTTCACAGCCGTACAGTGCTGTGCTCCACACATATGTTTTAAGCAATCTTTTCCTTGTTTCTATGTTTGTGGTCTTTGAGCACAGTAGTTGCTTTTTCTTGTTAAATGTAGCACGACCTTGTGCTAATCTTTGTTTTATATCTTTTGTGCTTTTCCCATCTTGCGTTATTTGGCTTCCTAGGTAGCAGAAATCCTTAACCTCTTGTAAGTTCGTGTTACATACTTGTATTCTTGTTTTTGATTTATTTTCCCCACCTTTGCATACTAGAACTTTAGTTTTAGTTTTGTTAATCTACAAACCCTATATACACGCTTTCCCCTTTTTCTATTGTTTTCTCCATTATCACTCTCAGAGCTAAAATAGCCTCCCGTGTTCCCCTGTTTCGCCTAAACCCAAATTGGTCTTCTCCTAGTATCTCTTCCGCCTGTTTTTCCATTCGTCTTTGCACAATTCTAGTTAATATTTTTGGCACGTATGTAAAAAACTTGTATGTAAAATAAATAGTAAAAAAATCAAGGAAAAGTTTGGTAAAGATATTAAAGTTCAAGGAGAAGAACTTAAAACATTAAGCTTTGCAGCAAGAGATCTAGAGGATTTATTAGATAGCGTGGGATATATAAGGTTATCATAAAGTAAAGGAAATATTTTAAATTATGATAACTTTTTAACAAATTAAGTTAATAACAAGAAATAAATGAAATCTAATTGCTTATGAAATGGGATTTAGTATGCCCAAAACAGGTTACGGCAATTGCTCAATATGACCTCCATTTTGTTGTTGTAAGATCACCATCTTTACCTCCAAATTGTACACAGCATTTCGTAACATTTCTGGTTGAATTGTACCAATTTGCTCCGTAATACTGTCTTTTAATTCTTGTAGCGTAGTTGGTCGTCTTCTAAACACTAAACTTTCTAAATAACCCCACAGCCAGTAATCCGCTGGGTTTAGATCAGGTGAACTTGGTGGCCATGAATTTACGAAATATCTGCTTAACACGCGATCTTGAAAAACGTTGGTTAACAATTCTTTGACTGGTCGAAAAATGTGCGGGGGGGTGCTCCATCTGCATAAAAATGATGTTTTCAATTCCGTAGTGCTCGTTTTGCAGCTGTGGAATAACATAATTTTGTAACATTTGCAAGTATCGTTCACCATTTACAGTTACAGATACGGCTTGTCCATTCTGCATTTCCTCGTAGAAATACGGACCAATAATAAAATCAGCTGTAAAACCGCACCAAACGGTGACTTTCTTGTCATGAAGACCTTTTTGAACGATTTGTTGCGGATTTTCTGCAGACCAGATTCTACAATTTTGAGTATTGACTCCACCATTCAGAGTAAAATGTGCCTCATCTGTCCATAAAATACGGGATAACCATTCGGGTTCAATTTCCATCTGAGCCATTACTCGCAAAGAAAAATCGTATCTAGTAGCCAAATCTGCGTCCTTTAATTCAAACGGCATTTTCAGTTTATATGGATACATGTTTAGAATTTTGCGTAAAATTTTCCAAACCGTGGTATACGGCATTTGCAATCGCTTGGATATCGCATTTGCACTGCTGATTGCGAGTGAATTGCTTCTGGCTATGTCTTGATTTTCATGAAGAACCTCTGCAACTTGGACATCACTAATTATTGGTCTTCCTGATCTTGGTAAGTCAGTTACAGACCCTGTTCTTTCAAATTTTTGTATCAAATTGCGGTACGCTTTCGTTTAACAGGGTCCCGCTCTCAAACTCATTCTCGTGCGAAATCTTTGTAATCCAGCGGTGTAATTTCTGCCGGATTCATAATAGCACTGAACTAAACCAATTCTTGTTTGTAAATCCATGTTATTACAGTTGAGTCGTTTGAACTCAACGTTTACTTGAGTTTTAATTTCAAAATAAAACTTAAAATTGAATAATTTCGTTTTGACACTAGTGTCAACAATTGTTATGACAACGCTTTTGTTTCTCATAGATACGGTAAAATCCCATTCATTAAGCAACTAGATTTCGTTTATTTTATGTTACTAACTTAATTTATTAAAAAGTTGTAATGATTTAAAATATATCCCTTACTTTATGATAACCTAGTATTTTTAAAAATAATTGCATGATGAATATTTATAAAAATAATACAAAGGTTAGAGAACGCAATCGTGTAAAATCAAGTGAAGCAGCGAACATCAGATTGGGAGATAAAACATTGAAGAAAGTAGAGGATTCCCCTTACTTGGTTAGTAAGATATCTAGGAACCGTTGAGGTAAAGAGGGCATAAAGTGTAGGCTAGCACAAGTAAAGAAAGCATCGATGGCATTAAAAATAGATTTAAATATTGGACAACATTTCTGAAGGTTTTGTGTAGTGCGTGGCCTTGTATGGAAGTGAAACGTAGACAATAGACAACACTGAAAGAATGAGAATATAGGCCTTTCAAATGTGGTTTCACAAATGAATTTTAAAGATTGGTCTCAAATGAGAAGGTATTGAAACGCAGTTGTGACAAAAGAGCTCAGTGGCGAAATTTAAAGAAAATGAGCGATCGGATGATTGGACATAACTTGAGGCATGCACGACTGTTTAACCTAATATGAGAAAAAAATTATAGAGGCAGGCCGAGGCTTGACCATGGCAAATGCATATGTGGATGTAAGATGTACTAGTTACATATCAATGAAGGGGTTAGTGCAGGATAGGTTAACATGAAGAGCTGCCTCATACCAGTCTGTGAACTGAAAACCCAAAAATAATATCAAGGTAATGATCGGATGAGAAAAACGAGCTAAAAATAGAGACAGTTGAAGCAACATTGAATTGTCACAATTTTAAAGTGACTTACGTCCAATTTTATAATTTCGTTGAAAAAGAAAAATTATAATTAAGCAAGTAAAATCGACTATAAATTATGACTGCCCTAAAAAAAATCGTCTTGATTTTTTTAATTATGTTAGATATATGTTTTATTAGATTGCTTAAACTGGTGTTTTTCAGAATACAATAGACCATTACCTACCCACTTTTCCATGCTTATTTATTTAGTACTTATGCTTGGCAATTAAGGCAAACCTTGCGTATAGAAAACTGCAACGATCAGTTTTGCTTTGAGTGATGCTGATATCCCACTATCCAAAGATGTTTCCCTTTAAATTTGCCGTTAATACAAATTGAAGAAAGATCGAGCAACCCATGATTTCATTATAAATTTATCGAGCACATATAGTACGCAAATTTATTCGATCAGTCTACTCTACCTGGAACTTTTTTAAATGAATTTTATGATCAACCAAGTACGTGACGTAAGAGGCAGAAAATGCTCTTGCATAAATCAAATAATTTATGCACTCTTTATACCATCATAAATCAGAATCTGAAAGTATGAACTTGCAGGTCCGTAAGTTGGTCAAAGGTGGTGGTACTCCAGAGGCAATTTAATAGAGCTTTAACGCCTGTGTAGTTTGCTAGTTTCCGGTTCCGGTAGATGAGTAGCGTTTCTTGATGAAGCGATACCGACTCGACCGACCGCTTGGGTCACTGCACATCTAATTAATATTCAGACTGGGAATTTTTGTTTTACGGTTTTATTGTATATCAAAATGTGTTGATGGTTCCGTTCTGTTGTACAATCTGCATCCAAAATCGAGAACGGTTCATTTAAACGAATAAATTGTGTCAAAAATTCCTGAAGATGTTTACATACCAAGTTTTTGAATATCATCAGGCACGCCTTCGTACATGTGCTTTATAGGCTCACATGTTTTTAAGCAAAAAGTGGATATTTGGTTTGTTGCAGCTCAATGCATGAAGAACGTATACTAATTTAAAGTAATTTATATTTGTATGGCATATGGTTGTCTTCATTTTTAAATAAAACTTGGGCATTATTCAATCAAGATACTTTAGGGATTTTCAGAACATCTTGTAAAATTCAAAATATTTGAATGAAAAACGTTCCAGATAAGTAAAAATTGTTTTAAGTAAGCAAGGTAATCTTTAGTACACATATCTTCACTCTTCACAATTTAAAAAGTCTGAATAAATACCGTTTAAATTTTTAAGCGGATAACTAAGGATTGGTGAGGATATCCCGGCCATATTTTATATTTGGTAAGAAGTGGTTTTAACGGGTCTCGTAACTTAGTCAGTTCATTATAGGCAAATAATAAAATTTGAATTGCGGACAAAATTTGATCGTGTCAGAATTTTTGACTCGATGATATGAAATACATACTGCCTGGGACCAGGTAATCCGAAGTAACGCAAGGATCCAAACTGATCCAATGCTAGATAGAAGTCATCCAATGGCACGAATAATACCAAAATATTTTTAATGTTTCTTATGAGGATTTACTTCAATTTAGTCCTCTTAATTTACTCAAATTTAAGCACTAGAACATTGAGATATCTATGCGCCATTTAGGTTATTTCTATCACTTCTCAAGCCAGTAGTTAACTAATGTACTATTTTGCAAATTAAACGTCTATTATATGGCGTCAGTTACCTAATGATGCCATGTATTTTAAGTGATAAAACAGTTCTAATAGTCTGCTTGCTGAGTTATACATTCTTTGTTGTATGCATCATTCAGAAGAAGAAATATTGTGTGCAAGAAACAAATAGCCTTAAGTGGACAGGATTTATCTATACTGACCCCGAATGTTGGCGAGGTTACTACTCGTGTTACATGCAGAATGTGATTTATCGAGCTTCGAATTAGTTAAGTGTAAACATGTCTTGAACACTACTTTTCTGGAATACAGGGAAATGTACATAATCGTTAAAGAATTTAAGGCATTTGGTAGTGTATTATAAATTTTAAAAGGCTTACTAACGGGTTCGGCTCCAACGGATATATAGGGCGTGCATGCACGAAGGCGGCCGACTATAGAAAGCGACCGCGGCCACCCTCAGCAAAACACAGTTTCGACTCCGTGTGGACCTCTTCTTTTCCCTACTTTTATTGTGTTGGTATTCGATGACTTGCTTTAAAGTGAACATGTGGTTACTTAAATACTCAGTCACATCAACCAAAAGTTTTCATAGCAGTTTGTTTTAACAATCTGTATTATTGTCAAAATCACAAACTGCAATATAAATTTGAAACTCATTTTATCTGTAAATGGATGGTAAATTATATTAAAGTATTACATACCTAGTATCCAGTACTACTGTGCTAAACTGACCTGCGCCTTGAAGAAGTTCTAGAATACTAAAACAGAATGGCTTGCGTGCTTCAGTGAGCTAAAGAAACGAACTATAGGTTTAATCCAATTGGTGGGGCATATAGCGAGGTCCCCAAAGAAGGCAATGGACATAGGGCGGCATGGCCCTTTGAAATGCACTACTGCGATGTGGAAGTCTACGTGAAACCACCACATTACCTCCAAGTACACGGCCTACCAAAAACATTTTTAAAAATGATAACATCCTCTGGGGCAAATTTTCAGAAGTTAAAAAAGTCCCACATTCTAATCTCCGGAAGGGGACTACTACGGAGGTTGTTATCGGAAGCTCACTAAGAAGAAAAAAAGAACAGGAAATATCTTGCGTGTATGGGCGTGATATGTTGGAAGCACGAAGCAAGTAGGTACGCCAAAATTGAAAAATTGAAAGGAATAGAATAGCACTAGACATAGAAGGAATTATCGAAATTCAATGGCCCGAAAATTTTTGAAGCGAAGACTTTAGGGTAATTTATACGGGATCAAACGAAAGAAATTCGAGTATGGGGATTGAAATGCGGAAAAAGATAGGAAATAGAGAAAGAACTACTACCAAAAGAACGAAGAAGGACTCACGGATAGATAAGTAAACACGATAATAATACAAGTTTACATACCCACCTTTAGCTTGTAACGATTTTATTTTCCATCATTATGTCTACAGATATTTAATCTATTTACTTAATAAGAACCAACGTAATGCATAATAATGCTACACAATCCACTAAATAAATATTACATATTGTCCAATAAAATATTAGCTTTCAATTCAAAATTTTAATTTATGCGGTGACAAAAGATACTTTTCTATTAGTGTCATTCTTAGAGCTCCCTCTGTTAGACGATTGTAGCGTTGGGCTTGTTGTCAAGCGGTCACTTGCGTGATTTTATCACTTCCAATACAGCTGTCGTCAGAAGAAGTCAATTGTTCCTTGAACGCAAGGACGATGACATTTGTTGAATCTACGTGTTGGAAGCACGTGAAATTTAAATTGTTTTCGTGAGATAATATCGTCTCCGGCGGCACTTTTGTTGTCCACTTGCTGGAGAATAGCTCGCAGAAGATGAGACGATATTTTGTTTGAAGGGCCTTTGGTTAACAGTAAGTAGTATTGCTTTTGTAATCTTACTAAATAAAGATTTTTCAGTGCAACTTTGAAATAATATGCAACTTTTAGTTAACAGAACTTTCGTTTAACGTAAAATTTTGAATAACATGCAAATTTTTGTTAGCATGTAATTTTATTTAACATGCAACGTAAATTTAATCAACATACAACGTAGGAAAATTTAGAAAAATTTAAGAATTTAACCTTTGTACGAATGCGGATTTGACGAGTATCAATTAGTTAATATGGACCCCGTGATATGGTTTGGAGCTTCAATAAGCAGCAAATTTGGTTGTACCGAATTGGAGATTTCTTTTATTTAAGTGCTGAAGCAAGACGCCTAGCAGGTATTTTTCCATCAGATGAACATCTGGTATGTAAATTTGCTTTCGTATGTCAGCTGTAGCATGGATATAGCAGACAAATAATTTTTTGTTTAATCACGCGATTTGAACTTCAAGTTAGGTGAATGACGGACTATATACTTTTCATATTAAACAACAGGAACCTGTAAATTTTCATTTTTAAATCTTTTTATTAATACATTGAAATTACGGAAGATGTCATTATGAGATAAGAAAAGTTAAATTCTAGATTTTATGAAAATTGATTTAATTATTTGAAACATGATTTACTCGAATCATTAGAAATTAAATTTATACGTTACATATTTCACTAATAGCTGAGTGGAATATTTTTGTGAGATTATAGTAGTGCTACTCAAACCAACCGAAATTGTTACATATAGTTAATTATTCAGAAAGTAAACTCAGGCTCACTCATTTTTAAGTAAAATTTGGCTAGATATTTCTAATAGAAATGACCATATTTTAACGGTGAAAGTACTTATTATACCAAGTACTTATGTACATATTTTTCAAGAATTTAAATTAATCAAAATTATATTAAAGGAAAAAGATGTTTTGTAAATAGCACAATAACTAAATACTGAAGGAATAGATTTTTATTTTGGTCAAGACTATTCTTTTTAATTGGAATGAATGAAGGTTGATTCGAATTAAATTTTTAAATTTTGGGTATAAATGCACAAACAGTGCTATCTTTGTTTAATCTGTTCACAGGTGTAGCAGTGATGTATAAAGGTCAAAGTCGAGCCTTAAGGTAAGAAACTTTAGGGATTGTGTAGATGTAATAAATTGTATAGCGGTAATTGAATAAAGGTTTCCGCATTCGCCTTGTACAAGTGACTTAAGTAAGGTCTTCTTCGTATAGAAAAATTTGGTGGCGCCATATTCTTTATATTTTTGGTCGCATTCCAACCCCGACCCACAGCTCATGTTCTACCCAGAGCAAATAGTTCGACTAGCCGCTTAGCCTTTTGAGGTTTCCTCTTCTACCAGCCATTTTTCACCGAAACTTGCCGTGGGCTCTATCCACTTACTGGATATCCTCGTAGTACTTTCTTGTGCCTTTCAGCTGGTCACATAGAAAAGAAACCTAACAGAAAAAATCTTTTAATATATATAAAAGGTTATAAGCTACAGTGGTAAAAAAGTGGAAGCGATCTACAGAGATATCGAAGACCTACTAAATTCGTAAAAGGGCATGAAAATTTAATAATTGTGGGAGATTATAAAGTAGTGGTAGGTGAGGGTAGGGAAGCAGCGGTATTAGGTTCATTTGGTTTATACACGAAAAGCGACAGGAGAAATATACTGGTAAAATATTACGATAAAAACAATTGAACCATCACAAATGCATTATTTTGACATGATGCTAGAGGGCAATAAACGTGGAAGATGTCGGGAGACCGAGGGAGATCCCAAATAGATCACATTCTTGTTAGACAATGATTTGGGAATAAGGTAAAAGACCGTACAAGCTACCAGAAATCATATATAGACCTAACCACAACTTAGTAATTACGAAAACCGCGCTTAAATTTAAATCTTTGAAAGAAAAAAGCTAAGAAGGGCACTTTGACCTAAAAAGTAAGAACGGAAGTAGAAGCAGGATGGATTAACATTAAATCCAGCTTAAACATTGTGGTCAAATATATTCTAGAATATAAACAGAAACAAAATAAAGAACCATGAGTAACACAAGATATCCTGAGTTTAATAGAAGAAAAGCGAAAATACAAAATCAGACGAAGCAAAGCAGAAAAACACGGACACGAAGCCATAAATTGGAACAATGTTCGCAAATGCAAGAAAGAATTTCAAAAATAATAAGCACCATGTATATATAAAGTGCATGCAAAAACTCTAAAAGCCGCTGGACAAGCATTAATAGAAATTCTCTTCCAGCTTGTCCTCGTATGTATCAGACGAGATACCAAAATATTTTAAACGTAACACAATAGTCACTAAAAAAAAAGATGCAAAGAGATGTTAAAATTTTTGAAAAATAAGTATAACAGCATACGTATCAAATATGTTAACTAGAATTGAACAAAGACGTACCGAAAAACGGGTTGAAGAAATATTAGAAGAAGATCAATTTGGGTTTAGAAGAAACAAAGGATCACGGCATGCCACTTTATCTTTAAAGATGATAATAACAAATACAGCAGAAAATAGAGAAAGTGTGTACGTAAGGTTTGTAGATCTGTAGAAAGCATTCGACAATGTAGGTTGGGAAAAATATTCGATATACAAAAAAAGTTAAGAATGTGTTATAGGGATAGATGGATAGTACATAATTTATACAAAACGTAAACAGTGGTAATAGAATTAGGCCAGGAACGTATAAAAATAAATATTAGGATAGGGGTGAGACAGGTAGGTGCGTTATCCCCATTAATTTTTAATTGTATATCGAAGAGGATTGGATACTGTCAAATGCAGAAAGACATTTGGAATTATTATGCAGGGACGAACGATTAATATGCTCAGATTCGCAGACGATATAGCGGTATTAGCATCTAGCAAGGAAGAGTTAGAAGCAGCTTTTAATGAAATGAAAACAGTACCAACAGCGAGATACGACATGAAACCCAACTAAAAATAAAACTAAAGTGTTAGTATGTAAACGAGTAAGCAATTAAGAATACAAACAGCAAACCAGAATTTACAAGAAATAAATGATTTCTGCTATCTACAAGGTCAAATAAGGCAAGACGGGAAAGGTGCAAAAAACATAAACAAAGATTCGCACAAGCCCATGCTGCATTTAACAAGAAAAAGCAACTATTACGCTCACACACAGTAAACATGGAAATAAAGAAAATACTGTTGAAAGCAATGAACTGTACTGATTGGAAACGGGGACAGTAGATGAAACGGACATGAAAAAGATCGAAACCTTTAAAATTGTTACGTGCCGAAAATCGGCTGTAAACATTCCTCTAAAGTTTTAATTTGTAAGCGATTTCGCGCCAATAATTTTAAAGGACTTGTGCGCGTATTTCCGTCACTTCAAACAGTGCGTTTGCGCAAAGAATTACGCAGACGCGGAGTGTGGGGGAAAGTGGTGAATTTCGGACACGTCGAGACTTGCCAGCGAGATGTCGCCGAGTGTGGTTATCTTGTGCCGTTATCTTGTCTTTTTTCAGCTATGTAGGTTTCTTGCCTTCTACCTAATTATCGTCCCTCACCCTATTCCTGTGTTCCGCTACAAGGAAGAGAAAGAAGACAAATTAAATTTGGATTCGACAAGGGGGGCCAACGAATACCCACGTCCTCAATGCTTCCCGATGCCAGCTGCTGCCATGATGGGTGATGCTGTAAGGAGTCGTACAGATACGTGAGTATCTTTCTCGTTTTATTTGCATGTGATAATAATTTGAACATTTATATGACGTAATCCCTATAGTAGGGGATAAAGAATACTACTATAGTAAGCCTGCTTATCGTAAAAGGCGATTAAAAGGCGCAGCAAGGGGCAGCAGCCTTGCTAGCTAACAGATATTGGAGGAGGGTCGGTTGGTCTCGGGCGATCCTTAATAATTTACAAACTTGTTGGGGGTTGGCCGTGACGGATACGGCTTTTTGCTAAAATCTTTAAAAACTGCGTTGTGGAAAGATATGGGAGCCTACCACAATATTTCCCAGGTGTGCGTGGCCTAAAACACAAAATACATATGATGGAGAGCTCGCAAGTAAAATTCTTGTCCGGAGGTAAAATACTCCCTCATTCGGATCTCCAGCAGGGGTACTTGGGGCTCGTCATCGTAAGAATATAAAACAACAGTTCGATTTAGTGATCGGGACTTGGAATGTAAGGTCATTACTTAGAGTAGATAAGTTAACGAATTTATTAGTCGAAATGAGAAAGGAAAAGCTGGACATTTTAGGTATTAGTGAGGTGAGATGGCCAGATAGTAATGACTTTTGGAAAGATAATTATAGAATAATTACAACTTCTTCAACTAATGGACAGGCAGGGGTAGGAATAGTGTTAGGTAAAAGATTAGGGCATAAAGTTAAAGAGTACTTACAATTTAGTGATAGAATAATTATGGTTAGATTGAGTACAAAACCCACAGACACTGTTTTAGTACAAGTTTACATGCCAACAACTCAGTACGAGGATGAGGAAGTAGAAAAGGTATACGAGGATATAAATAGTATAGTGAGAAAAGTAAAAGGAAATGAGAATTTAATAGTTATGGGCGATTTTAATGCGTCAGTGGGAGAAGGTAGCGAGGGAAAAATGGTAGGAAAATTTGGGTATGGCAGACGAAATGATAGAGGAGAAAGGTTAGTTAAGTTTTGCCAGGAACATAGATTAGTAACTGTAAACACCCTATTCGAACAACATGTTAGGAGAAGATATACCTGGAAAGCCCCAGGTGATAGGGCTAGATACCAAATAGATTATATTTTAGTTAAACAAAGATTTAGAAACCAAGTTAAAACTGTCGTAGTTATCCAGGGCTGACATAGATAGTGATCATAACTTAGTTAAAATGAAGTGTAAACTAAAATTCAAAAATTGAGAAAGGCTAAAAGAGAGGATGGGATCTAGGTAAGCTTAATGATAGTAGGGTAAAAGAGGAATATAAACAAGTATTAGATAATAAGAGCAAAGAGATAGCTGTAGGAGGAATGTAGAAAATAGATGGAAAGAAATAAAACTGACTGTACATGATACAGCAACACAGACTATAGGTAAGAAAAAATAGAAGCGAGAAAACCGTGGGTAACAAAGGAGATATTAGATTTAATAGAGAATAGAAGAAAGCTTAAACCTTTCAGAGAATTGGATAGTGAAAGTAAGCAAAAATATAATAAAGTTAGAAATAAGATAGTACATGAGTGTAGAAAAGCTAGAAATAAATGGATGGAGGAGAATTGTAAGGGAATACAAGATAATTTGAGAGTAGGTAAGACAGACAGGGCTTACAGGGCAGTTAAAAAGTTTTTTAGGGAAGATAGGAAAAAATGTAATGGTATTAGAGACGAGAATAATGAGCTTCTAATAAATAAAGTTGAGGTAGCAGATAGATGGAAAAGATATTTAGAAGATTTATATAAGGGAGACGATATGGATGAGTTAGAGTACGACCAAGAAGAGGATGTAGAAATAGGGTTCACAATATTAAGAGAGGAATTTGATAGAGCTGTTCGGAATCTTAAATTAAATAAAGCGCCAGGGATAGACGAGATTCCCGCAGAATTAATAAAATATGCAAGTCAGAAAACTTTAGACAGATTATATGAACTAATAAAAGTAATATATGACACAGGTGAGGTTCCAATAGATTTCGAAAAAAATATTATTATTACAATCCCAAAAAAGTTAGGAGCTGATAGGTGTGAGAATTTTAGAACGGTTAGTTTAACTTCTCATGCTTCCAAAATACTAACAATAATAATTAAAAATAGAATAGAAGCTTTGACTGAGAATTATTTAGGCGAAGACCAATATGGTTTTCGTAAAGACAGAGGGACTAGAGAACCGATACTAATGATTAGGGTAATTATCGAAAAAGGTTACAAAAATAAAAGACTCATTTCGCGTTTGTAGATTTAGAAAAAGCATTTGATAGGGTTAATTGGAATGTTATGTTCAGGGTTTTGCAAAAATAGGAATCTCTCATAGGGATAGAAAATTATTTACAGTCTATATAAAAACCAAAGCGTAGTAGTTAGATTTGATGAAATAGAAAAGGAAGCTAAGATTAGAAATGGTGTTAGACAGGGTTGTATACTGTCTCCCTTGATTTTTAATGTTTATATTGAGGAAGCTTTAAACTTAGCTAGAGAGAGAAAGAGATAGGTATTAGTGTACAGGGACAGAAAATAGACATGTTACGTTTTGCAGATGATATAGCCATTATAGCAGAGTCTAGAAAAGAGTTAGGAGAGTTTTTAAATATTTTAGATGAGATACTACAAAGTAACTATAGTATGAGAATTAATTCAGTAAAGACAAAGATAATGACAAGTGAGTTACAGCCTAGTTCTAAACCAAAATTAAAAATAGGTAATACTGAGTTAGAGGAGGTAGATGAATTTTGCTATTTAGGTAGTATAATTACAAAGGATGGACATAGCAGAAGGGATATAGTAGCTAGAATAGCTCAAGCTAGAAAAATGTTTTTAAAAAAGAAAAACTTACTAATAGCTAATAGTATTAGTTTAGATAATAGAAAATGTTTCTTAAAGTCGTACGTATGAAGCGTTCTACTATACGGTAGTGAGACTTGCACAATTAAAGAAGT
Source organism: Platerodrilus igneus (assembly GCA_036346225.1). Classification (NCBI taxonomy): domain Eukaryota; kingdom Metazoa; phylum Arthropoda; class Insecta; order Coleoptera; family Lycidae; genus Platerodrilus; species Platerodrilus igneus. The sequence goes on along the minus strand of JARFIW010001135.1, from coordinate 165,733 downwards.
AGATAAGAAAAAGATAGAAGCTTTTGAAACTTGGTGTTATAGGAGAATGTTAAAGATTAGTTGGACAGATAGAGTAACAAACGAGGAAGTTTATAGAAGGATAGGTGAGGATCCCTGTATGTGGAAGCAATTGAAGGTCAGGAAAGATAGAATAATAGGGCACCAGTTAAGACATGAGGGACTATTTAGTAAAGTTTTAGATTATAGACTACCAAATAAAAATAGAGTAGGAAGGCCTAGACAAAGCTATATTAGTCAAATTATTAGAGATTTAGGTTGTGAAGGCTATGTAGACCTTTTTAGACTAACTCAGAATAGAGAAGAATTTAGAGCTGCGTCAAACCGACTTTAAGTAAGTTCGAAAACAAAACAAAAAAAATAAAAATCAGTTAACTAAATGTCACCATGACAAACTCACAATTAGTTAGCGGTCTGGCATGTTGGCAGCGATTCGTTGCTTAAGCCTTACCATAACATATAATTTAACACTTTTCCTTTTTGAAGCGGATAACCAGGTTATATTTCATTTCCTTATAAATGGTAATCATGTAAACATGTTAGAGTTCTTTAACAACCATCAGGTTGCTAATATCTATGTAGAGTCAGCTGGATAGGAAAAAGATAGAAGGATATAGGAAGACATAGACCAAACTATATTAGTCAAATTATTAGAAATTTAGGTTGTGAAGGGTATGTAGAGCTTTTTAGATTAGCACAGAATAGAAAAGAAGTTAGAGCTGCGCCAAACCGACCTTAAGTAAGGTCGCAAACAAAATGATGATGATATGACGTAATATCCTATTTGCGCGTCATTTTGCAATTATTTATCATTGCTACCAACTGACTGTAGTGGCACGCGTACCTCACCGACGGGGGTATAATAAAATGTGGAGTTGCAGACGTATGATAAAGATATGGACAGAAAAAGTTAAGAACAAAGAGGTACTAGAAATGGTACGCGAAGAAAGAAATATATGGAATACAGTAAAATATATGAGCGATAGTATGATAGAACACTTTCTAAAGCACGTTGAAATATTGCGAGATATACTAGAAGCAGAGAAAAGAAAAAGGGAGGTAGAGGAAAGCCTAGATTAGACTGCTGCATGCAAATAGTGTAGATTAGATTAGAATAGGAAGGAATGGAAGTACGTATCCAACCTGTTCCAGGACTGACAATGAACCTGTACTAGTAATTTGAATAACAAAATGAATGAATAATACAAATGAAGAGTTATTTTGTTCTCATTTTGGACTATCGAATAGAATTTAAAATATTACTTTTTTCGAATTTTTCACTCATTGATACTGTACTTTTTACATAGCCGCCGACTACATGAGTGCTTCAAGGCTCTACACTTAATGAAATCTTAGACATATGTTTAATGGATAAATGAATTAATTATTTAGCATTTAGATACGCCGATCGCTCGACCAAGTAACATGAAATGAAGAGTAAAATCGCTGCAAAGAAGTAACTTAATATACGTTCTGACATAATCTCTAAATCTATAAAGCATTTATCTATCAGTTTGTGTATGTTGAAAGTAAAAAGCTGCTAGATAAGAGAATGCCAATTACTTGCTACATTGTCTCGCTTGCGATAAGAAGCAGAAAATAACGTTTTAGGAAGAAAGCATTAATAATTTTCTAGAATTATTCCATGATTTCGTTTCAAGTTTATAGGAGATCCCCTACATTTCATTTTCTAACACCCACCCGAAATTATTATATTATCATTTTTCAAGCGGTCTGTGTCGGGAATCCTACCCGGTACTTTGAGACTAGTAGTCACACGTGAACCAACTGAACCACGGAGCTACGCATTTATGCGGATTATACATTTTATTTTCCAATGCTCCATCTGAGGGTACTAACTTGACCAGGAAGCAAGTTTTCTTTTACTTTGAAATTCTTTATTTTGCCAAACCCTTGCTATTCAAAGCAAGATAGGGATCTTTAACGTGCGTAAACAACATTCACACGCGGGCCTACAACTTACCTCTCATCCGAACGATGGAGAATTTTTTGAAAAATGTTCGCGTAACATTTTTCGAGCTTTTCGTGTCGGGAACTTAACCGGAGACTTTGCGCTTAGTAGTCACACGCTAACCAACTGAACCACGGAGCCGTCCCATTTTTTGGAAACCGTATAATTTTATACTATACAGATGTAGGGCGGTAGTGACGGGGCGGCCTGATAGAGAAAGCACCCAACGGAATTGTAAAAAGTCAGGCGCCTATCTTTTCAATCGATATGTTTTTACTCTTCTTACAGTTTAAAACGTCAATTCTTTCATTTTAAAAGTTCATAAATACATCGCGCAAGCGCGGAAAGAGCGACGCCACGGGCGGTTGGTAACGCTAATCTTTTTTACAGATTTCGGCGCGCCCATCTGTCAATGACGTCACCAATGCACAAATTTAATACGCAATTATCGGAAAAATATATAAATTTAAGACAATAGGTTATACAGCAATTACTCACATGAATATGTCCCTGGGTTAAAGTTGGCTTCTGTGGAAGTCCATCAGGGCTACTGATGGCCCTTTTAAGGCAATTAACGGAGGGTACGCATAACGTACATCCAAATCGCTCGGACGGGATCTCAGGGCTCCACTCCGGGGTGATTAAAGATGGTGCTCCGGTGTGGAATGCGGTTCAGCCACGGCTGCAAATTACCTACCTATGCAAGGAAAGACAGGAACGGGTAGAAGGGCGACAAACAAAGATAATCAAGGCAAGGATCTACATAGATAAAGCTAAAGGCACAATACGATACCTGAACACAACCGCTCTCCACAAAGGTCAGAGGTAAAAAGCCACGTTATCGAGTTTCCTCGAAACTTCTCCCCTCTTTTGTCTTTCACGCGTCGGCGCGAAGTTATTCGTCCAACCCACTTTTGACGTGACGGAAATACGCGCACCGAGTCTTTTGAATTTATGGCGCGAAACTTTCGCACATCAAAATTAACCTAAAACAATGTTTAGTGCCACTTTGGCACGTAACAATCGCGACAAAGCCACAAAAGAAAAAACTTAAAAAAAGAAAAAGTCTGTTAGCACAGTAACAGCTTAAAATCTAAATCCTAACTACCCTACATAAAACCTAACTTAAAACCTACAAAATGTTTATAAGGCGCCACCTGGTTTTTTGACCGATAACACGTCTACCGAAGTACCAGGAAACGGAATAGGTAGCCCCATTGTTTTTGACTACACTAATGATCGACAGCACAAATTTGTCGGGGAGCATGAAACACTACTTAAATTAAAACGGATGCGACAAGTCGCCTAACCTATCTAAACTAAAGCTAACATTAAAGTTTTTACGTGCAAACACACATGAGCGTTGCATCAAAACTGTTCTTTGTTGGCAAAAAGTGTCCAAATTTAAAAATGTTTACAGAGTGCATTAGTCTACACTCTAGCAAATTTTTGTTACTGGTACTTTGGTTTACTAACGATACACATTAAAACTTGTCCATGACATGTTTGTGAATCAACAAATTTACCAAAAGTACCACCCTACTAAATCCTTACATGGCTAACCTAACAAATTACATTTCTATATCAGGTTAGCTTTTTCACTTAAATTTCAAGAAAAATAATTCCCACGTCTGGTCATAAATACCAAACGTTAGGAAGATAAAAAGATAAGACAAGATCTAAAATTGTTGTTAAAGATAATAGATAAGATAACGATATTAAGCTTAAATTGTTATCCTCAAAGGTAATAGGTAAGATAACGATATTAAGCTTTAGTTATTATTTGAGATACTAGGTAAGATAACGCGATATTAAGCTAAAGTTATTATTAGAGATAGTAGGTAAGGTAACGCGACATTAAACAAAAGTTATTACTAAAGATAATAGGTAAGATAACGCGAAATTAACTAAAGTTATTACTAACGGTAGTCGGTAAGATAACGATACTAAAACTAAGGGTATTATCAAAGATAATAAACAAGATAAAGATATTAGCTTAGTTATTATCGAAGACAATAGATAAGATAACGATAGAATGACTCCGTGGAGCCGTTAAATGGGCATTTCTCGTACCCTCTAAAAAGAGAGACCTGTGAAGCAGGTCCGTTTACAAGAAACGGCACGAGGGACCGGCAAAGGCATTTGGGTGCATCTCTGCACCCGGCGTTAATCGATATCGGTGATATAATCACCCGATACCCACACGATATATAACGATATTATAAACACATCCACTCACACATTCACACACTCATACATACCTTCACTGCCAGAGCCCATGCGCTGACAGCGGCACCGCATGACCTCACGAAAGATTCCCAGAGACGGGGTCCAGGTGTCTGTGAAAACCTCCCGCGCAACCACACGGTGACTAACGGAAATGAAAAAGGCAGTAGAAAGAGGAACGGTAAAAAGAAGGAGGTGTTTATTTGGAATGCATAAGAGGCACTTCCAGGTAGAAGAAAGTAGAGGAAGAGCTCGCATTGAGCAAAAGAGACAGAAAAAGGTGGATAGCAAAGCGCTACTCAACCAACCAATGTAGCCAATAGCTCGGAGTGAGCGAGCATCACTCTTATGTGGCAGACGGGTGTTCCGGGACAAGAACAGGTCCATCGAAAGAAGAATAAGGCATAAACGGAGACAGCGGGATAAGAAAAAGTAGAGTTTTTGGACAAGCGTCCGAGAGAAGGTTGAGAGTTGTCCCTGTTAAAACACAGCGCAGCCTGAAGGACCACCTGCGATATTAATCCGACAAGATAAGGTATCATACGTTAACAATTCACTAGACTCTTAAGAGAACTAGTACGAACATTTTCCTAACGAGTGCATCCACTACGATAAGAAAATCAGACAAAAGTTGACACAACAACTTAAAAGTATCATTGCAGATACATTCACACAAAAACAAACTGTTTTAAGGTAGTTTTTTAAAACGGTAACGCCCTAAACACACAAAAATGCCCAATTATAAGCAGTTAAATACAGGTACACTGTCCCAATATGCTAAAACAATCGAGAATTTAATAAGATATCAATAAGAAGCCATAGCGCCTCACCACGAAGTTCAACAAAAAACAATGAAAAAAAAATGTTTCTAAGTTATGTTGATTTAGTAGAAAAAGAAACAAATAATGATATAGTATAATGTGGGCGACTGCAATAATTCAGAAGAAAAACACATGGAATAGACAATACTAGTTTTTTGCAACTGCGAATATGAACTATTTCTTACAATGGCATAGGCTGCGCGTGTCCTATGTGAGCCCAAAAAAGAAAAACATTCACTCAACATCAGCTAAAACCAATCATAAAAATTTAATGAGTTATTGCAACCAAAGTTACGACAATTACCACACAATTAAACGATGTAAGAAAAATATTAAAAACCAAATAATATGCTGTAGGAAAAGTTCGAGGATTAATTAAATGAAACAACAGAGTTATATTGCGGGGTGTAGAGAATGAAGTGATATATAAGTAACGGTATGGTCAAGGAAAAGTCAACCAAAAGAAAAAGATAGCTAATTTAAGGTAAGTAAAGTTAAACGTGTAAGAGATTATATACTGTATGAGAGAGGGAATAGGTAATTAAAGTTAACCAATTGTTAATGAGAACAAAAAAATATTAGGTAAATCGTAAGGGTTTAATCATATTAAGATACCAGGTCTCAGGAATTAAATTTGGAATGTTAAGAGAGACAACATCACGAGATAAGGCATCAGGTACAATATTTAATTTGACAGGCCTATGCCTAACATCAAAAGTGAATTGAGAGATACGCAAGTTCCATCTTGCCAAACGACCTGCGGGTTGTTTTAAGTTATTAAGCCAAGTGAGAGCAGAAAACATTAGGTACATAGTCAAAGAAGTAAACGTGAAAAGCTCTTAGATATACGTAGGGTTAAACGATTTTAAAGATAATTTTAAGGTATTTAATGAGGTTTAAATCGATATGTGAAGAGATAAGAGTAATTAAAACTCAATTCACTAATAAAATTGTTGAAAAACAAAAAGATATTTTATAAAGCATATATTTACTGGGATGGAAAGCTCTCATTTGAGTTCCACCCAAACCAATAAGGAAAAATTTCAACGTCATCATTAAAAAAAATGATTCACAAATTCTAAAACGACAAACTTACTAACCAAATTCTCGTCTAGACTTATAACGCTTAACGACCGGCCCTTGGGTCTCGTTCTAGACTTACAGAGCTATACGACCAAATCCGAATGGCAAATCTCGCTTAATGGGTGTTAAAGTACGTTGAAATATCGATAACTAAAAAAAATATGCAGTCAAGACAAAATCATACTCGCTACATGAAAGAAAAATTCCACGATACATATACAAAAAGTTAGTATTCCAAATTATTGGAATGTTCTTTCGATATTGCGGGAGTTATCAACAACTATCGTAAATGAGTTTAAATAATAAAACGGTAACGGAAATTCCTTTATTGTAGTATTTAAAGGAGCAGATATAAGAAGATCCAGTTTATTACAACATTTTGGAAGGTAAAAGATATGGTTAGGTATATTTCGTTACTATATATAAAGCAAGAACCTCTATAAAACGCATTTATAGGTTATACTGTTTAAAACATTCAAGGGAACAACTTTTAAAACTATATCAAAGCAAGATAATATCTAAGAAAAAAAAATACATCACGATTAAGTCAAAATAACGCTTTAAAAGACACTAAAAACTCAGGTTAGTAGGAAATCTATATTTGGACAAACAATTTTGTTATATATATGTAATTGTGAATTATACTAAATGATTTCGGTTATAGAAAACACTTAAGGTGTGAAATATTCATCTTGAATTTATATTTGAGACACGATATATATGAGATATACAATACTGAGGTAATTCAGAAGGTAAAAAACGGTAGAGCTACTTCAAGTCAATACGGTAAAGATATTTAAGGGTGAAAACTTCCTATAAAAGCATTCGTAAAGAATAATATTCAAATTTAATCACATCTAAAACACTAAAAAAAACAAGTTTATAACTGGACGAGGGCAAGATTAGTGTTTAATAAAAGGGATATATCATTGATCAACTACAAAAAGACACTTCAAATTATAAAGAAAGAGTAGGTAATGTGTTATTTAACAAATACAACAACCCGTAGTTTAACGTTTCTTAAAAAGATATTGAAAAAGGGCAATTTATTTCGTTAAGTGCTTTTAAACACAAGGTTTCTTGTAAAGATAATTGAAATATCATTAATTAAACAGGTACATCACTAAGACACTAATTAAAATGTAAACACAAGACAGTGTTGATTTATGGTTTTAAAAACGGTCTTTTAAAGTCGAAAAAAACAGACAAGGGTTATGTTTCAATTTAATATAAATAGATAATTTTGTAATAAACCGTGTTTAAAGGCATAAAATTATTTAAATGCTTATTTATTTGTGTACTCACTGTAAAAAGTAGGGTTAAGCGATTGATTTTTCCTAAAAATTCATACTTGCATCTAAAAACAAACTAATCACTCAACAATATAACTGAAGTTAACAAACACATCCCAAATTGAAAATTAAACTAACATTATATTTAAAAAATATTTTATAACACAGCTAAATTTTAATTTCAAAATGGCGGTATACCTCTAATTGCCATAACAATTATTTTTGACATCTCTGGAATGTGGCGAGTTCTAAAACACGAACATAAAATTTAAGGTTAACAGATATTAAATAACTGATATTTTTTTTAGTGAAAAAGCTATAAATAACATTGGAAATACATTGTATATTTATAAAGGAAGTATGTATCATATCCTCACATTACATTTGATTTTCCAATGCTCCACCCGAAGGTACTACATTGGCCAGGAAGCGAGTTTTTTTTTTACCTGGAAAATTTAGAATTTTGCCGAACCCCTGCTGTTCCAAGCAAGGTAGGGATCTTTAACGTGCGTGACAACACTCACACACGGGACCTCCATTTTACCTCTCATCCGAACGAGGGTGTATTTTTGCGAAAAATGCTTGCCTAACATTTTTCAAGCGGACCGTGTCGGGATTCGAACCCGGGATCTTGGGCGTAGTAGTCACACACATACCACTACGCCACGGAGCCGCCTCATCATAACCTCACACGTTAAAGGCGCCAAATCTTACAGTTTAAAAACGACAGTTCTTACATTTAAAAAGTCGATAAATACATCGCGCAAGCGCGGAAAGAACGACGCCACGGGCAGTTGGTAACGCTAATCTTTTTTACAGATTTCGGCGCGCCCATCTGTCAATGACGTCACCAATGCACGAATTTAATACGCAATTATCGGAAAAATATATAAATTTAAGACAATAGGTTATACAGCAATTACTCACATGAATATGTCCCTGGGTTAAAGTTGGCTTCTGTGGAAGTCCATCAGGGCTACTGATGGCCCTTTTAAGGCAATTAACGGAAGGTACGCATAACGTACATCCAAATCGCTCGGACGGGATCTCAGGGCTCCACTCCGGGGTGATTAAAGATGGTGCTCCGGCGTGGAATGCGGTTCAGCCACGGCTGCAAATTACCTACCTATGCAGGGAAAGACAGGAACGGGTAGAAGGGCGACAAACAAAGATAATCAAGGCAAGGATCTACATAGATAAAGCTATAGGCACGATACGATACCTAAACACAACCGCTCTCCACGAAGGTCAGAGGTAAAAAGCCACGTTATCAAGTCTCCTCGAAACTTCTCCCCTTTTTGTCTTTCACGCGTCGGCGTGAAGTTATTCGTCCAACCCACTTTTGACGTGACAAAAATACGCGCACCGAGTCTTTTGAATTTATGGCGCAAAACTTCCGCACATCAAAATTAACCTAAAACAATGTTTAGTGCCACTTTGGCACGTAACACTCTAGCTTCATGAGACGTGTATTTATGTTGCTCATAACTTCATATATCCAATACTTTTATTCAATGATAATATACAAGTAAAGCCTATAATTGTAGATATATCAGATGACTTACTGTTAGACGTAACGCAAAGTAGTTGTAACCATTATAACTTTCACTGGCATCATCTCCAAGTTTTGTAGTTTTGACAAAACCACAAATGCTTTTATAACATGGCTGTTGAAATATGTTCATGTTTATCAGTTTATAATGTTTTTAATACAACAATGTTAAGTTCCTAAAAATTTTAAGTTAAAAGTGTGGTGTTTTAAATAGTATTCGTTATTTCTATTGGCGATGCATTCCGTGCAATCAAAATTATGTAAATAATATATTAGATATATTACAGTACAAGGAAGGTAAATGTTTAATTACATATTTTAAAATTACAGCTTGATCTGTTTCCAAGTTCTAGTTCTATTTATCGTGTTTTTAAATTTGTTTAATTTTTAAGTGTACTTGAATATATTATTATTCATCCAACCGTTATTATATTTATTTATTCAGAGAATACTGTTTATTATAAAAAAAGGTGTCATCGTCATAAGGTATTCAGCCCTGCAACTGGATAGACGCGTACCTCCATTGCTTCCTATTCTTAGCTAACCTACAGTTTTCCCAGAGATTCCCACAGCCTACATCTTTCACTATCTGGGTGCAATAGTTTAATCTAGGTCTACCTCTACCTCTCTATTTTCCTTCTGTGCTTTCAATACATTCCACACTATTCCTTTATGGCTAAGAACGCATCTTATCATCCTATCTCTTCTATTTTTTTTACTGTGTTTACATATTTCTTTCCTTCGCTACTATTTTTAAAACCTCATTGTTCCTTACTTTGTCTGACCATGTTATCTTCACCATACGCCTGTACCACCACATTTCAAAAACTTGTATCTTTTTCTTTCCTCTTTTCCTACTGTTCACGTTTCTACAAGCATATAGTGCTGCGCTCCACACATATACTTTCATCAATTTTTTTCCTTGTTTCTATGTTTGTTCTTTTTGAACATAACAGTTTCTTTTTTCCTTGTTAAATGCACCCACCATACGGCTTTATATCTTTTGCACTTTTCCCATTTTGTATTATTTGCCTTCCTAGGTAGCAGCAATCCTTAACCTCTTGTAAATTCTCGTTGATATTTTTTATTATGGTTTTATTTTTGTTAATTTTCATACTTTATCTCTCTATTAGTAGTTTCTATTTAATTAAGAGCTGCTTCTAACTCTTCTTTGCTAGATACTAACACCGGTATATCATCTGCAATGTGTTCTGCAAATCTTAACAAATCAATCGTTTGTCCATGCATAATAATTTCAAATATCTTCTCGTATTTGGCGGTATTCATTGCCTCTTCGACATACAAATTAAAAATCAATGTAGTTAGGGCACATTCCAGTCACACCTCTTTCCTAATATTTACTTCCCTATGATTCTCCTCTAATTCTATTAGCGCTGTTTGCTGTTTGAATAAGCTATGTACTATTGATTTCTACTTGTAACTCATTCTAATGTTTTTCCATTTTACGTTGTGGAATGCTATATCCACATCCACAAACTCTATATACACACTTTCTCCTTTTTCTCTGTTTTCTAAAAATGTAGCATATTTCACCGATATTCAATGTTATGTGAAGGAATGTAAGCAACCTTACGGTTACCAATATACAACACCACTTAGACACTTACCGAATTAGTAGTTTTCCAATTTCTCATTTGCACACTAAACACATGTTGAGAATATAATTCTGTACGATAATCATCAGTCGAATGCTTTCACGGCCGGAGTCATTATAAATATTTATGGTCCGGGTTGGGAACGTGTCATTTTATAAATTAAGGTCGACGTTTCGCCCACTTTTGTGAAAGGGTTCATCAGGACAAGAAAAGAAATAAGTAATAAAATAAAAAATAATAAAAAGATAATATTAAGTAGACAAGTTAAAGTGTAAAGAGAAGAGTTACTTCTGAACTAGCAGACTCACTAGCCCATTCAAAGTCAAAAGGTGTTTTGTGGCGAAGGAAAAGTTGAAAAACTCTAAACTTATGAAAAAGTTATTACAAAAAATTCTGAATCTCAGATTTGTGGAATAGAAATATTTCAGTATTATATTACGAAAAATTTAAATTGTAATAATTTGTTTACAAGACAAAAAAATTAACTTAAGTCAAATATAAAAGCTAATCAGAAAGTTTTTGTGCGATCATACTATTTTTAAATTAAATACCTGTAGGCTTAAGGCCATATGTTCTTTCATTCTTAAAGTTAAATCTACATTTCATAGCAAAAGCACATGTTTAACAGATAAGGTGAGTTGAAACATGTTCTGTATAAAGATAACAGTGGTATTAATTTCAAGATAATCCTGAACCGGCAAACATTTGCAAAATGTTACGTATATTAATTCTTTTTATACTACTTCATTAAGCAGACGTTTCATGAAATTTTGGTTTGACAAACAGTATGTTAATTTACTTCATTTAAAAAATTTTTTTAGATATATATAATATATATAATATATATAGTATATATATATATATATATATAAATATATAAAATATATAATATATATGATATTTATAATATATATAATATATATATTATATATAATATATATAATATATATAATATATATAATATATATAATATATATAATATATATAATATATATAATATATATATATATATATATATATAATCTATAATATAACAATATATATAATAAAGCTACTGTTTTATTAATGGCTATACAACTAACAACTCGATTTGTATAGATGAATAAGCTCTAATTATTTTCATTAGAGTTTATTTACAGATACATCTTATTTTTTATTGTGTTCTACACAAATTCCTTATTGCGGACTGCAAATAACTTGTTTTGTTATATATAATTTCTGTGTAACTTGTATGTTAATTTTGATTAGATAAGCCATTTAATAAGTTATTACAAGTTTCTGCATGTAAGTACAGATTAATCACACTTTAAAACGCTTTCCTATCTCTAACGTAGTAATTAAAGATTGTAACGAAAAATTTCATTAAGTGCAAGAGTTAATTTGCATCTTTTTAGCATGTGTAAATATTCTCAAAGAACTTTCACAATGTTTAAATGATAGGGAGCATAATATTTTAATCATAAATACCAGTTCCAAATAACAGGTGTTATAATTTTAAATATTCCTAGTGTATATTTTATCATAGTTTTAGTGAAAAGATTTAGCATTTGTGTAACCTTCAAATAATAGCTTAAAAGCTGTAGTTTATAACGTATAGTGCTGAAAACATGTTTCTGATATTAGGAAGTTGTTTATAAAGGATTTCTGGGTAGCTTTGTGTTAGTTGGTAGATATGTTAGTAGGGTAGCTAAGCCGGTTTGGCAACAGAGATCCACAGCAAGATATGTATACGCCGGTTCGAGAACAATATGAACAGCTAAGCCGCTTTGGGAAACAAAACGTGCAGCAAGATATGTATACGCCGCTTTGAGAACAAAATTGTCTTTGTGTGTA